>JAOVVA010000037.1:29222374-29234482 GCA_028565275.1 Leiocassis micropogon
GTCCGATTCGGCTCAAGTTCTCTCCGCAAAACACTCCCGCTCTTCTGACCTCCCACTTGCAACTGGACATCCTCAGCAGATAACTTTGACACTTTGACCTTAACCTCAGTTTTAGGACTATCCATCAGACGTATTAGCACAGGGATTCACATGTAGCGCTTTAGGTTCAATCAACTCATGTCAATCTGCTGTTATGTTATTATTACTATTATAAATTTTTTTTTAAAAAAAGCTCAGTGCCACTGAAAAGGTTCCTAAGACACACACACACACACACACACACACAGGTACTCTCTACAGTAAACATACTATACATAATACAGTAACAAAATGTTACTAATCTTTACCGAGTGACAACTTTGGTTCGTTACTCCGAGGAAGTATCTTGGTCTAAATTTTCGATTAAGCTCATGCATGCTAAACAAGAAGCACTGTTGTACGAAATGGTGTCGTGTATAATAATCTAGATAATTACATTTAGGACTAGGCTTACACCTGGAAGTTAAGAACAAAACATCTCAGACAAAGATGTCCAATCTAGAAGCCAACAGTCCAGTCTGAATAGGTTCCTGTTGGTTCTAATTGTTTTTTTTTTTTTGTTGTTGTTGTTTTTTTTTCCAGCCAAGTAAACTGCTGTAATATGTGTAAGGCACTACGAGGGAACAACGATAAACCTAAGACCGTGGAGGAATATATCGCACAAAAGGTGCAGAGGAAGGTGTACCACGCACATGGCCAACAGCAGCACACACGTGCACAGACTATTATGTTATACATGCTTACGTCATTACAACAACGTTGTGCAATCACATTTAAAGAGGAGGAACAAAAAAAATAAAAAAATTCTATTGGCATCAGAAAAGTTCTTCATAAAATAATAAGCGGGTGAAGTTTGCTACATTCTAAAAGAAAAGGCGGGTGGGAGGGGCTGGCTAAATGTCCTACTGTATGACAAAACTTATTTTCATTTCTAAATATGAACGCAAACAGAGAAGAAGAAGGAAAAAAAAATCTATAAATACACTAGAAAGTCTTTTGTCTTATTTTTTTTTTCCTTATATTTCCAGAAGATTCCTCCGGCTGTTGTTAGGAGAGGACGGCGGGAGTACGCGTGGCACCAGTCGCCGTCCGTGAGCGATTCGGAAATGTTTAAGACAGTTCAAGGCCATCGTTTTCATTTTTATTTCTTTGTAGAGCAGCAGATATCCGTATTTCACCTTATATATAACGTTCTCATCCACCACGTGACCTCAGATCAACAGTCCGTCAAAGAAAAAGAAAAAAACAAGAAGAAGAAACAAAAAAATAACACATGAGATAATAAGACTCCCAGTTTCTCCCAAAATGCCAACAGACGTGACCATGTCGTGAAAGAAATAAATGGGAAAAAAAATAAGATAAAAGATATGATTTCCAGATTGAAAATAATAATAATAGACGACTTAACTGGCCTTTATTTAAAAAAACACTCATATGCAAAGGAAACTCCTTTCAAACTCATCCCTTCCCTCTCAGAGTACTCTTCCTTTCTCCATCGAGCGTCTTCATTGTCTTCAAGTTTAAGCGTGACGGGGACGAGGACGGGGACGGGGGGAAAATGGGTCAGGGCGGTTAAGCTTAGGCATGTGTCACCGACTCAAGTCTTTAGTGGGGAGAGAACGGGAAGCAGCGTCGGACTCGGCTCCAGTGTTTTCGGGTCTAGAGATACGGGTATTGGTTCATCTTGGTGGGGCTCAAGGGATATCCAGTGTAGACAGTGGAGGCGGGCGAAGCACTGATGTAAGTTTGGTGGGCAAACTGGGGCTGGTACTGGCCGTGGTGCAGTGTAGGGGACGGCAGCACGCGGTGGCTCATGCTGACGGGTACCTGGTGCACGATGCTCGGTGGGTAGCCGGCGTGTTGGACTGCATGGTGCGCTGAACCTTGCGACGCCACCAGATGTGCCACCGTGCCAGTGGATCCCAGAGCAGCAGGGGTGGTGTACGTGTAAAGGTGGGGTTGGCCAGATAAGTGAGTGGCAGCTAGATGGGGGTGGTGCACGTTAGCGCTGTGGGAGGGACTGTTGTGGTGAAAGGAATAGGGAGCTTGAGCCGCCATCGTGGGTGTGATATAGGCTTGCTGTCTCCTGTGCCCTGCATTTCTCTCCACCGCCATGTGCTGCTGAGCCTGTGCAAAAGTGTGTAGTGTGTTATGCATCTTCATAACATGCATACATGCATACAAATTCCAAAAAGATGGTGTAACCATAAACGTGTACTGTAAACCCGATACCTGGCTGAGATTGAGCGGCTGCTGCTGGAACGGGTGAGGCCCAGAACGCTGCTGCCGGTATGCTCCGCCTCCATGACCACCCCCTGATGCGTGAATGTTGGCCGATAGGCCTTCATTGGAGGATTTAAACTTATAAGCAGGATTCTGGTGGTTCATCGTGTCTAGAGCGATCAAAGATATTTTCAGTTTTAAAAATATAAACAAAAAAATCATGATATCATATTAATTCATAATGGCTATAAAAGTGCCGCAGACAGCATTGAACTATATAAAAAGCCTGTTAAAGTTCTATAGTGTCCGTCTCACCAGGCACAAGTCGATCACACTCGCTCAACGCCTCGCTGGTCTGGCTCTTCAGGGGAGGGATGATGATGGTCCGGGGATTGCCGTTGTTGTAGTCGTCCAGCACTGTCCCCTTAGAGTCGTAATTGTTAGCGTTGAGACCGTTGGTCCGGGACTCGAGAGCGTAGGGGCTGTTATTGCTGGAGTCCGAATCTGGGGAGTCGTGGACGGTGACACAGCTGATGACGTTCTTCCGCTGCTTGGATGATGTGCTGGTTGGGAAGACAAGAGCAATAGAAAAGAGATTAAGAAAAAAAAATTAAGAAATCATACATAAGTACACATTCAGTCCACCCCTGCAGACCTGGTGTTACTAGGCTGCTTGTGCTCATCCTCCTCGTCCGTGTCGCTGCTGATGGTGATGATGCTGACAGCTGGACTTGGGGTGTCGGGGATGACGATGGTCTGCCGAGGTGGGTTGTGTTGGTTGTGTTGTAGGTGTTGGTTGTGTGGTCCGTGGTGCTCTCGCGTTGTGCTAGAGGCCTGCTCTTCGCCCCACCCTCCTCCACCTCCACCTCCTCCTCCGCAGGCCTGGGGCGGGGCACAGGGAGCCGGGGGGTTTTGGACCACAGCGCAGCGTGGTGGTGTGTTCTCTTTAACACGCTTCGAGCGCTGAGGAGACAACACCGCCTGGGACGAGGAAACCTCATAGGCAGACATATTCCTGTATACAGAAAAAAAATTACTCTTCCATGCCGTCTTACAAAAACCCAAAATGTGTCTCAGTGATGTGTCTGACTGACCTGTTGCTCATCTGCTGTGGCTTGCTCTTTTTAGAGGATGAGTTGTTGTTTGACGGCTGCCTCATTACATGAGCCACGCCCACGTTCAAAGGTTGTTGGGAAGGCAGGGAGACGTGACCGGCAAGCAAGGCTGGCTGTTGCATGATGGGGTTGTAATGGCTGCCATGGGGATGGGAATTCCTGAAAATGAAGAGAGCAGATTTAATTATCTATAATCTTTTGTACTCTTTTCACTTTTGCAAAGCAAACACGGGTTCTTGGAGAGCAAATAATGAACACTTTTCTTTTTTCATTTCAGCTCCACATTATTCTCTTTTCTTGAAGACGAGTCCATATCAGGGGTCATATGCTCGCCTCTCCGAAAGAAAAAGCTAAGACCCTGTCTTCATAAAGACGTTTCAATCCATCTAAACTGACATAAATCAAGCCACACTCAACAATAGTCCACGTGACCGAACAGTGCTACCGAGCATGCCCTCGTGTAATACGCAGTCTGGCCAGTAGAAGGCAGCAGTGTCTGTATCGGACGCTGAGAAGACTGACAGCAGAGGGATGGCTCTCAGAGGAGAGATCTCTGACTCTGCAGTGCGAGTGCGACACTCCTGCAGACGGGCTCATCGAGGACAATAGAGCCGTCAGGGCTGGGCCGAAGACTCGCATCTCCCTCTTCGCACGACATCACATCTGCAAACCCACACGAGTCCGCGCCTGCTGCCCACACGGCGACGCGAGCCAGCTCGAATCCCTTCCCGTAGAGTTAACTCGGTGACCCGAGCTGCCCCGCGAAACCACTCAAAAACTCTTAAAACATTCAACACGAATTCCCTATTAATACTGAATGCAATATGACGTGCTTTTGACGAGCGGGTTTTAAAATAAAACTGTACTTTATTTTACATGCATAATTCATGAGCAAACCCAGCTGGTAGGCTGAGTACACAGCTTCCTGCCTTGTTCAACTTGCACATTCATCAAAGTCAAATAGCCATGCGATATAACACTTTTCCCTCTGTGTTTTAAAGGTGCAAATGAGCATCAACACTTTGGGGAATGGGCTATAGTGATGTGTGCATTCTCCTTTAATGTATACGTGTAATCAATAGCTACGGCTACTGTACACGACCGTCTTGACCGCCTCATCGTGACGAGGCTCAACCGTCAAGTCGGTACATTTACCTTCCATTCCGAATGGTTTTATGTTCCCCACATTCCCCTTGTAAATGGAGCCTTAATCATTATTTCAGCCTGGATTCAAATGGACATGTTGGTATACCTCAAAAACACCCCTTGTCACTGGTTATAATCGTCATGACATACAACATGTTCTTATTTCTAAAAACTTTTCAATCAACCTTCCACAGCTTTCAGGAAGCACAAGGACACACACATTTCACCCAGAAAGAATGACCTAACATAGCGATTATGAAATCTTCATCTGCTCAGCTCAATTTTAACTCAATTTTAGTTTTTTTTTTTTTTTTTTTTTAAATAAAAAGCATCTGCCAATTAGGTCACAAAGCTGTACTATGATTTTATTTATTTATTAATTTTTTTCTCACCATGACTTAACTTTCTTGGGAATTTTAGCCCTGAATGTTCCTTATCACTCAAGTGTCTAAACCAGCACTAGTGAACAGAACTGATTGTTTTTTTTTGTTTTTTTTTAACACATTTAAGTGGGTTCGAAAATCTAAACAAATTAGGAGCCGAATTTAAAGCAGCATGACCCTGATCAGGCAGTTGCTATGTAAATGCGCTGTGCAATGATGCACAAGCTTCACATATGACCGCTCATGCAAAGTTTTTGTTGTATTCCAATGCACGCCTCTAGCATATCAGTACTAGTGTGTGCATTTAGGACAATTTATCTGTTGAACCTGAATAATGCAGTCACATTCCGGTTTCTAGTGTGTAGACCTATGATTAAGAAAAAAATAGTTGTTAACAAAGATAATTACTGTTTAGTACAACATTTCATTTCATTTTTTTTTATTTTTTTAAGTTAGATATGAACTAGATTTATTTGCTCAATATTATACACTAATATTAATCACTATGGGATGTATGGGATAAAACCCTCTAATGTGGATGAAATAAAACAAGTCTGTATAGACGAGCGAGCCAAAATCCCTCCACAGCGATGTGAAAGACTCATCGCCAGTTATTATACATGCTTGACTGCAGTTGTTGATGCCGCCAAGGGTGACACAAACAGTTATTAGGTTTAGGGGGCAATTACTTTTTCACACAGGGCCAGGCAGGTTTGGACAACTTTTTTCACCTTTATAAATGAAAAAACGTCATTTGAACTGCATTTTGTATTTACTCGAGTTATCTTTGTGTAATAATAAAATTAGTTTGATCTGAATCATTTACGTATGATATATGTGTATATGCTACTATTTGCACTTCTTGTAAAGGCTAAACTGCATTTTGTTGCCTGTACTATCAAATGACAAGTTCTATCTGTCTTTCCATCTGTCTATCTATCTATCTATCTATCTATCTATCTATTAGTAAACCAGTAAGGGGATTTTGGGGAGACGATGGTCACCCATGCCCGTGGTGACCTCAGGAAAGCCTGTCTGGTCCAATTCCACAGAAAAGTCAATTGTCCACGATAGAAAGGCACCAGAACACCAAGTGCACAACAGGATGCAGCACACAATTGCCCAGCAGGCAAAGAGCCCATGGGCCTTGATCTGATTTCTAAACTTCCCACATCTCTAATCCCTCTGAGCATCCGTGGAATGCACTGGAGACATAAGCCTGATCCACAGAGGCCCAACTCCACAACCCATAGCACCCTAAAGATCCTTGATCAATGTCCCAGAGACTACACCACACTCCAAGAGAGTCATGACCTGCGGGGCCAGGGCCACCCCAGTGGCATGAAGGGAACCTACAGTATACTCCTGTACACTACCTACTATATATATGTATATATACAGTATATATACAGTATATATATATATATATATATATATATATTACAGGATTTTGCATTGTTTTCAGGCTGAATCCCCTCCCGACGAGCTCGGATAGCCGTGACACCAAATGAATACAAATAGCTCCTGGACGAAATGGCATTTTTATTTACCGATATTAATTCCATGCAACGTGACCCACAATTTCTGTTTTCATTTCTCACATTGAGTATCCGGTACCAAACACTGTGCTCACGCCAACCACAAAGCAGCAATGCATATCAATTTCATTATCAATTTTCTACCTTATTTTCTGTAAATGAGTCAGGGGATGGAGGTGATCTTACCTCCAGTTGGTTAGGGGCTGAGAGGTGCTCATGGAGTCCGGGATGACGGTGGCGTGCTGTACAGAGGTGTGGGTGAGCTGCTGCCATGCTGGGGGCAGCAAGATCTGCTGGGTACCGGAGGGCCAGGCCTGCTGCAGGACGAGGAGAGAATAAAAGAATAGGGGGTGTTGGCTTCGCAGATTGAAGTTTGCACTGCAGGTGGTACGGTAGTGTACGAGTAACTCAACTAAACACGTCTGTTAGAACACCCACAGGTTTAGAAAAAGGAGAAAAAGGACAAAGCTATTTGCAGCTGTGACCGTTAACAACTGTGCCAAAACTGTGCCAAAGAGCTACCGAACGGGTCAAACATTCCCTTTAGGCACGATGACTATGCAAGGAGGAGCATCACAATGCGTTCTCTTCAGTCTCTAAATTACTGGAGTAATATATTCATATCAAAAAATGTAATACACAGCATAAGGCAGACAAGCGCATCTCATTTATCTATTGGCACTTTCCTCGTCAAGTGCTGGGAAAAAAACTCCAAAAAACGAATCGCACACAAAAATGAAACAACTTTGGCAAAAAGCCACAGTCGAATAACAAAAAGCTTTTGTCACTTTCATTTTAACTTTGGTGTTTCTCATCCCATCCTTGGAACCGATATCTTAAGAGATTCATAATGCACCTTGAAAAACGAAGCACGGCCTTGACTCGCATCTCCAAAAAGATAAGACCTCGCCTTAATAAAGATACGTAGCATCTCACAGGGAGTGCGCTGATGGCTTTGACGTTTTCCAAATCAGCTCAGGATTTAATTAAATTCAGGAGCCCTCCCATTCAGTTGCTTTGTGAGGAGCTGCTTTGTATGACTGGCATGGAGTGCACAGAGTGCCAGGCATAATTTGCCCAGAGATGTGGCTAGCAGAGGAGTGTCTGCAGCACTAATGGCTTAATGCAGGCTCTGCTGATTAGCAGTTTAATACACAACTAATTCATTGTCGCTTTAATACCATTCGCACATCAGGTTTACGGCATCATCAGTATGGGTTATAGCGCTTGGCTCACACAAAGGGGGGGCCTAACCACAAACGGCAGGGGTCTATTATGTTTAAGCTTAGAGACAGACCAAACAAGGACCTTGAGGGGGGAAAAAAGGTTCAGTTATATTTGGCCGAGTCTTTAGTGCTACACGGCTTCCAGTATTGCTGGAATATTCTTAAAGCTGTTCGCTGGATAGCGAAAATTGCCAGAATATTTACAGTCACCTTCATCTTTTGCCGGTGGACCGAGGTTTTTTTTTTTTTTTGTCTGAAGCAAATGTTGGGATTAGAGGAGAGGCGCATAGAGGGCGGTCATTAGTCGAGTCGAACAATTTATCTCAAAGACTCAAGCTGTGAAACATAAAAGTGCATAAAACTAGAACATGTCCCTTTTTCGTGTACTTTGGTGATGTTTTTTTTTGTTTTTTTTTTCACCCCCTGAACACTTCAAGTCAGCACATGGTATTGTTTTAGCTGACATGAAAAGCTGAAAGCACTATTAACCTATATGCTGCGCGCACGCTCGACATCCTCTAAGGTAATGACTTTTTTTTTCTCCCGGCAGATAGCAGATTATTTCTTTTCTTTTGCAGCAAGACTGTCACAAATATTTATGTCGAAACTAGACGTTATGTCCCTGCAGCCATTTTCCTCCATTCGGAGCACTTTCAGTTCTCTCAGACTAGCCCGGGGTGTGTAATCAGCTCCTCTGCCCTGAAACTGTAACCCAGATAAGGGCTCTTTTCCATGCATAGCCATCTTCTGCACAACCCCCATTCTGACATGGCGCCCAGTCTCGCTCGCATGGTGAAGGCCCTTTGTCACCCCTAGAGGCTCTGAATGCTCTCCCTCCCTGATTGTTCCTGCATTTTCTGCATTCCTGATCCAGATAAAGGCCTAGGCAGCCTTCTGGGACTAGCCTCATCCCTCTTCACACGCACTTGAAAGACATGAGGGCTCTCAGACCTTCAGGCAAACAAGAACAGAGCGCGAAAGGGGACCAGGGTTGTTGGTTTTTTTTTTCTCCACATTACAAATCGGTAAGAAATGACGTGTCACTATTCCATAAAAGCGAGTAACTAAGGTCTGATTTAAACTGGCTGGAAAGTATCAAACTCCACCAGCTAGTCAAGAAGTTCAAGCCAAACATCATCAATCCAGCGCAGGTCCTGCCTTATAGCCCCCGAGGCTAAAAAAACCCGTCAGCGTCCATAGATCTTTCTGAGAGCCGGCCTCTGTCATGCTCGTCAGACCATGACTGGCTTTCACTCCGGGGAAAAAAAAACACAAGTGCTGAGTTTCAGTGGAGACAAAAAGCCCAGCCTGGTAACAGGCTCTGGGACCGGCTCCTGTGACACACACACACACACACACACAGCAGTGCACACAAGCGCAATTATAATATATGACCAAATGAAAAAGACTTTGTCAGTGGAGGTGAATTATAGTTCATTAAAACAAAATGGGTCATGCTAATTGCTCTTTTCCAAAAGCCACATTCAGATGTAGCAGTGCATTCAGGAGACACATGGAGAAGTATAATTAGTTTAGCATGCATCGTTCTTCATCGCCTCGGTGAAGCAGGAAGTGTTTGTACCTGTGTGAGAAGGCCAGGTTGGATCTGCAGGGGTTGACCACCCGGGGCCTGAGTCACTATGGGAACAGCGTTCTCCATCCGTACGGAGTAGCCGCTGTGCTTGGAGGGGGACGCCTGCAACCCTGAGGACACACCATAGGCACCACAGGTCTAATTCCTACCTCTATTTATAGAACATGACTGACATTTTCATGACCTTACAAAACTTTACTTAGATAAATTAACTAAATGACTGAACTACTTTCGGGAACCTCAGGATTCTACGGTTCATTACTGGCCACTTAATTAGGAACATCTGTCCCCCTGACTGGAGATCAGGTTCCATTCATGTCAACGAAGTGCATGGTACAGGTACAGGTTCTCCTAATATGAACAGTTTACAGGCTTCGATTGTAGCCTAGCTTTAGCCTTTTATGTTACTATGACCTTCATGGTAGGAAGGAGCAGTCTGGCTATCAAACATCCTGTATAAGCTCTATGGACTTTTGTGCATTAAAATCATCGCGTTCTGAAACACAAACCATCTGGTACTAACAACAATGTTATGATCAAAGATCAAAGAATTTGTCTGACGTAATGTAAATGATGTAAAGTAAGTGTATATCTACCATGCTTTAGCATTAGCATTAGCATTATTCTCAAATCCCAGTATAGATACAGACATAGACATGACTTTATGTGCATGAATCGTATTCTCACCTTGGAAGGTGGGTGGGCAAACAATGAGCGCCTGCTGGAAGGGGTCAGGCCGAGTGGCACAGAGCTGAGGGGCTCCAGGCTGCAAGGGCATGGTCCTGGGTGCCACGGCAGCCATGGGCGCTGCAGGAGGCTGGTAGAGTGCAGATTGGTAGTTTAGTATGGAGACATCGGGATTGGCAAGGGAAAGGGTGGCACTGGTGGAGGAGGGAGCCAGGTTGGTGGCCTAAAAGAACCGATGGAGTCAACAAACAAACAAACAAAGACAAAACAAAAGCATGAGGAGTGGGTGTGGGAGGGAACGCGGGTGGAGCGACGATGATGGAGATGGGGGGAAAAAACGATAAAATTATAAATGATTAAAAAAAAAAATGCACTGATTGTAAATCAGGTGTCTAAAGGGTCGTCGTCACTCAAGGGTGTTGTTTCATGGAAGAAGGACAAAAATGGCTAAACCATCCAAGTGTTTTACAAGCTTGATGTCAAGCAAGATGTGAGATCTTAAATATTTTAAGACTGCAAATGAAAAAAAAACAGAAACATAATCCATCCTTCTAATGCTTTGTATTCAAGGTCATTATAATCCGTTACGTATCAACACAAACGCTACATTTATTTGATGTGCCGAAGTACATCTGGTGCTCAATAAAATGGCTTATTGACCACTACGCAGGGACAGGAGTGGGGACAGAGGATGAGTAGGTGTCAATCAATGCTCTCGTGTTCCAGTTTATGCAACTCCAGCTCACTGAACTAGCTCGCTCTCATTAGCGGCAGATAATAATTTCTCCCCGCACTGCACTGTGATTAAACATACCCACACACATTTATACAGCAAGAGCGAGACGCCGAGCTTTTCAAATGCCTCAGCCTGGTCTTTATTCCCCTCCAGAGTGTTTTATCCTGCATGGTTCACGGGCCTTTTCACCTATTATCCTGTTATTTTTACCATCTCGGCTATTACGGCGAGCGAGTTTCTTCTTAGATGTAGGACTAAATCGCGGTACGTTTTATTTAACTCCATGAAAAAGAAAGCGCAGGCATTCCAAGCCTGGACGAGAGCGAGCTGCTCGGACCGTTGCTGTCTGTGAATACAGCCAGAGGAGCTGCTGATTCAAATGCACGACATAATCCACAGCAGACGTGTGGAACGAGAGGTATCGAAAATGTCCTTGATCAACATTTCCTACTCCAAACCCCAGCTTTTTAATGAAGGGTAGCCTTATTTACTTTCATTTACTACTGAAGCAATCCTGTTTCATTTCATGCCACTGCTAGTAATTACAAGCATTTCATTAGAGACTGCATGGGGAAAATTCTGAGTGGCACGTTTCATTTTTCATTTTCTCTTGTTTCGTGCGGCCGATGAGCACCAGGGGAGAGAGTTAATCAATACGCCACTGTGGCATTCATCAAACAAAATAAACACTGCAGCTTGCAGCTTGCTAATACAACAAGAACCAGCCCAGTCCTTTACACAATCACACACACGGCACAAACCTTCCCACCCGACAAGTACGCTCGAGCTCTTATTACATGTGCATTTAAAAAAAAAAAAAAAGGTTTAAGGCAGAAATGTAACTGTAATTAATCCGGAAGAGGTTAAGCGTTTACTCTAAAGTCCCAGGAAGATTGATGAAGCAATAAACAAAGATGAGAGCTGGTTTAAGGTTTTAGTGGGAAGGGCATGTGTGAGGAGAAACCGGTACATTTCAGAGAAAGCGGATGTCTCAACGAGTATTTAGATTTGATAACTCAGTGGCGTAGTGGTTGGCACTGTGGCCTCGCCTCATCTCCAGGGTCGAGGGGTCGATTCCCGCGTCAGCTTTGTGTGTGTAGATCTGTTGCCACAGTTTAAAGACATTCAGATTTGGAGAACGGGATTAATTGTTCTCAAATTGCCTGTAGTGTGTGTCCTGAGATGGATTGGCACCCTGTCCAGGGTGTACCCAACCTCATGCTCAAAGTCTCATGGGATAGGCTCCAGGCCCCTGTACAGGATAAGCGGTATAGAATGAATGAACTTAGAAGGGACCTATTATGCAAAACTCACTTTTTTTAGTAATGTCTAGACATCCAGATCGGTCACTAGTGTGTATGCAAATTTTTTTTTAAATAAAAATAAAATTCCAAGCATAATGTCCCTTTCCATTGTTGTAT
>JAOVVA010000037.1:29239863-29252599 GCA_028565275.1 Leiocassis micropogon
CATCAATCTGCTGCATGATAAAGCAATAATCTTCAACACACACTGAAAAATAATCAGACTGTCCTCTGCTGGGAAATGGAATGACTTTGGGAGCGTACATACAGTATACGTATATACAAACACACATGGGAACAAAAATATGGCGGTGCAATAGACATATCTCGAAGCATAAAAATACAGTGTAATGAACAGCCAATCCCGGGAGTACGTTGTATGTCCCTGGCATAGTCGATCTCGTCTGTCGGTTAACGCTCGGCCTACGCTGTTTGCGTCCTTCGCCTGGAAACATCTTAAGGCATGGAAAAGCCCATACGGCGTCGTCTTTCCATGCTCGTTTTTTCAGAGCCGCTCGCGTTGACATCCATATAAAAAGTCATCGATTTGTACGGAAAGCGAAACATCAGTGTGTACCTCGTAAAAAAAAGACACTTTTGTAGGCCTGTAACAATATGATCCGCTTCCTCGGTCCAGATGTATCTCAGTATTTCCTGTCATTCTCTGGATGGAGAGCAGGCTGAGCTGTTCAACTTCCTGGGCAATCATCCCAGCATTTAAACCTTCTGCAATCATCCATAATACAAACCAAGCACGCAGCCCAAACAACTCACTACTCATTTATTCTGGGAGGATCGGAATTGCGCTCGAAGCTGAACTTCTGTGTTTTAATGGAAGCTCGGCCTTTGTCTGTCTGTCTGTCTGTCTGGAGATCTCATTGTGTGAAACGGAGCAAACCTAGAGATGTCCAGGTTCTAGCGTATTAACCGGCTCAATGCAATATAAATCAGATTTACATTAAATTTACATTTCTATCATTTGTCAAACTCCCTTATCCAAAACAACACACAAAAGCGCTTTGGACGGTCTATCGATAAACATAATCTAATTCTAGTACACATGGGGCAGAGTCTGTAAATACTGTTAGGCAAAAAAAAAATCCAGTTTGAGAAGAATTAGTACAATGAGTTAGGACAGCAAGGAAAAACAATACGATTAACAGTACGAAGCAGATTCGAAAAATCCAGTCTTCGGCAGTGTGCGGGATGGGTGCATCGCTTCAACCAAGCTCTGGAATAGAGATGATCTGGACTCATCGGGTCACATAACCTTTTTTTCCCATTTCTTCCAAGTGCAATCTTTACCCTCGCTAGCAAATTGAAGCTTTTCTATTCCGATTAGTCTCACTAACAAGTGGTTATGGCCACACAGCTGTTCAGCGCCAATCCTGTGAATTCTCATCTCACTGCGTGTGTGTGTGTGTGTGTGTGTGTGTGGAAATCTTCTTCCTTTCACTATTAAACATAGCTGTGATTTATACTGTTGATTTTTTTTATATATTTTTTTTTAACCATGCAATCTCACCATGAGTATAACTCATCTTTTTTCCATTGAAGTTGGCAATTTACAGTACCACTATTGTTACAGTTGTTGTAGTAAAATGCTGGACAGTTCTTAACCCAAGCTTATTCTCATTAGTTGCTTTCTTTGCTTAATGCAGGCCGATAATTTGACCCTTCTGAAACACAGTAGCTTCTCTTTCACAATCACAGGAAATGTCTCCTGACGTGGTTGTTTAAGAAATGAGAAGCTACTCACTGCATCAAATAGAGTTAAAGAATTGTTTCCATCTGAAACACGTTAACTAGTGCAATAATTAAGACTCCTAAGTATTTGTTTATTTAAATCCAAAAGGCACCTTTTTTTGGATGAGCAGTTTAGCTGTTTGCATGCTTAAATATTTGTTGCATGTTTTTATATTATTATTATTATTATTATTATTACTATTTCGCATTGATATATTTTTTTGTATTTATTCATTTTGTCAGAATGACGTGAAAGAACCGAACTTGAACCCAGTGAGCAAACACAGTTCTCATGTAGACTAACCATTCACAGATCAACTTATTTCCCTGATTTCATTTGACTTTTCATCAATTTCCATCTCATGAACACAGTGACCTGAGCTGTTTTTTAGGGGGGAAAAACCTACACTGAAGCTTGCATCATTGTTGGAAAAGTACAAGCTGTGCTGGTAAGTCCAGGGCACGTTTGACAGCTAATGGGGTGAGCTGATTTAATTTCCAATAACTTGCAGCAATTTGCAGGAAGGAAAAAGTTTTTAAAAAATGATTCACTCAGACTCATCTAACCAAATTCGGGTTGAGGCTTTAGATCACGTCCTTAGTTTCAGAGCGTAAATGTTTTCTTAAAATTATAACAAGTGATGGCACTTCACCAGGGGAAGAACTCGGTTTCACTTACTCATAGACAAATCACTGACAAAGGCATGTGGAATTACACACAGGGGAACGTATGACGTACAACGTTGGACTATTATAACAATTTATATTAGCTACCAAAACTCAACGGGGAAAGATTTTTTTTAGTGACATCACTAAAAACCCCAGATGTTAATGCTGTTTGTTTTGTGTGGATGAGCATTTTTAGCTGCGTACATACAGTATATATACAAATATTTTCTTTTACCTGTGCCATATCGTCCAGGCAGTTGAAAATGTACTTGCGGGCCTCCTTAGACTTGATCCCTGTCTCACCCTCATGATCCTCTGGCGTCTGTGGGGAAGAAAAAACATTTATTCAGTTGCACATGAATCCATTTTAAACTGTAATGATACCTATACGTTTCAGAACAGTTGCTAGGCAACCGGGAAATTAGGGACGCCAAGCATGGGATAACTAATAGCTAATGAGTTGGGTAGTTTTTTTAGCTAGCTAGCACACAGAAAGGACATTTTGTTTATGGAAAAGGGAAGAGAACATTGACCATGGACACTAACAGAAACCATCGAGATCATCAACATTTCCTTGAGATGCACTTGCATAATTTGCATACTACGTCTGTTTACAGTGTATATACATACAGTATATACATACAGTACTATATATATATATATATATATATATATATATATACACACACACATTTCATACCTTTTCATATTTTCATATTCTGACTTTAATTCTATGTTATATATAAATATCCTTTTTTTATATACCTATTATTTTTATACCCATATTTATTTTTATTATTGATTCTATTTTATTATTATTTTATTCTATTTTATGCTTCTTTTTAAAAATTAATATTATTATTATTATGGTTTTCATTTATTTGTATTTTTTTTACTCTTTTAGCGGCATTCATTTAGGGGACAGCAAGGGAAGAATTTCATTATATGGGGAAAACATGTTTCCTTACTGTGCATATGACAATAAAACTTGAAACTTAAATAACTAAGAAAGCACATAAACTGGACAGATAATTATACTTAAGTGTGATATTAATATATTACTGTATATAACATATTAATATACAAACATATAAATGAACTTTCTTGCCATGAGTCCATGAGACTACGGAGTTTTAATAAAGCCATGTTTTTCAGCACAGCATGAGATCAATATATGTGCGCTCTGCTAAGCGGATTGAGGCCACACACTGCTGCAGCCTTGTAGTGGACTGAAACCTGTTCAAGAGTGGAAAAGCTATGCATTCCCAACTCGGTGTGCGTCCCAAAGTTCACTCAAGACTAGTCAGGAAACTAAGGTTTTTAGTTGAACTGGTATCAAGCGGCCTTCGCTGGCTTGCAGTTTCGGGGTGAGGGAGAGTTGGGAGTTTTGAAAGCAGATTAGAAACAACTCTGTGAGCAACATCCTACGCTCCTCTGGGTTGTGTCATCAGCTTGCTCTATCCCCATTCTGTTTTCATTGGGCTTTTGGGCTGTTGACTGGCAGAAATGACAGCGGTGGGGTTTAAGACTGGGGTTTAGGGAGAGATAACAGGGAAGACAAGCTGCCAGAGACCTAGAGGAGGAACAATGCTGAATGTGAGATGTGGGCTTCTGGACAGGATGGAATTGTTAGCCATATTCAGACTGGATCCATTTTACATGGGGGGGGAGAGGGGGGAGGGTGTAATGTGATCATTATGAGCGTGCCTCTAGAGCTAATGAATCTGTCATTTTGGAGATATTTGCTGTTAAGGAGTTCGTTATATTCTCTGGGAATAAAAGTCATAAAAGTGCCGAGTTCAAATTGGCTTTTATTGTCATTTTAACCATATACAGTAAGTACAGTAGATAATGAAGCATATATATATATATATATATATATATATATATAGTACAAGTAAATATATATATATAAGTAAAAAGGCAAAAACAAGATATTGCACTATATTAATGATAAATGCCATGAGTGTAAACATGGCATAAGGCAGATCAATAAAGTATATTATTTTATTAATATTATTCATTTATTTTATTTGAGATTTTTTTCTGCTTTTAATGGGATAATTTAGTTAGATTTAAACTAAATCACACCAAATTTAAGTTTTAATCTTATTAATGTTTAATAATTAATATCTTATTTAAATAAATGTTAAAAAAATTGATATATATATATATATATATATATATATATATCTCGAAATGCATCAGTTTAAAAGGAAACAGTTGAAATTAATGAATCATAATGAATTATTATTAAGTTGATTATTATGATAAAAAGACAGAAAACTAGGGTGTAAACACTGCAAGGTTACCAAAACAAAGTGTATCGAAGCAGGTGTAATTGTCAAACATCAAATCGTTGTCTCATGAGTCGAAATTTGATCACTTACAGTATGGTGATGTGACATATTAATGATCAAAGCAAGAAGTGATGCATAACATTAAAGCTATTAAAGCTTGAAACAATCCGTTTTAGTCATGTCGGTAGTACAAATGGACAATCTGGTTCATGATCATGTGTATATTACAAAGACTCTACACAAGGTATTATAATATTGGCACCAGAAAGCTGGCATACTTTCTGCTAAAAAGCGGCAGTGCCATGCAACACCAAACACCCGTCAGTGTTATTCTACACAGTGACATGACTCTCTGGAATCATAATGATGCTGCTATTAGTTTGGCTTTTATTCCTGAGACCACTTCAGGTTTTTGTTTGGGCCTGTTCTGGTTTTTTTAAACATCTGGTAGTAAAATGTGCTATGTGAACACGTGTGTGTGTGTGTGTGTGTGTGTGTGTGGGAATGTGCGTCTGACCATACCTTTAATCTCCACAGTGGATAGGTGGAATCCGGGTCTCTGTTGAAGAACCTGGTAGTTTTGGTTCCTGCACTTAGCAGATACTCCGCCGGCAGCCCCTGTGTTTGTGAAATGTACCGAATCTGAGAGGGGAAAAAAAAAGAAACATTTTAATACGCAAAGGACCGCTCAAAGCATACACAAGGTGTACTCATCTTCTGACTAAATCTGCTTAAGTAAAGTTCACATGCTGGCCTCTTGCTGTTAACTTTCACACTTGTACCGCCAGCATAACAGCATTAAACGTTAAATAAACAGCATGTAAAAGAATGCCATCACCACCTCTCCCAAACTCTTTTCATAAACAGCCTGAGAGCTACAATTACACCGAACGGCATCCAGACACCTGAAAGGGGTCTAAATGTGAAAACAGCAGCCTGCAATATCCACAATCATCTCGTGTTTAGTGGTTTCTCCGCCAATCAGTGTCTCTTATCCTGACTGCACCTGAAACCTGGTTTACACCGTGACCTTGCTTTTAACCTTGCGAAATTTCGATATGATATTTTAACCTCATATGTGGAGGATTTTAGTCTTTTCTTCTACTTTGGTATTACCCAGTTGTTTCAGTTACAATGAAAAAAATAAGCAGCGCTGTTTAAGCTGAATGTTTGCTCAGCCTGAGATCACACGGTTACTCATGGCTAAACCACCCAAAGTCTAGACAAACATTATATAGTGCAGGTATGTCAAGGTGACCAAAAGTTGCCTCCAAATGCACTGAAAGAAGGCTGTGTGCTAAAATGGCAGGAGGCGAATTAAAGTGAGATCCAGAGTTGAGTTAGAACATTGGCCCAGGGCCTATCAAAGAAGCCAAAATTTTTTTGGTTTAGGGGTGAGGGGGGGGGGGGGGGGTTAAGAGAAGACCCCACACTAACACTCGGGAACCGGACTAATTGGCCTAGTTGTGGCGTCTGTCCAGCATTACAGCGGGGCCTGAGAGAGATGAAAGCCTGAGAGTGTGCACGCATACAGGCACAAACACGCTGCACTTTCGAAAAGCTGTGAGAACAGCAACATGGCCAGAGGTTTGTTTTGTTTTCTCTCCCTGGAGCACAAACAGTAATTGAAGGATGTATTTTTTTATAGCCATTTGCAGAAAGAGAGACAGACTGCGAGAGAGAGAGTGTAAGAGAGTGAGGGAGTGGGAGAGAGAAAGAGAGAAAGAGAGAGAGAGCTTCACTGCAGGGCCATACTCGACAGCAGATGCCAAACAGGAAATGCCATTTCTCACTCGCTCATAAACATTTCTAATGCATAATGTATTCATCTCTTTTCGAATAACAACCTGTGTGTCCAAAAGCCTTAGAAAAGGAAAGAGGAATTTGCTGTGTTAAAAAAGAAAAAGAAAAAAAGGTGAGTGTAGTATTTGTGCATATATGAATTTTGAGACAGCGGTGTAAGGACAATGGTTAAGGCAAGGTACTGAACTGACAATTTAAGATAAAAAAAAAGATAAATATCTCAGCAATGCGACACAGTCCTAACTACTATGCCATTAGGCCACTAAGGGGACATGAGGGCATAGTGGTTGGCACTGTCGCCTCGCACCTCCTGAGGCAGGGTTCGATTTTCCCCACCTCCCGGCTCTGTGTGCATGAAGTTTGCATGTTCTCTCCATGCTTGCTGGATTTCCTCCCACAGTCCAAAGACATGCAAATTAGGCTAATTGGCGTTCCCAAATCGCCCGTATGTATGTGTTTGTGTGCGGCACCCTGTCCAGGGCGTACCCCGCCTCGTGCCCGAAATGCCCAGGGATGGGCTCCACTCCATAAAAATAACACATTTGTGAAATTCGACATGCTCACTCCTAGATGCATATTAAGACTTTAGTTATTGCTGAGTTTACACTAGATTGTGACTCTGACATATTCCTTCTTTAAAGTGTCTATACAAGAAAATGCATATTTAAAAAAAAAAAAAATAAATTCTGATAACAACTGCATCTTTAATTAGGGAAAGCCATTCAGATAAATAAATGCAGTTTCCATGGGAAAAATAATATTACCAGTCAGCTGCCAAAGATAATTAAATGTAATATCTACTATGTTTTTTTTTTTCTTTAATGGTCCTATTTATCTGTAGCGTCTTGCCTTCAAATGAATCATAAAAAAGTAAGCAATCTTCAGTTCTGGCTAAGGAAAAAGCAAACATCTATTCAGCCACACTCAGGCATTTTGTCTCGACCAGTCATTAAGCACCCATGTGTCATCAGTCTGCAGGATTACGGGCCGATAATAGTCTTACTTGATCGTACTCAGACGCGCCAGGGTAGAGCGGCCAGCCCAGGAAGAGCTCGGCAATGACGCAGCCCAAGGACCACATGTCTATAGCCTCACAGAAGGGCAGGCCAAGGATGATCTCTGGAGCTCTGGAACAGACACAAACACACGGCAGCAGAAGGTCAGCAGAGGACACAGAGAGCGGTGAACAGCCAAGCACTTTATCAAGCCTCATTTCATTAGCAGCAGCTCACACATTCAAAGCTAAATCCCGAGTGCTGAAATAGCTAGGGCATAACGCTGTGAAAAACGAGTTTTTTTTTCTCTGCAGGAATACTATTGAATACATTTTGATTATTAAAGAATTAAGATAAACTCCTTTAAGTCGCTTAACATACTGTAAGAAATAAGAGTGGTATTTAATTCAGAGTTTAGGCATATTATGTGTAATGATCATATATGAGCAAAAAATAAATAAATAAATAAATTAATTAATTAATGAATGAAAAAAAAAGTTGATCACTATAGGATATAAATAATACTTAGCACCAACATTTCATTATCTGTTGTTATTTAGCTTCAAAGTAAATACAAATGAAATCAGTACATTATAGTGAGACAATCTACTATAAGTTTCCCCTTTTCACTTTTGAAAATAACTTAAATTTAAAATGTTCGAACTTTTAGATTGAAATTGAGATATGTGGGAAAAATGAGAAGCATATTTTCTTTTCAGGGAAACATATTTCCCAATATATATACAGTATATATACAGTAGTAGTAAAAATATACAGTACACAATATTCCCTGCCCGGCCAAGTTGCACACTCTAATGTGGTGATTAATTCATGTGTGAAAGTGATTCCTCATGCTCCCAGAAACACTCTTTCACAATTTGAGACCTGCAATACGCCCGTGTCAGCAGGGAAGAAAAAAAAATGCATAGATGGCATAACCAAGTCATTCAGTTCATCAGCTGACTTCATTTTATTGCCACATAATATTGCAGATCCTGGACCTGACCAACTTCAGATTATAACACCGCCTCCAGAGGCTTGTACAGTGGGTGCATCGCTTCATGAGCTTCCCTTCTTTCCCTGATGCATCCATCCTTCTGGAATAGGGTCAATCTGAAGTCATCAGACCACATGACCTTTCCTGTTGCTCCAAAGTCCAATCTTTATGCTCCCTAGCAAATTGACGGCGTTTTTCTGATTAGTCTCACTAACAAGTGGTTATCTTTTGGTCATACAGCTGTTTCGTTCCAATCCCGTGAGTTCTCACTGCATTGTGTGGAAATGACCTGACTTTCACTATTAAACACAGCTGTGATTTCTACTGTTGACTTTTTTAGTGATCTCCAATCGTAGTCATTCATAATTTTTTTTTTCCCTGACTACATTTCTTGGAAAATTCACTATCTTTCCAAGTTTAATAATATGTCAACCCAATTCCAAAAACTGTAAATTTGACTTTGCATGATGTATGCCAAAATTCTGACTGTTGTGACTTTTTTTTCTTCTTTTTTTCCCCCCAAACAGTGCATCAGAAACCCCAACAGTTAATCTAGTTAATGGAAATCCATTTGGATGTGGATTTTTACCCGGATTCTGGGTCGCCTAAGAAATATACGTTTTAGCTTTATATCAGCATAAAAACCCCATTACTCTGGGTCGATAAATAAA
Source organism: Leiocassis micropogon (assembly GCA_028565275.1). Classification (NCBI taxonomy): domain Eukaryota; kingdom Metazoa; phylum Chordata; class Actinopteri; order Siluriformes; family Bagridae; genus Leiocassis; species Leiocassis micropogon. Next base: position 29,248,879 of record JAOVVA010000037.1, read on the forward strand.
ACACACTTTTTCACCTGCTGTGGTTCATGTGATATGAATGCATAATGTAGAACTACTGCAGCATAGATAAAAAAAAAAGAATACAGGCTCATTAATATGTGCGTTTGAATGCAAAATATTTCAAATAATTGGAATCTGGATGTAGATATTGCTTTTGGGTGTCCGCGAGGAGTGGAACGTTTGAGTGCACTGTGGAAACTGTGGAAACTGGAGCGAAGACCAGGAGGCCGTATCGGTTTCTGCGGCTGCAACCTGCTAATGTGGAACTGATGCAACGAAACCTAAAACCGCAATCTGTTACCTAGGAAACACAAGACCTTTCACTTAACATATATACACGCTAATGACAAACGTTGATTTGCATAGATCTGATGTTTTCATTGAAATAGGTACGAGCTGGGAAGCTGGGCAAATGTGATTTGAAAAACCTGTCAGGGTCGTGTGTTTCGAAGCGAGGTGAATTTGTTTCCGCCCAGCCGTATGCGCTTTCTCTCTCTCACTCTCCAGGGCACCGTGCTGGGAGTAAAAGACGGCTTCGAGAGTGCACGAGCCTCTGTGCCGCTAGGAACAGCTGGGAATCCATCAATCACTCCCGTCTCTCAGCAGAACCAGCACATAAAATATACAGGACGAGTGTGAAGCTCAGGACTATAGTCGGAATCATTGTGAAGAGGACAGCGGAGGAACATACTGTTCTGAAAGAAGAAGTGAGGGGTTAGACGTGGAGTTTGTCACCCGATCACAGTCGCTCAGCTCCAGCAGAAGGACAAACACACAGTCTGGCTGTATGAAATAGTCCAGGGCTTTCTGCCACCACATATGCAAAAGTGCGGCCTTCTATTCCATCTTCTCTCACTTTCAGTCCATCGCTTGCCATCACAATATGCAAAACAGGCCAGCAGCTGCTAATGCTGAGCTTCTGGTGAGTGTGATCTCTCTCATACACACACACACACACACATCTGCACAGCATTATCTCCCTCAGGGCCTTCGCCCAAAATGCAAAAATGATTAGTGACATATTCACTTCTACACCAGTATACCGCTTTTTCCTTATTCTCTCACTCTCGCTCTGTTATAGACACACACACACACACGGGACATGTGCTGGAGTCTATTTTGTATATCTTAGCATTTTTATAATACATTTGCATGAAGCCGCAGTGATGACGTGATACAATTTATAACTTTTCCAATAAGCTCCAGCTCAAGACGTGCGTAATCCTCGGCCACGTGAGAACAACTAAAAGTGATTTATTTGCTCAATATTAAAATCACAGTTATTCTGGAAACGAAGTCATTTCTTCGCACTGTTATTGTCGCATCTTTAAAGCAGCCAATATGCACATAGTACAATACAGTACATACGCCTTGAATAAATCCTCAGGTCTTTTAATCAGATTCCTTAGTTTAGTTTTAGAAATACTGTACATAACACGATTCTGCAGTATGCACGAAGTGATGGCTGTGTGATTTAGCATGCACGCACACACTCACGCACCTGTTCCTCTACAAACCTCCTTTAGTGAAGAAATCATAACGAATATTCCGCTGCTCTACATTTTGCCTGCTACAGCTGCGTTTCGGGGTAAAAGCACCGTATCCAGACCACACCGCAGCTGAAGTGAAACCACGCTGCTGCGCTGCGCTCAACATGTCGAGCACCTCCATTCAGGCTTTCAGCCGGACTCCCATTGGGTAAAACCACCATCCACGGTCGCAGTGCTGATACACACACACACAATGCCGTAAATATGCGCTGTCTTTTGGCCTCGACAAGGGCACAAATATTTGATCTGGCGCCTTTATATCAGTCGCCTGACTTTTCTGTTGCGGTTGTCATACAGTATTTGGGACAGAAGTTCTGGCTACAGTGCAAAATGTAATAAGAAGTGAAAGATGTCTTTACTTCAGAAGAAAATAAATGTCAAACCTTTATGACATTTTTTTTTTGTTGCCATAATCTCCTTGTCTTTCAAAACACTTCGTCCATCTGTCAATAGAATGTCGTATTCCCTTATCGAAGAATGTTTTAGGCTGAGCTCTTTTAGGCTGAGTGCACTGCTGTCGTCACATCTTCATCAGAAGTGAATCTTCGTCCTCGTATGGGCTGCTTTGAGGGAACCAAACAGATGAAAGTCTAATGAAACAAGACTAGAGAGAGGATGCTTTAACACCTCAAAACAAACTTTTTGCATAGTTTCGGCAGTGTGGGCAGAAGTGTGAGGATGCACATTGTCGTGGAAGATTACACCTTTGGATAGTTTAGGCTTCAGCTCTGCAATAAGCATCTCACTGCAATGAGCACTGTTGATTGTTAAAGCTTTTTCCACATAATGCTCCAGTAATGATCCCTTGAGAATCCCAGAAAAGTGTACGCATCAATTTTCCAGCTGATGGTTGACTTTTGAACTTTTTCTTGGTTTGTTTTCGTTCGTTTACTCTCAGGCTCGTAGTGATGAATCCATGTCTCGTCACCAGGAATGATTCTCTTCAAGAAACTTTCATCTTCATTAGAGTATCACTTCAAATTTAATTTGCAGATATCCAATCGCTCCTGTTTATGCTCTTCATGTAAGTTGTTTTGGCACCAGGGACACCTCCGGACCACAAAAAACTAAACACTGCACGCTGCTCTTCTTTCACACAAATTACAAGTTGGGCGTCCATTTTTGCTCGCACCGCAGTTACAAATGAACCGATTTAACACGTTCACACCTGCACAGGGGAGACAATAGCCTTGAACGGAATAGCCTTGAATCCCACTGATAAGTGCGATCAATAGAAGTATTAATATACCATTTTTTGACTCAACCTCAAACCAAGATCTTCATTTTACGTGTACACAATGAATATCATAATGGGGAAAATTTGATCTTAGTGAGTTCGACAAGATCTGCTGGTTTAAGCCTTTTTGAAACAGCTATCTGACTGGAAGTCAAATAAGCACTTGTAACAATCTGGGTCAGCAGAAAAGCATCTCAGAATGCGGAGGAAAAAAAGGACCAGGCAACTTTTATCCAATATTTTCAGTTTTTTTTATTATTTTTTTATTTAAGTAAAGACACAATATCATGGATGCACTCAATCCACCATTATGTCCTTAAAACAGCTGCAGTCATACAGTGTGATTCTTCTACCTGTTTATTACAGGTTCTATAAATACAGATATATTTTAAAGAAACTCCATCACTACACTTCTCCACGAACAAACGGTTGCTATCGGGAGCTCTGACGCACTCAGGCTCTGTGGGCATGTCAGGACGCATCCATCACCGCTGACCTTCAGTACGGACAGCTACAGACTGCTCATCACTCGGTGCCCTGCCGTGCGGACACGAGACACGTGACTTTCCCGCTTATTTCCTTCTGTAAGGCACTCAGAGCCCTTCATCTACAAATGTGACCTCCATTCTTCCATTTCTCGTTTATCGATTTAGATAGTGCTGAATGTCTTCATGATGTACGTAAAGAGGCCTACAGGATAAATCACAGAGTGCGGGATGAGACTGGGGGAGAGACGTTTACACCTACATGGGGTGGAAGGGGAGAGCAGGTTTGTGTGTTCACCTCCACCTCTACCTGTCTCCCTACTCTTTCTCCATGGTCTACAGTTCAATACGAGAGAGAGAGAGAGACATAATGAGAGAGACAGAATGATGGAATCATAGAATGACAAAACGAAAGAAAATGAAAGATAGATAGATAGATAGATAGATAG
>JAOVVA010000037.1:29252748-29264772 GCA_028565275.1 Leiocassis micropogon
TAGATAGATAGATAGATAGATAGATAGATAAATAGATAACAAGACAGAGAAAATGAAAGGGGACGGAGAGAGAGGGCAGGCAGATGGACAGACAGACAGACTGATATATAGATGATAAATACATAGATGTACAGTACAGAGAGATGCGAGAGGGACAGGAAAGAGAGAGAGAGAGAGAGAGAGAGAGAGGGAGAGAGAGGGATTGGGTAGGTTCTTATGTCCACCTGCACTTTTTACTCGCTCGTACTCTAATTTTTCAGCACACCCATCTCTCTCTGTCTCTCTCTGTCTCTCTCCCCCCTGAGATCGGGTTTAATATTTATGGCATCATGGCCAGGCAAGCTAGGGCCAAAACGGCCTGTGTGCCTTTTTAATAAACAATGTGAGCAAGGTGATGCGCAAGCTATATAGAAACAGAGAGAGAGAGAGAGAGAGAGAGAGAGAGAGAAGTAAAGAGGTAGCAGGACAGAAGGACAAAAAGTGGAAAGCTAGAATGACAGACAGATGGCAGAAGGAAAAACGAGGAGAAAAGCAGAGTGAGGACGAAGTGAAAGGGAAGGACGCACAGACAGCTTAAGTCAGCTTATCCCAGTGCGAGAGCTAAGGGCTTGTCCACCGAGTCCTCCTGATGAAAGCTATTTAAATTTCTCTGAGTGCGAGAGACAGGCTGTCTCTGCCAAGCACACCCCGCAAACTTTTGTAAAGAAGCTCGGATATCCTCCCATTGTGGGCGCGCTCTTTCATTTCAAGGTCTCGAGAGCATCTTCCTCTGTGTGTGCACTGAACGCAGAGGAAAACGCTGACGATGCTGTCACTTTCTCAGCTCCTTCCCTTCCGTCATTAGCATTCCCAGGACACTGAGAGAGAGAGAGATGAAGCGAGAGAGGGAACGGTGACCTCTTCACTGAGAGGGTTGACTATACACTATTCCATCCTATCTGATACATATATTTAATGAATCCCTGAGTTAATAAATTTCTCTGGAGATGATGCAGTGATGTGGTGGATTAAAACACCACCTCGGAGTTGTCCCTCTGTGCTGAATACACTAGATTCTGTACATATTCAAACACAAAAGCCATATGTGTGCACACGCCCACACTCTAACCTCCATCCTCATCTCTCATTGCTCCTTTTGTGTGTCAGTCGGGAAAAGGAGACGTCAGAGAGGCACAGGGCCATGCTCAGCCCATAGATCACACAGGCGTACATTAGCCCTGCTAACCAAACAAAGAGAGGCAGGCAAGCCGTCTCCGCACTGTAATCACCTCTTCCTCTGCTCCTCATTATACCACCCCCCCCACACATACACAATCACTCCAGCCTTATCCATAATCCAGCTCATTTCCAACATTACACTACCACCCTGCTGCCCCACAGCCTCCAGAGAGAGAGAGAGAGGGAGGGAGGGAGAGACGGAGAGATAGATAAAAAGATAGATAGACAGACCAATAGACAGACAGATGCAGAGACTCAACAACAGGGGGATAGGCAGGCAGACAGACAGAAAGACGGCAAACAAACTAACAGATAGATAGATAGATAGATAGATAGATAGATAAACACAGGCATACAGGTAAATAGATAAACTGACATAGAGGGACAGTTAGGGGGACAGACAAACAGAGAGGCAGACAGACAGAAAGATAGACAGGTGCAGACAAAGAGACAGAGGGAAGAAAGGCTGATAGATAGATAGATCAATAAAGGATAAACAAACTAACAGACAGGCAGACAGATTGATAGACAGAAAGAGAGGGATACTGTATATAGACTGACAGACAGATAGGTAGACAGAGAGACAAATAGATGGACAGATAGATAGAAAGATTCAGAGCCAGATGTATAGGCAGATTAATAGATAGATAGATAGATAGATAGATAGACGTCTTTCCTCATGAGCTGTGTTTGCCTGTTACTCTGTGCTGCTCTTGCTCCAACTCTGCAGTCTGTCCTTCTCTCTGTCTCACCTCGCTCTTCTCCCACACTTGCATGCAGCACTGAGGCCATGTGTTTTTCTGTTCCACCAGCATTACACACACGAGCAGGATTTCCGAGCACAGATGGCTGTCATAACAGATCTGGCTTTAACCAAAGCACAACCGTCCTGCGAGCAGGCCGCTGTACTGGGGCTACAATAATGGCCTTAGAGGTTAATCTGGCAGTGAAGTCTGCAGGAGAGAGGCTGCTGTGCTGACGTCAGGCTGAGACACAGACATATACAGAGAGAGACAGAAAGAGTGAGAGAAAAAGAGAGAGAGAGAGAGAGAGCAGTGTCCTGTCTGTGTGACCCTCCTTTCTCTTCACTTTGGCGCCCGTCTGCCAGGAGCCTCCAGGGGGCTTTGTCATCCATGATCCCACCTCTCTCTCTCTCTCTCTCTCTCTCTCTCTCTCACACACACACACACAGTCCCTCCTTTTTCCTCTGCTCTCTTGCTCCAACACCTTCTCAAGAAGTCTGCAAATATGTGGGTCGCGTCAAGTGCTCTCTACTTCAGGAAAGATCCGGAGACATAAAAAACCCCTCTGTCACTCACACTCCCACAGTCTGGACGGGAATGAAAACAGAGTTTAAATTCTCCAGCAGCACAGAGCAGCATCTAGCTGTTTAAAGCTAGCCAACTAGCCATGGAAAAAAAAACATGTTTTATGTAGTGTTAGTTAGTGGATATTGTGTGTAAAACTGAACATGCTACACAGATTATGCTAACAAAAGGCTTCATTTTAGTGAGCTAAGTAATGTCAGCTCCCTCGCCGTTAATGTTTTGTTAAGTATCTTTAATCGCTAGCTATCGTTTAGTCAGGTAATGTTAGCAAAGTTATACAGCATGCTGAGGAGATGCCTTGCTGCACCTCATTGCTCCGTACTTTTGAAAATGGTTTGTCTAATGACGCTTATCGTTTTTATTCAGAAAAGATTTGTGTCAGGGGCAGCAGCAGCCAGAAACTCCTGCGAGCACATTACAGCTAACTGACATTGTTGGAAATAGGAATAGGAAGTGGTTGAGCATGGCACGTTACAGAATTTTGCCCCCGTGTTATTATCAGTGTGTGGACATGTGGAGAAAATGGAGAGTATATGGTGTATAATAACTGTATTACTCAATGCAGTGTGATTTATAGAGCTGCTGCCCAGTGCTGGTGTGAAAGCTCATGTCTCAGCTCAGGTCTTCTGTGTGCATGTGTGTGTGTGTGTGTGTGTGTGTGTGCCTGATACTATTGTATGTAGTGGATGTGCTAAAGCTCCAGACACCATAGAGCCATGTGAAAGGCAACACTGATGAGGGCAGCACAGAGGATACCCCCGCCATACCAGCCGTTCAATATCCCTAGTCACCAGTTTTCCCTGTTTCTGCATCAGAGACTGAGAATGGAGGCACTCTTGCAACAACTGATACATCTATAACACTGTTCACCCCCGCTTACACACATACCTCACTCCTTTCGTGCCATCCTAAATAACCTATCTTTCTTGCTTTCTCGTGTTTATTCAAGCCCTTCCTCCCCCCCATAGCGTATAGTTCATATATAGCCTTCTACCTGGTTCCTCGTTCCTCTAGCACGACCTCCCCAGTACGACCTGCACAGGTTTAATCGGATTGTCTTGTGTATCATGCGGCCCACAGCTGCTTTTGTGTTCAAAGGATGATGGAAGGATTTACAGCAGGGTAAAGTTATACATTGCCAACAAAAGATAAAAGCGGAGCAGACTGTGTGTAAGAGCTACACAAACAGACCCAACAGTGCACAAGAAAAGAAAAAAAAAGATCACTGTTTTAATTGTGTATTTGACTTGCATGTACAGGTGGACCAACATCTGCACTATACATAGTGCATATCTATAAAAACACACTCCCTGTCTGGAATTTCTTCCCTCCTTCCAAAAGCACTAAGGACTGGCCACCGGCAACCGAAGGCACAAAATCGCAGCAGTCTGAGTTCCTGAACCAAGACAAACACAATTAAAGCCTGCTGCTCCCCATGACCGCCTCTTAACTGTGCAGAGAATATGCACACGGCATGCGCGCCCGGCTCCCGAGCATTATCATTCTTCCCTCCCGCTGCTCATGCACTGAAAAAAAAAAAAAAAGTGCACTCTTCTCCCGCGCGCTGCCGCGAACGGGACCGGACTTCTTCATTAATAATCAGTCAAAATGACAGGTGATTAATTTAGCGCTGCATATGCACCCCGCAGCCGTTCAAAGCTCCAGGCGTGCTTAATCACCTCTGCAAAACAATGGCTCCACATTTTTCTCTCTGCCCACCATTCGAGGATAATTCTGCTCCTGTTTCTCTTTACCTCCATTAAGAAAAAGGGGCCACCTTTAATCTAGCTACTGATGTCCTTCAAGGTGAAAATATGATGAAAAAATATAATAGAAGGAAAAAAAATGAAATATGGTGATGGTGCGAAACAAAATATTGATTGGGTTGGCGCTGGAGGTGCTGCGGAGACGTCGGCTACAGATTGACGCACAGCTCGGTCAGAACTGACAGTAACCTCTAGGGCTGGCATAATACAATTTCAATTTCACGTTTTTAATAACAGCTACACTGTCTAGCATAAACTAAATGTTTAAGATACCATATTCTAATGGTAAATGCTTTAATGTCAGTCTCATAAATCTTACTTTATGTAGTTATGCATTTTTTCCTTTCAGACCAGCCTCATCAATTGAGGATTGCTTTGAGTGGTCAGCTTTTAAGGTACCCAATCTTGGTCCGCTCTTTTACAGCTCTCACATATCATTCTTTCCATTGTTTCCCCTTGTGGCGCTTTGGGTTAAGGGCCTTGCCCAAGGGTCCAATAATGCGAACCTTCCTAGTGTCTAGCCACCATTGCACCTAGTGATGCATTATATTTATAAAATTGTATTTTTTTCCCAAATCATGTATTGATTGTCTAATTATATTAAATGTGATATTATTTTTGCTCTTTTCTAAAGCTAAATCACAAATATATTCTATTGAGCATCATGCAGTATGTACTTACATATATACATTATGTGGTGAGCTTCACCATTAGCCACAACATTAAAACCCAAAATATTGAGCTCAGTATTGTGCCACTGGGGCAGTTCCGACCTCTCAGGGCATGACTCGACGAGGCCTCCAGGGGTATGCCATGGTGTCTGGTACAAGTTAGTGGCGGATCCTTTTGGTGCTGTGGTTTGCATGTGGCGAATTCCATGGATGCTTGATCAGATTAAAATCTAGGCATTTGGAGGCCAGATCAACAACCTTGAACTCTTTGCCTGCTAAGCCCCATAAGAGGCAGTCTGTGAAGCACTGGGTATTCCGATACCTTTCTTTTGTGGCCAGCATTGACTTTTTTGTGGGATCAGATCAGACAGGCAAGCCTTTTGTCCCGCAGGCATAGATGAGCCCATGATCCTGTCACCAGTTTACTGGTACTGTATGTAATTGATAATGGATGTTATTCAATTCACCAGGTGGTGGTGTTAGTGTTGTAGCCGATCGGTGTATGTTTAATATTTATTTTAAGATTTAGCCTCACCGAGGATTTAAAAAAAAATAAAATATAAATTACTTCTAGTAAAGGAAACCTCAGTCTTCATGATGAAATTATAACTTTTGCACCTCATGATCTTGCAATATGGATGCCTAGTGCATCTATAGTGCAACTTTCATTCTCAATGTGGTTGTACAGTATATACCGGTACATTTTTGAACAAATATGAACAATAAATCTTTTGAGACAAATACAAGCTGAATGCACTTTTAAAAAGAAATAGTCAGCCCTAATAGACAGCTGGAGCTGGAGAGAGAGAGAGAAGGACCGGTATGTGCTAATGAAGTGTAGTAGACAGTAGCTGCTGCAGATACAGGGTCAGAGTCAGTGAAGCTACAGATACATTACCATGACTGAGAGAGAGAGAGAGAGAGAGAGAGAGAGAGAGAGGATGTATTCATTTGTGCACAAACAATGCAACTGCACATCTGCCTTGTACTGGATAAAACCAAATGCACCTGGCCACCTTAACACACACAATTATTAATGCAGATAATTCACGCTAAATCTACTGTTAAACCTACATATTGTACAGCATTTTTTAGGCAGATATGAAAACTGTCAGATATTCCTAGCTTTGGGCATTTTTCCCCACCAAGCTATAAAAACATGCTCACACACACACACACACACATACACACACACTTATACAAATGCATGGTGTTTACAGCAGACACGGTGGTTGGCTGCACAGGTGTCCTGCAGCAGAACATTAGACACACCCTCTCTCTCTCTCTCACACACACACACACACACACACACTCTGTGATGTGTGTGGCAGATATGCGATATAACTGGCTTTTCCTCTCCCACACGCTGCCAAGGATCTGCACACACCTGGGAAGCGCACATGCACATTTATCAGGCAAACAAGTTCATAAAAAAATAAGGGCAAAATAATACCTCATCTATCACCAATGATAACACTGTAACACTTGTGCACCTAAGGAGACGCAGAGTTAGCGGACGCTCTTAGGGAACTAAAACCATAAAAACAGTAATAAAGGTGTAAGACATGGATGTTTGTATTCTAATATTCTCAGCTGCGCGATGTGACGCGAGAGGGGAATGCAATAGCTACTCCGAATATGTCTTTATGGCCTAAGGGAAGGGTAAGGGACTGAATGAGCAAGCAATGACAAAGCCCAGCTGGGAAGGTGTCTCTCTCTCTCTCTCTCTCTTTCACTCGCGCACACACACACACACACACACACACACACACACACACTACACGTCTCTGTTGTTGTAACTGGCTTCCTGGAAAAGATGTCACATTAACTGGACGGAGAACAAACGTCCACAACACATTACACACAATGATACATGATATATCTTCTGACATGACAATAACACCATTACTGTCCTGAAATGAATAATATACTGACACTTAATAAATTATTTGTCAGAAGAGACTCGGGTGTGAAGAAATTAAATACATGGACATATTCCATAATAAAAAAATAAAATAAATAAAAAAAACACAAATCATATGTGTAATAGATTGATGCGTGAATCTTTGTCATCTCCATGGCTTTGTCAAACAAATGTCAGCGTACAGCGAGTCATCAAACAGACAAGCAGAGAACGCGATGATGGAGAAACAAAACGAAGCATATGCACAGTGCAGCTGTTTCGCCTCTTCGCTCTCCCCTTTTTCTGTCTTCTCACTCGCTTATTTTTGGCTCGAGAATCATTCATTAAACAAGTCGTCCTATCGGTAAATAATTCAATTAGAATGAATCTACAGTACATACAGTGAGTAAGACATGGTACAACGTGACTTTCATGGGTGATTTCAGCCCAGAATCAGGATCAGGGCAAAGCGGTGAACTGAAACCTTTTGAGGAACTAAACAGTTCTACCTTAAACAATATTGTGTTTGTGTTCTGCATTTCCACCACGCAGAGGAACCATGACCGCTATCTAAAGTAACAGAAGAACAGAAGTTTCTCAGGTTCATTATACGGCAAGGAAGTGGTAGTTTGTACTTTACAGTTGTACTGTACTTTATTGCACGGATATGTTGTTACTTTATTGTAACAGGGAGTCGTGGAGGTGGGTAGCGTTGTCTTTTCACAGCTCCTCTAGTTTAATCATGAGCCCAGAATACTTTTCAGGTGTGCTTCTTTTAGGTTCCTTCCACCTCGCGAACACGCAATTAGGAGAAATATCTATGCTGGATTGCTCCTAGGTGTTAATGTGCATGCGCATTGTGCATTGTGAGGGACTGGTGTGATGGAGCGATTCAAAATGATTTTTGGTCAATGTGATTTTCAATTCAGTTTGACAGACAGACAGACAGACAGACAGACAGATAGATACTTTTATTGATCCCAAAGGAAATTCCAACAGTACTACTGTTAGCTATATTTCTTACAGGTGTTAAAGCATTAAAAACTATCATCCCATGTCTTATAATCTTTTTTTACCCATTTTTACCCATTCTGCACCGCACTCCAGTCCAGTAGGTGGCGGTGTTACAACAACTGCACATATAAACAGATGGAGAATACACAATATACTCGGATTTGCAAAAGATGCAAACAGTTTCTATTTTCTATGTAGTATATTTTTGAGCATGTAACAATAATAATATATGATTTAAATGTGAATTGATTCTGAATCAGAAACTTTGAATGGTTGAAGGATTGAATTAATTGAATCGATCAACAAACAATCGATTAAACTACGTAATCGATTATATCGCACAGATCTAACACAAGGATAAATCGCTCACTAAAGATGAATGAAAGAATGAATGTAGCTTTTTCAATCCTCGCAGGAGCGGCCACATGGACACAAAGCGCCGTTTCATGCATCAAACCTTTTATTCATTTTAAGGCAAATACCATGCTCTTAAGAACAGTACCGCATACACTCCTGGGACATTTTTGATCAGTCGTTTGTATAACGGTCATTACACTTCAGAAATAAAAAATCATACTCTGTAACTAAAAAGGTTCCTGTAACTTCACCCTAAGGATTAAAACCAGGCCTGGATAATTCACTTGAAAATAAACTTCCTGAGTTCTTGAAAATTTTCCAGAAAAGGTTCCTATAATGGAAATATGCTTTATCTGTTCTGCCTACTCCCGTCCTCCTGCTGTCTTTCCTCCGTACTGGTGGGAGACACCACCTGCTCTTAATCATACAGAAACACACAATACAGACACATGAGAGAGAATAAAAAATGTTGTGGTGAGAGTTCCTGGTGTGAGCTGGTTCTTGGTCAAATTGGCCAATGGGATTCCTAAAAGCGGTGAGACATGTTGTTTCCACACATCAAACCTCCAGACAGGACGGGCATGAACACTAATCCAGTACACACACAGATAAAAGAGAAAGAGAAAGATACACACTAAGAAATACCAAGAGAGACAGTAAGAGATCATCTTGGCATTAAAAGGCAAAAGTGACAATAATTTGGTTAAAAAGAAATTACATAAAATGAACTTTATTTTTGCTTAGTTCTAATTAAGAGCTATTTGATTTGTTCCATTTTTCTAAATCAGTAGCATCAGTGTACATGTCAGAACTCTCCGTTTAAATCCAGACAATCAGTTCCTTTATATGGTCAGAATAGATATCTATTTCCTTGGAGAGTGCAATCTGTAAAGAGCTAAGAAGTTTGCATGACTGTTTTATGAAAAGTACGACAGAAAGAGAGAATGAGAGCCTTTCAGACAGACAGACAGACAGACCTACAAACAAAGGGCGGGGGAGAAGAATCAGAAAGAGAGAGGCAGGCCATTAGTGTTTGGGAGAGTGGGACATAGCTGTCTTATGAAGAAAGCAGTTAGGAAATGAAGGGAGGATGAGAGGAGATGAGGGATAGGGGGTGGTGGTGGTGACAGAAGGGCTGTAGACTGTCTACTGTAGCTCTTCTCTGACCTCTACGATTATATAAGCAAAAACTGCATGGTTGGGAATGTTGGAAGGCCAGTCCACTTTTGGGTGGTAGGAAGAGAACGCAAGGTGCCTACGGTAGCTGGAACACCAATGTTACCTTATGCACCACCAATGAAGCATTCTTCTTCTTATTATTATTATTGCATTTCATTGACATTATAGTATTGTAGTAATAGTAGTGGTGAACTCAGCTGGTTTCGATAAAAAAAGCGATGAAAGCGAGAGAGAGAGTGAGAGTAAAACTGAGAGACAGACTCAAGAGAGTAAAACTGAGAGACAGTGAAAAAACACCGAGGGCAACAAGAGAGAAAGAGAGACAGACAGAAGCCCAGTAGAAGGGGCAGCGAGAGAGAAAACTCAGTGGCCCCAAAACAGGAAATGAGATGGTCATACTCCCTCCCGAGGGCAGGAAAGGGGTGCCAGGAGCACAGCTGCATCTCTTCTCCGTCCCTCTACCTCTCTCCATCCCTTTGCCCCTCCCTTCCTCTCTCCCTCTCTCTCCCTTGCCAGCTGTGGACCAGCTTAGTCACAGAAGCCAAGCGGAGAACAGGAGCGTTCACAGTTCCAGCGCCCTCTCCCCCTCTTCTCTTTATACTCCTTTAAACATCACATTCTCTGAAGGCAACGTCTGTAGATCGCGCAATAAACCCGTTCCCTGGGTTATAAATTAAAAGAGGCAGTAGCCTGCAGCTGGCATACTTCAGCCTTAAACACTCTCCTAAACACACTGTGAGAGACCTTATATTACAGGCCAAGAGTCTTATCTCTGAGAAAAAGAGAGTTTAATGTACTAGGAGATCCTCCCAAAACACAGACCCACACATACCCACTCCCCCAGATGTCTGCTTTTTAATTGAGCAGCTTAAACCTAATCATAATCATAGGAGCTATCATTTACACAGCTATCAATCAGCAGAGAGAGTGGTTCCCTCTCTACGGTATAATAAGTCAGACTGATTACCTTGCACGGTCCCTTAGAGGAAATCAAATCCTTTTAAACCCCCACCCACACGCCTTCATGCCCCTTCCTCCCTTCTCACACCCCTATGTCCCAAACCACCATGTCTCCTATTTCCATGCCCTCCAGATACTCACAAACTCTCCCACCTTCCTTCGATTCATTCCTCAATACTTTCATTAGAATGCTACACACCCCAACGCAACACCATCACCCCACCCTTAACTGGGTTGTAAAACCTGAGTCTGTGTGTGTAGTCATATGAGGAAAAAAACATTACTTAGAGAAACCACACACGTTTACACGTTACAGCATGACATTCCTTCTTCTACCACAGAGCAGAATAATATTTGCGCAGTTAGGTTTAAGAAAAAGAGTGTCCGAATTACTAAGTTTTAATTATAAAAAAAAAAAAAAAAGAATTATTGCTTGTTGTGTCCGCCACACCTTGACACACTTACTGGTTGAGCCTGAACATCCGTGAGAGATGGACAAACACACACACACACACACACACACACACACACACACACACACACACACATACACACACGCGCATAATGAGTCTAATGATCTCTGTTTATTATCAAGCAAAGATATTTAAGCTTTAGTAGAGGCAACCGGAATCATATTATAAAACCTTACATATACTGCCCTTATGGAAAAAAATATATATGGCAACATATTGTAAAATATAATGCAATATATTAAATAATACATTTCCACATATAGGAAACTAGTGCTTATATTTATTAATATATTGCAATATATTGAATGGACCATGTATGGATATGGATACATATATATATATATATTGCAACACAGATGAAAACCATTATATTTATACTTATAATTGTTTTATTGAAACATTATTAATACTTTATGCATGTTTAAGAATTAAACACACTCTTTTACTTTGTCGTGCTCTGATTAAGGAAACTCCTAGATGAGATCTTATGTAAATCTCTTCTTTTTCACCTCGAAAGAAATGAGCTGTCTTTGAGACTTGAATGAAATTTAGGTGTTTTATGCATCTTTTCAGAAGAAGAAAGGTGTCTCAAATGTGTCTCATTACCTCTAAATCTCAGAGATAGTTTATATTTGTCTTGTGTGCGACTTACTGTACGTATACAGAAATGAGCTGTCTTTGAGACTTGAATGAGATTTTAGCCGTTTTCTCAATCTTCTCAAATGTGCTTTAAATATGGCTCATTACCTCTAAATCTCAGAGATACACACATAAAGTATACAGTGCTTGTAAACTGTGCATTTGGGTTTTCTAATATGTTGTGTGGAATTGTGTGGAACCAACCTTTACTTTTTAAAAAATTAACATTTTACTACTACATACTTTGCATCTAACTCACTAACAAACTTTTACTTTACTACCTGTACATTTTACGATGCAAAAATGTGGAATTCACAAAATGTGCATATTATTCTATATTATGTCCTACACTAAAGAGTGTTTGTTACTTTTTTAATATACTTCATCTTACTCTTCACATACGGATGGAGGGGAGGTTTAGTAGGTTAGATCTCTGGAATGTGAAATTAATAGAAAATAAAATAAATCTAAATATTGTCTTAAAGGTCACATATATTTGTTGTTAGTTGTGTATAG
>JAOVVA010000037.1:29264872-29281097 GCA_028565275.1 Leiocassis micropogon
TGTGAAATTAATAGAAAATAAAATAAATCTAAATATTGTCTTAAAGGTCACATATATTTGTTGTTAGTTGTGTATAGCTGGCTACCGCCGCAGGTATATTTCACAAATGTGGGAAACACTGCAATGTGCTAATTACTGGAACTTTTTGCTTTAGAATTGCAAAAATAAAGCACCCAAGGAAGATTCTCTTTTAATACACCATGTGTTCAATGAAGATGTGTAGATATGTAAGTTGGTAACGACTAAACTCTATTACAATTGTTTTTGTAATGGATAAATGTTTTATTTTGAAATCTAGCTTTATTTTTATAATAAATGTTTAAGTAGCCAGTGTGTTAGAGAAATGTGCAGGGCATCGCCATCATTCATCCAGAACTTTAGGTGGCGGTAGCGCACCGCCTACGTTGCCTGCCGTAGATAAAATAAAGAAGACCAAGAAGAAGACAATTAAGTGCGTGGTTATTATTGACAGAGTCAGAATGTTAAAAAAACGTGACAATATAAAAAAAGGTTAAAGTTAAAACCACAGAGTCTGTGGTCAAAAAAACGTATATTTTAGCTGAAAATTACACAGCTTAACTTTGTTCTTAAATTGCAAAAGGAATTCAAATTCTACCTGTGTTTAATTTAGCATGTGGATTAGCATATCTAGGTAACTAACACTAGTGAGGTTGAAAGTTGTTTTGTTTTTTATTTTATTTATTTATTTATTTTTAAATGGTAAAAATCAGTCAGCTGGTTACAGTATTATTATTAGGCTGGTCCTAAGTTAACCAGTGTGGTTTGACATATTAAGGTTCTTTTTACCTTTTCTTTTTTAAAATAGTAAATTAATGTTACTGCATGATCAGTTTCTGTAAGCCAGTAGTTTTATTGTAGAGTATTCAGTGTTTAACAGTAGTTAAATAAAGACCAATATGTTTGTTTGTGGAAAGCTTATATTAGTAATTATATACACTTTGCTTTAACTGGGTTCTTTTCAGAAGCATCCCACCTCAGAAACCTTCGTGAAGAAGATCAATCTCAAAAAATGCTATTGATGTAAAAAAAAAAAAAAAGAATAAATCTGAAAATCATGGAAAAAAACAAATAATTACATAAAAATGTAGTTCCTTTTAAAGTACATTGGAAAGAGATATATGACTAGATCTGACAGACTCAGAGTTTATGAGTAGCAACGCAATGTTGATGTTTCTTAATATGGCGGAACCCACGCATGTCCAGAAAGCAGACAAAGTTTAATTACAGTCTAATTTTAGTCATACAGAGACTTTTCTTAGTAATTTAGCAAAAGATCTGAGAGAAATGTTGACATTCCCAGTGCATTCATCTCATTTTAGCTGTCATTCTGTCTTTGGATTGTCTATATCAAATAACTGAGGCCGCTTCATGCTAACTATCCAGCTAAATGCTTGGTCATTAGCTAGCTCGTGTGCTCAGTGTCTACAGTATATGTAAACAAATCAAACCTTTTATCTAATGTTATTAGCTAATTGTAGTTAACCTGCTAAGCTAATACTGTAATCAATTTAATAGTCTTTGATACTAATATTGTATTACAAAACACTAATTGTTTTAAATATAACCAAAACCACACATTCCCAAAAAGCAGACAAAGTTTAATTATAGTCAAATTATAGACACACAGATCCTTTTCTTAGTCATATAGCAAAAATGTTGACATTCCCAGTGCATTTTAGCTCATTTTAGCTGTCTTTGGATTGCCAGTTTTACTTGATGCTGTGGCAAATGCTGGCTAGACAGACATACAGACAGAAATTGGATTCGGATCCTACAGTGTCTGAAATGAAAAGATATCATTGAAAGAGTAAGTTCTGACCGACGTACAGACTAAACCTTTCTTTGATTTATATAGATAAACTTTTGCTTTTATCATCAGAAGAAAGTACTGTATAGCAAAAGACTACAACGATTTCTTTTTTAAAATTCAACATTTACATTAAAAGGATTTCATAAGGAAATGACAGAGAAAATATCTGCTACAAATTTAGAGCCTAATCTATTACTGGCACTTCAGCTCTGTCACTTCCCCACCTTCAGAAAAGTCTACCATGATATTAACACATCATATGAACACATCACCCAGTTCAATTATGTTTAATTAATCGAGGACGGCAAAAAATTGTGCATAGGATGAAATTTCAATTAACCGTCTTATGCCACGTGTAATCAATCCGCGCTGATGGGCGCCTATGAAGAAGAAACCTCTTGTCACATGAAATTTTAGGCTGTGGTGTTCCTGGATAATTCATCCAATACTTTATGATCATATCTAGTCACAGGCAATCAAGAAGCCAGAGCGTAAGCCTCTGCACTTGGGGTAATGGCGGACACACACATGCAGCACACACCCCATGCTGAAATACCACGAGCATCCCCCAGAGAGGTCCCCCACATGCCACTTGGAATTAATTCCACAGAGCAGGTCTTTCACTGCCTTGAGGAAGATGGGGAACTCATTACAGCATTCCTTTCCTCTTTCTTTGAAATACAGATCAGGAGCCATAGCACAGAGGGAAGAAATAGACATGGAGAGATTAAAAATGCTCAGTTTAAGCACTCAGTTTAAGGGAGAATTTCAACCCGTTTTACCTCGCTCTTTTCTGTTAGTTTTTGTGTGCATGTGTGTGTATGTGTGTGCAAGGACAATGCGTCCTAAAACGTCCTGGTTATATGCATGAAGGTGGCAGGTGTGGCAGGGCAGCCTATGTGAGGTGAGGTTACATTACATCGCAGTGCAAAGCTGCCATTATTAATTGATATATAAGAGGAAACATGTGACTAGAACAGGTGCTGTCCCTCTCTCGCTACTTCCCCTCTCTCTCAGGAGTGTGAACGATAAACAGCATGCATACACATACACACACCTGTTCCTTATAATGCACAGTGAGAATGAGCTAGCAGGCCATGGCTGTACTGTTGAAGCAGAGTAAGTTCGGAGCGTGCCCCTACATGTGCACATGCCTTTCCTGGCAAACATTTAATAACCATGTGCAGTAACAGTGTAGGGATTGTCTTAGCAGGAGAGTGGTTAATATCACACCAGAGTCACTTGCACTGTTTATAAAGCTGACAGAAGGGGAAATAGTGGTGGTTTGATGTTCGAGATGCTGACACCAGAATTCTGGACTGAGACTTCGGCATTGCCGCATTGCCGCATGTGTCGTCTTTGTGGCTTTTTAATTTTTAATTAATTATTTTTTTGGGTCAGGGACACTTTGGGACATCACCAGCAAGCATGGCAGCCACTGTTGCTAGGCCACTAACTGAGGCGTTTGTTAAATGACGGTTTCAGAGGGGTGTGTTTGTGTGCGAGTACAAAGAACCTGATTCTGCTCCTGATTTGCTGTATGCAAATGACAACAATCCCAGGAAATGCCGCGGCCTCCACGCAAAGTTAATTGCTACAGCAATAACAAAGGCCTGCTTTCAAACGCGAGGCAAATTAAACATTAGTTTAGAATTTTCATAGAGGCTGGTGGGATGCTTTAATTACGCCAAATGAGCATGTCAGCATTTTAAGCCGGTGCCATACACACACACACACACACACACACTTCAGTTGAACCACAAGTGCAACAGACGCAACAGCTTCACACGTTGCTGGGTAAGAGCGCTCATGTGCGGGTAAGTATTTGTGTCCGTTATTTTTTTTTCTTCCAAGGCTGAAAAGAGATGATGGAGGGATCCATTGTGGTTATTAACGCGTTGACCTTGGTTCTAAAGCTGACCTCGGCGCCTCTATTAGCATAAAGGTCAGACCGAGCAGGGACTCTTTTTTCTACAGAGTGCAAAGTGCCATGGAAACTCATAAGCAGGAAGAATGGAGGAGTGTTTTCCTTTAGCTATCCTCTCAGAGGGTTTACTCCTTTAGGCTCAGGCTCCTATAGCCTTTCGATTACTGCCATGTGCCATGTGTAGGAGCTTACAGGCAAGTAGATAATACATTTTTAAATCTTGATATGTGACAATTTAACTTCCATAGTTTAATTCATTTTTTTTCCTGGACGGGAATCATGGGGCCGCTTTGGTAGCTTGATTAGGGCATTGGGCTACTTAAATGTACTTAACTGTAGAATGAGACGTCCAATGCGCCTCTGGATGAAGGGGACTTTCATTAAAAAAAAAATATATATATATATATAACATTTGAGATCTCCTTTCACATAAAGACAATAGTTTGAACTGTGGAGGGAACAAGTCAACTAATGGTGTGCTCATTACAGAATCAAGTAATGTAATTACGACAAATGAGTATGTCACCTAATCAAATAATACAAGGTGATTTTCTTCCAGCTGACATAAAACAAACAAAAAAAACAACAACTATAGCTTATATTTCATTCAAAGTCATGTCACAGTGCAGTCATTTATGCATTTCGAAGGCCATTAGCAAGGATTGCAATTGGCCCTGAACAAACCCAAGTGTGCCAATAGTTTACTCTATTGTCAGTATAGAGTGAAAACAGAAGGGATATTTAGTGCAAATCTTGTCAGGGGTCATTAAAAAAAAAAAAAAAAAGATAATACACAATACAAGCCTACCACAGACTCCATCATGTAGTTAAGTGATATTTATTTGCGCCTGCAGAAGCATGTTCCTACAATATGAAGAGAACAAAAATTCCTTCAGGATTTGACTTACTGTAAGTGTATAGTTGTGCATTAAAAAGAAAATGATTGTACACGTAGATGCCGGAGTTCTACATGGATTCAGAACAAAAGCATTAATGAAATAAATAAATATAATAAACAAGAAGAAAACATTGTTGATTACAAAAATTAACCATTTGTGGTTTGTTACTAATTTAGTGCCGGATAAATGCACTCACACTTCAGATTTTGAAATCAAGTAATGGATTAGTCAAGAGCCTATTTTATGTCACTATATCATTTTGTGTTGAACTTAACCTGATTGAGCCCTTTGTACCATATGGTTGAGGGATGCTATAATAAAAAATTACTCATTATATGAAGCTATTTTTAAACAGCATGTCTTTTAAACTGGTTTGTAGCATGCTAAGATGGATAATAAGGTGGATCTTATGCCTGAAAACATTTGTACTGTTGCACCAGCACATAAAAAGTTAGCATTTTATGTGATTTTATTCTTCTTTCTTTTTTTCTTTTTGATTGATACTAAAACATTTAACCTTTTACCACAAAATGATGTCTCTGCCGTTCGGAAGAGGCCCATACTGAGGTGTGTTAAAAGGGAAACATTGATTATTGTTATTATTTCCTTAAGGAAGTAAAAATATGCAAAAAAATTTTTTGATTTTTTTAGCGAGGATGTTAAGAGGCTACAAAATTACTTAAAACACTGTTAATTTAGTCAATGATAACAGTATGAAGCGTGCAGAATATTAGCCATAATTCAGTCCGATGGTTTTTATTCATTTTCTATAACAGCAGTTCTGACAGTAACATTTAATTAAATTCACAGTTTTATATCAATGCGATATCATTTTAATCCAAGTCTGCAGCTAAGGGCTAAGGGACTGCACAGGCTCTGCACAGGGACTTACAGTATATGACAGATATATATAAATATAAATATTTTTTATTTTATATATATAAATCTAAATATAATATTAATATTACTTGAAACTTGTCTTATTTAGCAAAAAAAAAAGAAAGGAAAAAGGAAAAACTTTACTGTGAAGTTGTTTATTTAAGGTTTTTGTCTATTATGTTCTGGTTCCTTGGTAACATGACAAGCTGCTTTCTTTTTTTTCTTTTTTTTATTAAGGAAATAAAAGAAGGCTTGTCAAGGAACAAATCTTTAAACTGCAATAATATAAGTAAAAGAAACTAACTTGTCTCGCAGATGTTCCACTACATCGAATAAGACTATAACAGATAAAATGTATGATCTGTCATTTAACAATTAATGACAATTTGCAATCTTTGGCCAATTGGTCCGATATTAAACTGGGATGCGTTGCTTCTCTTACTTACTGTTCATACTGTACAGTATAATTGATCATGTCATGCTTACTGCACAGTATAGAAGAACACATATAGCCAAAAACCTCACACAAACCATACAGATGTTAATTATCAGCTGGACATTACTCCTCATCTGCAATCAAAAAAAGCGCGTGCCTACGTATGTGTGTGTGTTTGTGTGTCTCTATGTGAGCCTAATCCAGTACCCACGCCCTACAGATCTAATCACTCATCACAGCTGGGTGTGTGAAGTGACACATGCAAACACACAATCAGGCACACACACAATGCCCCACTTGGAAAGAGTAGTCATTTTCTACAGGCTCTTTGCCTCTGATTGACATTCAGAGCTCATTTGGTTAAAATTCATGATAGAAACCCATCAAGGCAAAAGCTGTGTGCACTAAATGGATGTCACTGCTGCACAGTTACACCCTGCCACTAGTATCTCCCTTGCACACACACAGTCGGACTAACCCACTTAAAAACCGAAGGAGATTTTTTTAGTTTTTTTTTTTTTCTCAGGAAAGCAAAGGCGGCTGCATAACATTTGCATCCTTCATCTCGAGTATGAGCAGATTAGCGATGGCTGCAAATAGTCTGTCAGTGCACTAAGTTATTGGCTTCATTATTCAAACAGACTCCTAGTCATTTATTACTCACCAGAGCAGAGCTTTTTGCTTAGATAGGAAGGACGGTTTGTTGAATTGTAGTCTGAGTTTTGTGTATACGTTCTGTATATACAGCAGATGTATAACTTAATTATAGTGTCAGGTTCACCGTAGTAAAGGAAATGAATGCATGTGTTCTCTCCAGAAACAGGAACATCACTAAATATATAAATCACACAGTAACTGCTGCCAGCTAAAAAAGCTCTAGACAGGGGGTCAGTCCTCAGTGTGTGTGCATGTGTGAGATAGAGAGATGGGAATGAAGGAAGCCTTATTGATAAAAATGCTGAAGTTGGATTACATCATCGTTTTCTATGAGTTATATGAAGTCCCTGTCAGGGGACATAGAGCTCCCTATGAGGACAGGCACTGAGCGGAAACATCGAGTCTGTGCCAATAAGTCCCCAGTCCTGTTTAACATTCAGTCCTGCTTCTAGACAGAACTCCCATATGGATCCTTTTAGAAACGTGGTATGTGTCAAACTGTGTTTCGGAATCTCGTATACAGAAAAGGAGCCCTTCTAAACGCAGATAGAGTGTTTCACTCGGGTTTAACAGAAACCATCCGTGATCCTGTGATCGTAGCAAAACATCCAGACAGTATGTCCTGTTTTTGATAATTTCTCCAGAGAGGTGGGATAATATTATACAAGCAACCGAGTGAACACCCGTTTCGTAAATAAGGGATGTCTATAGTAGCTTGCAAAGTAGGAATAGTGTCTGCTCTGTTTGTTATGAGAACCCCAGGCAACCACATGGTCCTTCCTGTGAGCATCGGAGACGAGCTCTGCACACACGTCCTCACTGTTATTACTGACGGCTCGGTGTGTTGCCAGCTCATGTGAAAATATGTCTCAGCCTCCTCTTTCCATATTAGCAACTCTTACAGGGTCTCCGATATGAAAAGGAAATTCTCAAGGTTTAAACCGCTCCTCCCGTTCATGCACTGAATGCATAAAGAATGCATTACTGGTAAAATACCTAAAATATTTACCGTTCAGGCTGGCAAACATTATGCAAATAAGATCAGAATGTCCTAGGTGTGTCCCATCACATGCTATCAGATTCTGATTATCTGCTTTAATTCTGCTCCATCATCCTCCTTCACTTTCAGTATCTACACACACCTACAGGAGGTTTTTCTACATATTTCTTACAAGATGCATTTCTACATATTTTTTTCCTCCAGTCTGGGCTCAGTGCTTTGGGTCGTCTTCCCATAATGCACCATTCGTCAGGTGAACAGCTTACACAATTAGCCAGCCTTGGCGCTATAAATCACCCAATGAAAAATGTATGGGGCCGAAAAACAAAAGCACAAAAGCAGGAAACTTCCCAAAAGTCATCGAGCCGGAATGGAGAGAGGCCACCGAATCTCATTTCGAATGCACCGCACTTTGTTGAAGGAAAAAACACACACACAAAACAGCAAGGCAGCCTTTCACCCGAGCAGGTCGATAAGCAGCAGGAAGAAGGGGTGAGGAGTTTATGATTGACAGGTGTCGTGGCACAAATGCACAGCTTGTGTCAGGCTGGGAAGGAGGAAGTGACTCGGTCCCACAGGAACCATGTGGCCTTCACAGAGCTGCGGTTTGAGACAAGTTAACTTCTGACTTGGAAAAATTAACTGGCCAATAAATGAGTAAATAATTTTATATAAAAATTAATAAAACCACGCACAAAGGAAACAAAATCCTTTCTGAACGTTTGAAGAGGTATTTAATGTTTTATAGTCCAGCTCTTGATCAGGATACGGTATTGTGCCAAAGGGAATAGTGGACATGGACAATATAAGGTCTATTAATTATTCCATTTAAATAAATCCATTAATTATTCACATTTTACTGTGAAAAAGTATTTGCCCCTGTCTGATTTATATATACAGTACTGTATATCAGCATTGCATATGTTTTCTACCTAAATGATTGAGATAATCAAATACATTTTAAAATTGCACAAAGATAACCAAAATAAATATAAAACTTTTTGAGTTTTTGATGATGTTAATTATTAAGGGAAAAAGCTTATCCAAACCTGCCTGGCCCTATGTGAAAAAGTAATTGCCCCCTACACCTAATACCTGGTTGTGCGTTAACTGGCAAAGAGTCTTTCACATCGATTGGAGGAATTTTGGCCCACTCTTCTTTGCGGAATTGTTTTACTTTATCCATATTGGAGGGTTTTCAAGCATGAACGGCCTGTTTATGGTCGGATTTAAGTCCAGACTTTTTACGTTTTTATATAGGCCCAGCAAGGTTTGACAGATTTTTTCTCTTAATAAAGGAAATCATAATTTAAAAACTGCATTTCGTATTTACTCGGGTTATCTTTGAGTACTATTACAATGATAATGATTATTATTTTTATTATTATTATTATTATTATTATTATTATTAATAACAATAATAATAATAATAAAATTTAAGTATAACAAATATATAACTAAGGTTAAAATAGGAAGGTGGCAATTACTTTTTCAGAACAATGTATACCTGTGAGGTTTAACTGCAAAAAATATATAATAATAATAATAATAATAATAATAATAATAATAACAATAATAATATAAATTAATAAATAAATTCTTAGTAAAGCATTTCTGTTTTTGTAAAAACAACTAGATCCTTTTCAGTTGTTATTTAACTTTATTCCATTTTTTTTCATGGAAAAACATCTTAGCCTTTTGATCATCTAATGTTTGTTCTAAAAAATGTTCTTTTGCTTTGATTCATTTCATTCCTTCTTTCACGCATTTCCAAACACATCATATCGAGTACCTGTAATACTTTTAAACAAACACTCCACATACATAAGCCGATTACGCCTCGCCCGTCATCAGCACACCATTAAACAGTATATACAGTAAATAACCTGAATTCCACAATGTGCAGCTTGTAACAGATTATAGAGAGTGTACCAGCAATAGAAAGCAGGCCTGCTCTGACACTTAGAGAGGAACTGAAGCTAATAAGCACGGTGATAAAAAGCAAAAGAGACCTATACGCATATCTTTTACTCATTTCTTAATCATTTTAATGGACTTTGTAATGCATTTGGAGTAAACTGTACTTCCAGTGTTGTTAAGTGTTGTTTTTCCCGTCGTCTTCTCGCCACCGTGCACGCTCCATTTACCCAGGCACCATGTCGTGTCAAGAAAGCATTATTCCTTGTTCATTTTGTCTGTGGGCTAGTCGATGGCCATTTCTGTTTAGGTTAGACGCAGTCGGGAACAAACATACACACACACACACACACACACACACACATGTGCACACCCACCCACCCACACACACTCACTTAATAGGGTTATTGTGGTTGTTTATTGGTTTTCTGGGCTCCTCATATTCCCGGTAACACAGACTCCTAACACAGGGGGTGTGAAGTATGTCTCAGCTAAACAGTCCTCAATGTAGACCGTATACTTCCAATCAGGTTATCACTGCAACCCCAGGCAGCAATACATACTGTATACAGTATATATTGGAGATTTTAACACCAGGTTTTGAATATCATCAACAAAACCCCAATGTGTGTGTGTGTGTGGGCGTATTCGCCATGCAGCCCTTAAATGAACAAACCAGTTCTGACCAACCGAAATAAACCTTGAAAGGACATAAAGCAGGACTTCTGATTTTGTCCTTCCTGCACACTAGAGCATAATAAAGCCAGGCGAGTGTGAGGTCCGGCGTGCACGATGGTGGCGGCAGGAATAAGAGGGCATCCGGTTTGGACATGACAATAAGACCGTTCCCTCTCACTGTCACCTGCAGAATCTGAAACAAGGCCCCCAAGCTCACGTCATCCAGCACTAGCATGATACACACCAGAACCTCTCCTATCTGTGACACCCCCTCCACCCCTCTTAAGCCTGTCTCTTTGTGTTCATGTTGCCATGGAGACCCCCATGAATGATGCAGACTGATTGGGATGTTGAGAGGTCCTTTTAAGAGCGCAGGAGGACTGCACCTATCCGCACGGAGAGCCTGGCACAGGCAGACAGAAGAAGGGGAGGGAAGGAGACTGAGGGGATTGATGTGGGTTTTTTGTTTTGTTTTTTGTTTAGATTTTTTTTTTTCTCCTAAATGTTCAAATAAGAGGCTATGAAGAGTGTGTTTATGCATGTGTTATATTTGAAAGCATGAGTGATGTGAATAGACGAAAACTATTCCAGATTCAGAGACATGTAAGGACAGAACTGAGGAATGAGAGAGAGAGACAGATAGACAGACACAGAGAGACAAATGGAGACAAAGAGAGAGAACGGAGAGCAGAGGAGACATAAAGAGATAAGATAGATAGATATATAGATACGACCACAGAAAAAGACAAAGCGAGACAGAGAAAGTGAGACATACAGTGTGTGTGTGTGTGTGTGTGTGTGTGTGTGTGTGTGTGTGTACGAGAGAGAGAGAAAGAGTAAAAGACAAATTACTAATTAAAAACAACTCCATCACACCACCATGCCATTAATTGCAACCAAGTTGCTCCAGCTGCCGTACAACTACGACTATCTCCGTCTTTTCATAAAAACACTCAGGCATCGAACAACAGAGATGTTTAGGAGACTCCGATGCAAACGTTTATTTCTGATTTCATCAGTCCCGCCTGCCCTTTACACTGTAATGAATCTAAAGCACTTAAGCAGGAGGCGCAGCGAGGCCGGCACTGATTTGCATAGGCAGAGAAATGCAGGCAGCGCAGGGAAGCTTTGGCTAGCTGCTCTATTCTCCAAGCTGGTTCACAGCTCTGACAATTCAAGACCACTGAATAGAGAAAGAAGTGCACAGAACAAGCGCGACCATTAGCATTTAAATTGTGTAGCACCCGTCTTATACGGACATCCTCATATAAATCCACTCCAGACATTAACAGCAACGGCGATGCACTTTAATACACGCTCGCTGTTAATCTTTACAGAAGTGTGATTTTATTTTAGGTTTTTTTTTATTTTTTTAAATAATAATAAATTAATGCTCCATAATATAAGCGCTCGAAAGTTCTCGGTGCTCGATAGGAAGTCGATATAAAGCATCTGAATGCGTTCCTAACCTGAAACACTGGAGACTAACATTCGCACTGCAGTGAAGCGAAATACTTCCTTCGCCAGCAGTTAAGTCGCTTAGGGTCCCTGACGTTGAAAAAGGAAGCAACGACAAATTGAAGCGCGTGTTGCTTGGAGTCCCTGTGAAACGGAGGCAGGATATTCTCAGGTTTTTTTTGATTTTTGTTTTTTTTTGGATATCTCTGTTCCTGCTTTTTAATTAATTCAATTCTACAAGCACGCACATGTCCTGCTGAATACTGGCAGATTTTAAACCAGTGTATTGATATCAGGCTTGGTGTGTGTGTGTGTGTGTGTGCATGTGTATGAGTAATTAAAGTATAATAAATGTAGTTCATATAGGTTTGCAAATGCAATGAAAAGAATGAATGCAAGTCAAAGTGAATCAAACATAAACATTGAAATGTGTTATATTAGATGTGTAATAAATACGTCATATACAGTACATCAGTAGGCATAAGGCTCCTTAGCATTAGAAATAAATGAACATACTGTAAAAGCACCTTCAGAGCCCTTAAAGCCAGAAGCTGCTGATTCATTTTTTTTTTCTTTCCCGTCTGCAAAGAACAGAATCTAACATGTCGCTGTGTTTATAGTAACAGCTCATTTACAGGGACTTAGGGTACAGTATAACCATCACTCTGCATAATCTACCACTAATAATCAAACAACATTCTAAAAATGTGCTGTTACTCACTCACTCATTGATTTACTCTCTATGCTGCTTTCACATCTTTTACAGATTTGTTGGAGGCCTGAATCCTATCCTAAGTCTGTGGGAGGAAACCGAAGTACCCGGAGGAAACCCGAAGTACGGAAAAAATCAATTAATCAAATACAATATTTGGGTATATAACAAGGTATATATTTATCAACAGTCTCCAGTGTCCGGGCTTTGTAGTGGTTAGATGTAAAAAAATTTCCTTCCATGAGAAAGAACTTGTGGATTCTTGTGATAAAAGGAATAACTTGTTCTATGTCGATTAACATTAAACATCACTATATACTACTGATTGGATGATCATCGACTATAATCAAATATAAGTTGATTTCCTGTGCGTGTCAAATGAACGATCATAATGATTTTAATAATTAAAAATTCTTTGAAAATGCCAAGTCGTATGTTTTTTCTGCTCACCCGGGCAACTGATGTGTACCAGACACACATATGCATATAATGCTAATAAGTGCACATGCTCAAGGATTTAGCTCAGTGGGATGAGCATGACAGAACCTTCATATGAGTCTCAGCTGGACTTTGAAATGCATTTTTGCACTAAATGAGGGTTAATCAGGAACACTTACAGTAATTGTACTTATATGCACCCCTATTTTGATTTGTTTTTGATTAAAAAAGTCCTGAACTATTACGGAAGCATTGTACTGTGCGGTTAAACCTGTTACTAATCGATCGTCGATTGGTTTAATCAAACCGATGATAAATTAAGAAATGGCTACTGACTCCCATCACGACTATAAATTAATTAAAGCATAACATTTCGTTCATTTTTTTTTATGTATTCATTGCCAATTGCTATGATAATTAAAATAGAAATAAGTAAGGCTTTCTCAGACCACTCCATCATATAGCCTGCTCTGTTGTTTTTATTTCTTATGTAAAGCAGCTGTTAATATGATGAACTCTATGTTCAGCTCTTGAGCTTTTACACCAGGAATGACCGTCCCTTCTCTATTAGTAATATCGTTCTGTACCTGAGTACACTTGCATATTTTCACTCTCCGATACAGCAGGTGGCAGTATGCATCTAGGTGGTTTGTTTGAAAATCAGAAAATTTATTTCCTTTATGAACAGCGGCCCACTTCCATGATCAAGTACGGTTGGCTTCCATATTCGATTCGAGTTGTGCCCGAGTTCGCTGTACTGCGCCCGAGACTGCCTTTTCAAGTGGTACACTTATCCATGCTTGGGCGACAGTATGTAGCGTTCACATTAGTCAAACATACCAGACTTGGGGTTAAGTGAACCCAGATAAGTGCCTCGTCCTATAATGTGAAAGGACCCTAAGATACATTGCTGTGCATTACAAACAAAGCAGGAAAAAAAGAAAAAAAAAAAGAATCCAAATAAAAAAAAAACAACAACACACATTTCTGATATGCCTGCTGACCAGATCACTTAGCGTAACGGCAACGAGGAGTGTTCAGTCTCAACAAGTGCCATCTGTTTGCTGATAGACTTACCAAGCATAAGCTAATTAAAGTATAAATGCATGTGTGTAAGTCTTTTCATTCCCCATGTTACCCCACTACAGCTTAATGAGGATAATGTTGTGTTGAGAGACGCCTGGATGATGATCGCACGTGAAGCAATGTTCCTTGGTTATTGATGCTCTCGGCTTGTCTAATAGCTAATATATTCTCTTTGTAGGACGATCACCTTAGCTACGATAGATTAGTCAGAGACGTCAGAAGTGCTTTTCCATACGGTGATCCCAAGCTCGGGCAGACTTCACTTCCATCTTATTATCTTGATATCATTAGTATATACGAGAGTACTTCGGAAGTATCTTAACCCACATGCAAATACAGCAGAGACAAGACCTATAATACATGCAGCAGGGACCTCAATTTAGCCTGAATCCTAGCTCTATACATATACTCTATCCCATCTATTCTCCCTCATAATAGGTGCTTCAGGCTCGGAAGACTCTATTCACTGCACTGATAACAGCAAGCAGCTGCAGCGGACAGTATTTGACCCCGAAAGCAGCGACGGCAACAGTATCTGCACCCGTGCAGCCTTTAGGGTTGACATGTTTCTTTCTCAAGTTTTCCGATGAAAAAGCGCCGGACCCGGTTTAATGAGAAACCAGGCTCCGGCCACTATAATGGTCCTGTCCGCAGATAAGCAGGCATTCCAGGCAAGGCTCATTGCATGCAGCACATTTCCAATGCTAACCACTTTAATTATTAACAAGGATTCAATGCAAGGGTAATTATTTTTCCAAACAAAATGTGCCCCAAGCCCAAACTGTTGCAATTTGATCTATGGTGATATAATTCAGCACCACAGAGCTTTTAATCATCTTATATTATTTATTAACTTGGGTGGAATAAGACTGGATGGCTGCTCAGTTTAAGATAATAACAGCAGCATAAAGATCTCGCAAGTGATGTGCTGGTGTCATAAATCTATGGGAACTGGCTAGAGGGGGACTTGGGAAACCTAATAGTCCTTGGAAATAATGAAGAAAAATACTATTGGATGGCATGTTAATTTTAAACAGTGATGATGGACAGCACTGATTAATGTCACGAGTGTGCGGCCAGCTGAAAAGAACAGCGAAGGGTAGGGTGAGTAACAGCAAGCCAGACTCGAAAGAGACCTCCGGAGGGCCTCAGCTGGCACAACTATCTGGGTCTGGTGTAAATTAGCCAAACTATTTACCCTTGTATGCACATTAGCAAATTCTTCCAATTGAGAAAACAAATGCATCTGCTTTGTTCGGTGGGGTTCATGGGAAACTGCACGGCTGCCTGACAGTCAGACATTTGCTATGACCACGGCCGAGAGGAGAGAGCTGACGAAAGAGGCCTGCTGACTTGTTCGTAATGTCCCACTGCCCATAAAGTCTGGCTGCAGGGAGTGACTAAAGAGAACAGCTTCCTGAAGAATCTGGCGCTCCCATGTCAAATTGCACATTATAAGTGGTGTGGCAGAAATAAAACAGTGCCTGACCAACTTCACCGTCAGCGAAACGCTGAAGTTCTAAAGTTTAAGTGGGGTCTGGAGACGTTCCAGGGTTTACTTAGTCTAGTGAAAAGATAAAATCATAAATAGCGAAAACGGCGAAAGGCATCTGCTGCTATCAATCTGTCGACCTGAAATCGAGAGACGAATTAAAAATGCAAACCGCAAAGCTCCTCAAAAAAAAACAAAAAAAAAAAACAAGGGTTTTTTTTTTTTGGTTCTTGGTTTAGCCTTCTGACTTCTGAGCAGGCTCAACACGGAGCTGCGAACATGATTACCACAGGGATGAAATGAAACCTTTGCATGAAGTCCACTTTAAATAAACCTACAACAAAAAGGCAATAGTGGGGGAAAAAAAGGCAGGCGTATGATCTGCTAATACCGTTTGACATAATCCGAATTTATTAAACCGTATTTCCAGCGTCTATTCTCCTTCTCATTGTTCTCATTGAGTAATGTAATGATGTGATATCAATCCCTGGCAAAATGACTTCGCAATCAGCTGAGTGTTCATATACTCGACTAAGAGGAGTTAATTAGCTACTTGTCTTGTGCTCCAATGGCGAAGCGAGTAGCCCACGGCCAAATTAGATGAGCTCTTGCTTATTACATTCCTGTCAATCAGGCTCACAAGAGGTTGAGTGTCATCAAACTTATTTTGAGACAACTGGAAAGAACATTTTTTTTGTTACTCCACCTGCCTGGGTGGTTCGACTGTTCAGATTTTCCAGCTGAAAAAAACAATAATGGTACCTAAAAGTGACTTTATAGAAACAAAACCAAACAAAACAAAAATACAGGTATAT
>JAOVVA010000037.1:29281203-29294517 GCA_028565275.1 Leiocassis micropogon
ATGTATATACAGTATATATATGAATTTAATTTGCTAAAAACCAGTAAGTGAAAACTAACCAGAACCACATCTCTGCAAGACTCACGGGTAAATGATTTCGTACAGGTAATCAGCACATTGTATGCGCGCCAAACGCAGAGCCTCAGCCTCATTCTCAGATTCAAATTTGGCTGTGAGTAACAGGATCCCGTCGTTCTCGCACTACAGAATAAAAAGACACCTTACGTACGCTTGAGAGAACAGTAACTAGTGGCAACCTTATTCATTAGCGTGCTCTTTAATACCTGCCACAGATCTCAAGTAAATGTCCTGGAACGGCAGTTCATTTATAAACGGGAGATAGCAGGTTCAGACTGTGGACGCCGGGGCTCGCCTCTTACAGGGAAAAAACGGATCGGGATCGGGTTCTTAGTCGAGTTCTAAATCTAGCTGTATGTATCATGAGGGCTTGTTGCAGTTGCATGTTATGCAAGGTGCACCATTAATCTGTGACAAGGATAGATCCTAATCTAGAAGTTGAGAGCTACGTGATGTTATCTGTAAGACTTGACATGTTGATAGAAGCTGCAGAGGTCCGTGTCTGTCTGTGTGCAAATCACGCCTGTTAATGAACTTTGTGATGTTTCTTCCTGAGGACATCCCTAGGGCCTGGCCACTTCTGCTCTCTTTCCTTCGGCCAATGTTCTTCCTATCACACACACACACACAAAGTTGAACAGAACCCACCGACATATTAGGCTTATCCTCGTCGTATTACAGCAGCAGGGTTTACTGCCAGCATTAGCATTTTGATTGATGGCAGACAATAAATAGATCCCTGGATAGAAACCCTCTAGTTACTAGTCAAAGTCATTAGTGCCTTGTTATTCATAAGGCAGTAAGGTCACAAGCAATTCATGCATCTTTGAGCTGAATTTCAGCCGATGCTATGGAAAAGTGCGGGACATGCCTGTTCTCCTTCCTATATTAAGACTCTGACGTCTACAGGGTATTGACTGACATGCTGAGAGGCCATACTGTCTCTTCCTCGGTGACCTCCGGCTGCCGTGACTCACGCTCCCCGAACTGACCGGGTCCCTCCGTGTGTGTGTGTGTGTGTGTGTGTGTGTGTGTGTGTGTGTATCAATGCTGAAAAGAAATGACGACAGCAGGAGGAAGAAGAGCCACAGTGACAGAGGCATGCTAGAGTAATCAGCTTCCCTAATTCCAACCACAACCATGTAAATGTTGCAACACGGCTGACAGCAGCAATTTCACATAAACCTCAAAACTTTAATCAGAGCACTATATACAGTGCACTTAAAGTTCCTTTTTTTTTTTTTTTTTTTCAATTACAGATAAATCGGGTCACGAAGCTTAACTGGGACATGGCAATAATCCTATTTTTTCTGGTCCTCGGTAATGCAACCAGCTTTACCGGTTACATCATTAGCTAGTGGACATGGCTGGGAGGGAAGAGAGAGTTCAGATGATGTAACCTGAACAAGCAGGACTCTAGTGTGTGGTGCTAGGAGTCTTTAAAAAAACAAGTAGCAAAAGGTGAAAAAAAAAAGGTGAAAAGCTTTTTTTTCTTTTTTCTTTTTTTGGAAAGGTGACATTAGAATAACGACATGGCATTCATTAACACGCTCATTCACTCTTTAGTGACAGAGTCAGGATTCAAGATTCGAAGAATTTTATTAATTCCAAAGGGGAAATCGCCTTCGCCTTGTTACAGTTCATCACTATTTGAAGAAGGAAGGAAGGAAGGAAACACCTCAACACCATCACAATAACAGGGAAAAAAAATGAGGAAAAAATAAAAACTACAAACGTGAGGATGAGAGTTTAGTGCTGTGTTATGCAGCCCGTGAATGTGACGTGAAATGGAATGATGAATATTGTGTACGATAGACGCCTATAGGGTTGCGTGTGAGAAATTATAATTATGATTTTATGATTATAATAAGTTCATAGTGCAGTGAGTAGTAAATAGTAGTAGTAAATAGTAAATATTGTAGATTTTAACAAGTAAAACTGAAATATTACCAATAGGTATAATGGTGGCGGCACGGTCATGTAGTGGTTAGCACTGTCGCCTTGCACCTCCAGGGTCCGGGTTCGATTCCCAGCCAGGCTCGATTCCCGTCTCTGTGTGCATTGAGTTTGCATGTTCTCTGTGTTTGATGGGTTCCTCACAGTTTCCTCCCACAGTCCAAAGATTCCCAAAGCGTTCCCAAATTGCCTTAGTGTGTGAATGGGTGTGTGTGTGTGCCCTGCGATGGATTGGCACCCTGTCCAGGGTGTACCCTGCCTCGTGCCCTAAGCTTCCTGGGATAGGCTCCAGGTCCCTCCAGGTCCCCGTGACCCTGAATACAGGATAAAGCGGTACAGACGATGAGTGAGTAAGAAAGTTATAAAGGTCAAAGTCATGATCAAACTTGAATCTAACCCAGGGACACCATGTAGAAAGCGGGAATACCCCCTGGATTAGACACCGGTCCGTCACATGACACAATGCATCCCAGGAACACAAATACATCGACCATGTCAAATTTTTTTGTGGAAGGTACTGTAAGAGGGTAGACATGGATAGAGCTTGTGCAACACCACACACCTGAGCTCAGGACTGAATCAAGGACCACATATCCATACGGTGTCAATACCGCCTACGGTGCCACCATCACGATATGGCATGACAAGTCGAGACATACAGTAACTAGCTTTGCATAATTGCTCTTTCACACCCCTGGTCTAAAGTTACCAACTCTAGGTAACTCAGGCATCCCGTACTGTATATGCAGCCTAACGTCCGTGTTCAAAAGCTTACTTTGATTATTATTGCTCAGTTTACCCGTATCAATATTCCCTGGATGAAAAATCCATATTTGAAATGTAGCTACAGCATCATGATGTAAGCTCTTAAATCCAATACAGCAGAAACGCTCGTGTCCAATAGATCAAATTCCATCAGAACAGACAGGCTGAGAACTCGCAGTAAGTAGAGCCTGTAAAGATATGAAGATCAGCTGATTGAGTCTGAGCTGCCAGTGCCAGCAGTCATTTACACAGAGCTTTTTACAGTGAGTGGGGAACAGCGAGGGAAAGAAGCACTCTGTCTTTAACAATCACTGTTCCAGCTGACGGCACATCTTAAGAGCAAATGTTTGGAAAGCAGGCCACAGTTCGAAAATATGCAAACATAGGACATCCTGTCGTATGAAAAGGCCATGGGTAATTACCCCAACGGATTTAAAAAGCAGAATGAGTAAAGCATGCTTTTATGTAACAGGTCTTAGAAAAAGCTAATTTGTCCATCTCATCAGAATGTCCGAATGACTACCCCGTCAACCCACCACCCAGTTCCCCGATTAAAAACATTAACAAACTAATACAGATTTACAAGGCGGAGACAGACTGAAGGGAAAAAAAAAAAGAAAAAGCATGCTGTATTCCTCTCCAGAGAGGTTTTACTTTCTTCTCTCTTGTGGTCTCCTTCTGTGCCAAATCAGTAGGGAGGACTTACTGACTATCTCTGTTCTCAAATCTGATCTGCGATGGGAAATCAGTCATGTTCTCTCAAAGAGCTAGAACAGTGGCAGCAATTTGTCACAGTATTTGGAGCAGATTCTTACAACAACAAAAAAAAAAAGAAGAAAACTTTGTCTCACCCACCTGAGCACTCATAATCTGAGACATAGGAATGAGAAAGAGAGAAAAGACCCTATTGTAGCTGAATAAGACCTCTATGAAACAGACGCTATGTGCCAGAAACAGCGTGATCTTTCCCTGAGGAGGTGAAACCTGTAGGAGGCTGATCCACGTGGGTCACTGCTGGGGCGTTACATCAGTGTGCGACTGTATGAACACAGTGCATACTGCACTGTATGTGTGTGTGGCAAAAACAAAAAGCCCATGGATCTACGGGAATGGGGGTAAACACTGTCTGGCTCGTTAACATGATCAGACTAATAAACTTGTATGTTCTTGGAAAACTTGACAGGCACAAGGCTTGTAAGTGCTAACTAATAAAAGTCTGTTCAGTGTCAGATGTATTTTGCCTCATCATCGCTGCCAAGAAGAAATTAAGGGGATCATCCTTTCTGCGCACTCCCACACAGGACAAGACTCACGGCTGCTGGTAATTACACTTCACAGCCCACTCTTTGCACATAACTGACCTTGTTCACCCACGTCTCGCTATAACGCAACACATGCAAGCATGTCCGATATCACGATATATATACGGAGAGGTCTATAAGTAAGAATGTTTTGGCTCCGTGCTCTAGCACATTAGATTCGAAATGACACGACTACAAACTTAAAGTACACGCTGTCAGCTTTAATTTAAGGGTATGCACCAGGAGTGTAATCTAGTCTGAAGCTGAGTGTATACTATGTCTAGTCCCCTTTGAACGACCCCACCTGAATGCAAAAAAATAACAGCATCGTTATAGAGCCATATAGTCTGCCTCAGGCATAATCCCTTATGTTGTTTGCTATAAAGTTAAACCAATATGTCACGCTAACTCGCTCTATTATAATTATGTAATAATATAAAAAAATATATATCTACTGTATATATACATTTAGTTGATCATTTATTCGCTCATTCTTTTTTTTAATCCTGATCAGTGCAGCGGCGAATCTGGAAGCCTGATGCAGAAGACACCTTGGATCAATTCAGAGCTCACACACACACACATTCTTGTGCATACAGGAAATATTTAGCTGATACAAATACAAGCATGTTTTTTAGGGAAAATGGAAGGAAACCAAAGAATCGCAAGGAAACGCACATGCGCACGAGGCGAGAACACACAGCACGCGAACTTAGGATCGAATTAGGGACCCTGGAGCTGTGAGGCGGCAACGTTACCCTCCTCACCAGCATGCCATCGCGGTTGGAAATGTATCTCTGTCAGTATTCACAGCAGGTTCCATTTCAAACCTAATCATTTTTATAAAGCAATTAAGAGATTGCTGTTGTATAAAATCTACATGTCTGCTTGTTAAAACATGACCAGATATTCTGATATACTGTACTGCACTGCTCGCAATCATACCGCAAAGTAACAGCCAAATATATGCTACTTGTCCAAATAGATTGCTTTGTTAAGAAAATATTAAGAATATATCTATCTATCTATGTGCATCTCTGGAAGACCTCGACTAAACGAGGACAGAACATTTAATTAAATGCATGTCTGAACTGTTATAGCTTGTTATTTTCATGCATAAACTGTACGTTCTCTTGTCTCAATGTTAAACATTTCTACAGATATCAAGACGGTTTCATAACCTCCCTCACTTCCATGCACATTCCCAAACAAGACATTTGCCGTGTTAGGATTCTGACCTCATTAACACTAATTAGTAACGCCGGCCCGTGCGTCCTCAAAGCAACACCTCCAAAAACAAGACGCACATCTGGCGGTACTCAAACTGACCTCCTCCGAGGTTTTCTTGCATGGTCATGTAACTTTCACACACTCAGGCTATGATCTAAAGTGACTCACACAGCCCCCGACAATGCAGGCTTCTGTTTTAGCGGTCCAGTCTCCTGACGAAATCCTCACCTATTCATTAAAACCTAAACACGGCATTATTAACGAAGAGTAGAGTTGAAAAAAAAACAAAAAAACAAGTAAGCTTTCAAACGAGTCATCTGTTTCTAATGTTGGTGCTCTGGTGTGGATTACAGCGAGGTAATACTGCAGAACTTGGACTGACCCCATATCCTACACCCCTGGGGAAACAATTTGCAATGACGTTAGGGTCAGGTGAAGGAAGGGGCATGTGCCTAAATCCAACAAAGCTAGTTTTAAGGCTTTCAATTGCACACTTTCTCTAGGGTGTTTTTTATAAAAAACAAAGAAAAAAAAAAAAAAAAAATGACACAAAGTCCAAATATGAAAAGAAAGACATTGACAAAAATGAATCTGAAGCATTACCCACATCTATTAAACTTTACTATGTTATTGAGAACAAACGCATCTTTAAACTAGCAATCCAGACAACTTTCTAGTTTTATAGCGCTAAAATTATTAGAATTCCAAGCCAGTTATTTTGCTCCTTCACACTTCAAAGCATGAAATATTAAAATACAAACAAGCAGAAAAGTGCAAAAATGCCCCCCAGGTAACCATCTACAAATTACTTTCTCACTTAAGGCATCTAAGCCATTAACACAATGAGAATCATTTGAAAAAGGAAAGAAATTTAGTGAGAGACGCTGAATTTAAACCGTAAACTGCCTTACCTGTAGTATCGGGACTGGAGGTAAGTGGAGCACACAGCTTTGGACACATGACTGGCAGAGCCAAAGTCTATGACTTTGACTCGGTAGGGTTGCCGAGCAGGATCCACCAGCATGATGTTCTCAGGCTTGAGGTCTGCATGAATCAGACCCAGACTCTTGAGCTTCATCAGCGCTGTAGCCA
The DNA here is from genome assembly GCA_028565275.1 of Leiocassis micropogon. Taxonomy (NCBI): domain Eukaryota; kingdom Metazoa; phylum Chordata; class Actinopteri; order Siluriformes; family Bagridae; genus Leiocassis; species Leiocassis micropogon. The sequence continues at coordinate 29,287,626 of JAOVVA010000037.1, forward strand.
CCTGTTGCAGAATAGGCCGGATGTACTTGAGGGGCAGTGGGCTGAACTTGTTCTGCTTGAGGAAATCGTACAGGTTCTGCTCCAACATCTCGAAGACCAGGCACGTGTGGTTCTTGTGCTGGAAGCACTCGTACGCCCGCACAAAGTTGTAGTCATCTGCACTCTCCGTGCTAAGGCGTGCCAGGATGCTGACCTCGATCTGGCCCTGGCGTGCGTATGATGGGTGGTTCTTCAGGATCTTGATGGCCACAATCTCACTGGTGCCACGCTTCCAGCACTTTACCACCTGCCCAAAGGTACCTCGACCTAAAAACTCCAGCACCTCATATGTGTTGGTCATGGAGCACAGAACCTCGTGCTGCAGGAGCTGATAGTCACCCTCACTGTTGGCGCCACTGGTCTTGGATGTGGCTGTTGTGGAGGCGGTGGCCACGGTGCCCGTAGGGCCACTCTGGCCATTGTTCTGGAGCATCTGCGCTGCTGGAGGCTGCTGCAGCTCCTCCACCACGTGTACACTGCTTCCACTGCCGTTGTTGTTGTCAAGCTCCTCGCTCTTGCGCTTAAGCCCGCATCGCTGGTACGTATCCAGCAAGCTCACAGTGCTGCGACGCGTCAGGTTGTGTCCTCCGCTGCCACTGCCACTACTGCTGCCCGTGCTCCCCAAAAGCTGGCCAGCCACCCCAGACGTGCTACTCGCTGAGGCAACCACAATATGGCCAGAGCTGGCGGGGAAGAGGAGAGCTTGCTCGTATGGCAGGGAGGAGTTGGAGACCTGGAGCGACGCGGCGTTGAGGCCCACTGGGGCAGCAGACACACTCTGCTTGCTGTTCTGACCGTAGACCTTGCTGTGCGTGCCGTACCCTGTCATATCCCAGTTGCAACTTTGCTCCACCTTCAGTTTCTTCACGCTAAAGAAGGCACTTGACTGGAGAGTGTGCGGGGAAAAGACTTGCACTTGCGAGGCCATACCTGAAGAACAACAAAGGGGATGGGGGAGGGGGAGAAACCAAAAAGAGTGAATATGAGCTTGGCTTGAAGCTTGATCGTAGGCGCTGAATAAAAGCTTAACATGCCAAGACAGGCCAGTCTTGGAGTCCTGATGCTAATTTATTGCGTAGATTCTTTGCCTGTCATATTTCTGTTCATCCCGTGCCAATTTTCAGATTCGACGCTATTGGGACAAGCGCCTGCATCAGGCCAGCATCTGGTCAAGAATACCTCAAGATTAGTTCGAACCTTATAAACAGATCTCTACAATGTAAACTACTAAATGTGCAGCTCATGGAGCTAAATCTATAGTTGATGGACGTTTGGGAGAAAATGAAGGAAAACACTGATCTTCTGCTTTTTTAAAAGAACTCCTGTACTGCAGTGTGTGTGTGTGTGTGTGTGTGTGTGTGTGTGTGCCTGGAGGACGGAGAGAATGGATGGATATGTGTAAAAATATTCCTAAAGATGTTATTTCTTTATATAAGTGACAACTAGAAGAATGATTTAGCTGCGTGCTACTAATATATGTGGAGGAAATACCATTTCCATACTGCTCCCACAGGGAACTCTGTAAACAGCCCCGATGTTCCATCATGTCAGGACTTATCAAATCCAAGGCCTTAGAAAGTGGCGAGAGTCAAAAGGAATGATTGCAATTTCCTCCGAATGGACGAACGCTCAGCCTGTGCATGCGATGCGCTGCGCTGCACTATTTACTTAAGGACCAAACACACGGCTTTTATAGACATATCAAAAAAACAACAAGCAAGGAACATTTGAACTGTATCTTCACCTCAAATCCTAAAAAAACCACACACAAACACACAACAAAAGCAGAACACTGGAGCTCCTGGGAACTCTCGGCTTCAGGATAAGCAGTGCTTCTCCAAGCAAACAACGGCCCAAATATAGCCGCTCTCAAACTGTGCTGTTTGTAGCACTAAAATAATGATTATAGCACAAGCTGGATGACACAAAGGGGATGCAGCACTGTTCTACTTACAGATTCGCCAATGTGGACCAAATTAGTGATCTGACAAAATCAAAGGTACCTCCTGCGGACACTGTGAGTCATGCATGCAACTCACACGCACACACCTGGAGAAACGGCTAACTGACACAGGAGCCTGCGGTACACAGCAATCACACGTGCACACACATACACACACTGACACAGCAGGAGGAATTCATATTGCATTAGGCAGCCCTTTTTTCCTCTTTCTGTTTTCTTGTGCCAGCAAGTCTCAATTATGCTAATCTATTACCTGCATGAATTGAATTAATTCACATTTCTGTGAGATGAATATACAAGTGATGCTCTAAAGCCCGCTCCCTAGTCTCCTGTAAATATAAACTATTCCGCATCAGCGCTGACTCCGTGGCATAAAGACATGCTTATGAATTAAACACGCGACTGTGTGGTAGATTGCGTGTCCTGATTTTTGACACATGCAAACATTACACTTTTGTAAAATCAGGTTAAACATGGTGAGGTTAGAGAATAAAACGCAGCAGTGGCATTTTCTTTTTTTCTTTCTTTTTCTGATTTGAATGCATCCACACATCGAGCTTCCGTCAGAGCGGAACTCAACTACACACGGGACGTTTTCTTTAAACAATATGTTCTCTATATAATGGCTGGCCTTAAAAAAAAGAACCATTTTGTGAACCACTGTGGCTTATGAGAGCATAAGGAATCTCATTTGGTTTAAGGAATTCCTGGATGCAAGGACATTCCCAGGGCAGGAAACAAAGGGAGGGTGCTTAGCGGGGTCACTTTGTCATTATTGTGCATTTGCTGAATTGTGCTGATAGCTACAATTTGGAAACCAGCCTCCCGTTCGGGCACTCCCTTACCTCCCTTACTGCTTGTTCTTGCAGATGAGCGGTGTCAGCTCTGACAGGCTCACTGATACTACCGTCCTCTGCTCTTATCCTAAACGCCTGAGGATATTTTTGTTGCTTTTATGCTCACGCTCTACGTTCCATGCTTCCCCCTCCCCTATATAGACACTAAGATCTCCGTAAGCATGCTGATGAAGCAAGTAAAGGAGCGCCTCTGCTAGAGTTATTAGGAGCACAGTCCTATATTAATCCCATAAACCGCTGGGCTAGATGTCACTCATTGGATTACGTTTTTCTCTCTGACAGGACTACTCTAAAAATAAGCTGGATGTGACTGGTAGTGGTGGACGGCTGTGATTACCTATCTGTGTGAGCCCCAGACTGTGGGGCAGTAAGTCCACAATGACCACAGGGGTCATCGCCTGGTTCACTGTGTTACCCATACAAATTATTATAGCAAAACTGGTCCAAATGAAAATAAAATCTTTTTTTGTTCTTATTGATAGAGCTGTGAGTCACATGTTTTCCTAAGACTCGTTCTAATCAGATTTTTCAGCATTGTGATTTTCAATACAATTCAATAGCACTAATATTTATTGTCTGATTTGTCTCAAAGAGCTACTGTATATTTCTTACTGGCTTTAAAATATTTAACTACTTAAAGTACACGACACGGTGGCTTAGTGGTTAGCACTGTCACCTTGCACCTCCGGGGTCCGGGTTCGATTCCCGCCTCGGTGGGCCTGTGTTTGCATGTTCTCCCTGTGCTTGGTGGGTTTCCTCCCACAGTCCAAAGCCATTCAGATTATACTAATTGGCGTTTCCAAATTGCCTGTAGTGTGTGAATGAGCATGTGAGTTCGCCTAGTTTAGCCTTGATCCAGTGCTCCTGGACCAGACAAGCCCACCAGTCTCAACACACTGAGCCACCACTCTCTCTAGTATGTATATGTGTGCGCCCTGTGACTGACAGTATCTAATATGTGTCGAAATGCTGCGAGTTGATTTTGTCGTGTTCATTTTTTCAAAAATCATAAAAAAGTCTTATAAAAAGTGATAATCTTTTTTTGTTCTGTGGTGCACTCCAGTCCAGTATGTGGCAGTATTGCAGATACAACTGCGAAAAATTCAAAAGTAGAAGAAGAAAAGGTGATATTCTCACATTTGAGTAAAACGGAAGTGATTTCTGTTTTCCATGTGATAGTCTTCTCCCTCCCTGATTGGTAGCTGGTAGCCGTGATGTGGGCGCCCCCTAATTACTGGTGGGAATCTAATTACTGGATATGACTAAATTAGGGAAAACTAAACTCACTCAAATCACTAAAAAACTTTTCTTCCTGCAGAGCTCATAAACTGTAAAACAAACCTGACTGTAGTTCAGTGTGTCTACTTTTCGAACCTAAACATGAACTAACATGGTTTCAGTACCAGATCCTCAGTTGTGGCTTATCCAATCATGCACATTTACGTAAATTATGCAGCTTCGGGCAGCTTGTTTAAAAAAGTTGAGGATTAAAGAGAACTGGCCAGAGAAGTATGCTTTTATTCTGCACTTTGAGCTCAAAACAGATGTCACTTCTCTACACAGAAGTAATGAAAAGGGCAGTAACGTGGATATGTAACTAGAAAATAAACCCGGCCGCTTTGTGTCGTCTTATTTACAGCCACAACCTAATCATCAGTGTTTAACTATTAAAAGATAACATTCAGTCGCGTTAGCTGCTCATCCGGACCTTTTGTAAATAATTAATTTGATCTAAGTGGATCTTTAAAAAAAAAATTCTGTAGCAGTGTTTACAGACGACATCCAGACATCCAGACGCGCTCCAGACGTCAAGGCGTCTCCCAGCTTACGTTGTTGTGTCGAACAAAACTAACCTAGCGTCAGTGTGCATGCTTCTCCACATTTCATCTAATGCAATTACCGCCTGCTTGACTGCTACGCTAGGCTGAAATCTGTAAACGTTATACCCCATCCACAATGGCAGTCAAGAGAAAGGAACAAGAGTTCACGTCCTCTCTTCAGCTCTGGGAGAACACGTTTAAGGCTCGCTCGTTACTCGAGCACGCCCTGTGAGAAACGCTGATAAGTACAAATTGAGAGTTCACATAGCAAGAATCTTATCTCTTAACAGCATGCATCCGCAACAATGCGTTCGGTCCCATTTGACTCGGGTCTCTCAACGGTTAGTTATTCATAAGTGTTTATGGTTCGGACTACGACCACGTGCCCTCTGTTGTCGCCGGGCTCGTTTTCACAGGCTGCATTGTATAACAAGTTCAAAACACAGCCAGCGAAGTTTATATGAATTTTTGAACTGTGTGGCAGGTATAAATCTGTTATGGTCCATTGTTTAAGAATACTGGAATGCAGGCATTTATCATACCTGACAAGAAATGCGCTGTTTTAAGGCGCTGCCTCAGAGCATATTAAAGGACTACTTTCCTGCCTCTTTTCCTGGTGAATTACTAACAGTCAATGATTTTTCGAGTTAGCTTATTTTTTCTGTCGAGGATAATCTAATCTGTCTTTTTCGCTGGGAAGACGATCAAAAAGCCCATGCTTGACAGGAGAAGTAGGAGACAGGACAGGCCTTATACGTGTGCCTGGTCTTTATGAGGCTCCATTATTGGCTCCTGTAACAACCTGAAGATAAACAGTCCTATAAAAAGAGCTATGACAAACTATCCGTCATTTAAATCAATCCGGCCTCTTTTTTTTTTTTCTACTTTTTTTTTTCTAAAAGCACAGCGATCTTCATTACATCAAGCCTCACTCTACAGTACGTCCAGCCTCCTATTCTTCTGCACGCAAAACTTCGGAGGAACTTCTTAAAAATCCCAGTGCAATTTTTCATGCCGTTCTCTGAAGACGATCCAGACAGCTCCAAAGCGAGACCTCGATTTCGTCTGATATTCCCGAAGCAGGTTATATAATAGCAACAACTGGCTTCAGATGCTGTATATCATCTAGTGTATAGTAAACAGCAGTCTGAAAGGTGACCGTGGAGCTCAAAGCTTGCAACACAAACAAGGGCAGAGACACAAACATGTTTAAGAAAAAAAAAAAAAAATCAGGCAGGGAAAAAAAAAATCGCCTGGTTAATAAATTGACCTGGACGTGTCTAGACAAAGCATAATCTCCTGCGGTTCGGGAGAGATGAACGGCACACTGTGATAAAGAGCCGTCGTTTTCTCTGTGGTCATCTCTTCAGAATAACTTCTTATCAAATAATCTTCTCTGTTTTTCGCCTGCTGTGCAGTCTATGAATTTTTATAAATCCTCATCCACATTAAAGTATGAAATATTAATAATAATATATATTAATATTAATACTATCAAATATTGTTAGTTGATATTAAGAAAGAACTTTTAACTTTTAACTGGTGGATCTGGTAAAGTATTTCAGCAGACTGAAATGTGAGATGATAAACATACAGGAAAAAAAAACAACTGGCTGTAATTTAACGAGTTTTCCAAATATGAACCAGATCCAGTTCAGGTGAATTTTAAGTTACGTAACTGAATTTAACTTAGCTCGGATAGTATGAAGTTTTTCCTGATTTTCTGAGATCCTTATATTTAACGTCTTAGCCGAACGTCTTATGAAAAATCATGTGCAAAATATAAATAGATGAAACAGTAACGTGTGTGATCTTTATTTATTTATTTTTATAATAATCATAACCAAATCAAATAATTATTTTTTCATCATTTATTATGATGAAACTCATCTTTTTTTTTAACCTATTGCATTTATGTATCTTGACTTTTACTAAAGTATTCTTAAACAGTACACTCTTTAGCCTTGTCTATCCTCGAGGGTCACTTTCACTTACTTTTATTTACTATTCCACCCACCCTTCGCTTTAATTCCATCTCTCTCTCTCTCCTCAACTTTCCTTTCATGCCATCCTGCACATTCGTCACCTCTTCACCGCTGTGTCCTTGCCCTATTGTTCTTGTCTCTCCTCTTGTCTCCTTTTCTATATCAATGACCCCGTTCAACTCTCTCTCTCTCTCTCTCTCTCTCTCTCTATCCTCTCTCCGGCTCCCC
>JAOVVA010000037.1:29303216-29334375 GCA_028565275.1 Leiocassis micropogon
CACACACACACCCTCACAAAGCTTCAAACATCAAAGCTGCACCTTGAAAAGTGCAACCTTTTCACACTTCTCTGTTGCAGCGCCGCTTTATCTCATCCACATGTGAGTTGGACGTGTGTGCTGGTGACATTCGTCTAAAAATAATCCAGGATGTGAACGCAGCAACTCTCTCGTCATCCTCCATCAGCTCTACTCCTCGCACGGTCGTCTGTGCGAGCACTAGACACTCCCTGGACGTGGCAGCGGGTCTGTGTCTCACACACGCTTCCGCCAGTCTAGTTCACTTTGAAGCCAAAGAGAGTTCAAATTTACATTATGGATAGTGCATGTCTGGGGTGATTATTGTTATTATGATATGGATTTGTATTGACCTAATGGTATGGATTCCCATTTATAATGTGCTGCGTCAGTTTGTTTGAACGCAGTCATGTCTTACTGATTTATTTCTTTGTTTTAAGGAGGTACCGACCCAATGTCTTACTGTATTACAGAGGATTACTTATTTACTGTATCTCTCAGATTTACACACTGATGTATGTTATTGGCTACCTTGTATTTCCTTTGTACTTGTGATGTAAACTGCACAATAGTGAAATATGGAATATGCCTGTGGCATCAAGGACCTGGTCATTCTGTACATTCAGGTCGTCAGCTGACTTCATTTTATTGCCGCATAAAGTTGCCACCATGCATGATGGGTGCGTCGTGTCATGTGTTCCTTTCTTACCCTGGCATCTTACCCACTGCTCTGGAATAGGTTCAGTCTGGACTCATCAGGCCACATGACCTTTTTTATGGCTCCATAGTCCAATCCTTATGCTCACTAGCCAGCCAAAGCCTTTTTTTCTGATTAGTCTCACTAACAACTGGCTTTCTTATGGCCACACAGCTGTTTAGTCCCAATCCTAAACAGTTATCTTCACACTATGTGTGTGCAAATGCTCTTACATTTACACACTATTAAACATAATTGTGTCTTTTTTTCTTCATGATTTGAGTCATTCATAATTCACATTTCTTCTGCAAAGGTGACATTTCATATTATGCCCCGAAAGGATATGTTAAAAAAAAAAAGTGCATTGCATAGTTCTTCATTCCATTCCATTAATGTAAAATCTCCTTAGTTGTTTTCTTTGCTTGATGCATCGATAAATTGACCCTTCCGAAATGGGGACTTTTCAGTGCAAGTGCATCCATTATCCTGCAGCCCTATTCTACAACCATGTCATGATTCGTTTATTAACACAACATCATATGTACAGTATTGTACCGCTTTCTATAAACGGAAAGAAAAATTAACCCAGCCGTGTTTTATGTGGGGGGTGAGTTTTGCATGATTTTATCAACGGCGCCGGAAAAAGCCAGGCTTTCTCTCTTCGGATTTCTCGCAGTATCTTATCAGCAGACAGGAAGAAGAGTGCAGGTGACAAATAAACTTCAGAGGCACCAAACTGAACCTTCACCCACTGGCTCCCACGCTCTCGCTGGCTCTCGCTCCTGAAGTTTGCAAGGCAAAGACAACATTCCCTGGGACAGCAAAGGCCACGCTTTTGTAACAAAAGGTCAGCACATGCCCTTTCTCCAAGGCAGCTACTCAGACAGAGAGAATGAGAGAAAGAGAGAGAGAGAGAGAGAGAGGGAACACACAGAGAGATTGTTGGCTAGGCTTGTGTGTGCCTACAGCTGCCATGGCACATCAGTGCAGATGGAGGAGAAAACCCTGCATATCACTGAACTGCACTGAGAGACGAGTTGGGTCAGGGCCTCCCATTTAAAACAAATATGCACCACCAAGGATGTGTTTTGTTCTTTAAAAAGTGCATTTTTCAAACTCAAGGACAAGTGAAATTACATAAATGGAAGGAATAAAACATGCATTCACACTTCACCTTGACCCGTTCACATGGTAAGCTTGAAGGCTCATGTCAAGTGGTGAAAAAAAGTAAATACTAAAAAAATACTGAATAAATAGTCCGCGACATGAACCAAAAAACATGAACCATAATAGATTCTGTCGCAGAGCCAGATCTGTTGCTGCTAATCCAATTTCATTAGATGAAGTTAATTATTGATACAGAATTATTATCATAGTTGTTTTGTTTACTTTTTTGTTTCTGTTAAAAATGCTGATCATAACGTTTAAAGATGACTGAACTGAAAAGTATTCCTTAATGTTTCAGCTTCAAGTTCAAAACCGATATGTTTCATCTGTTCGGGGTCTGCGTGCTAGTCAAAAAAATGTGAAGAATGTGAAGCACCAGTGTGAAACAGAACATCAAAATCTAACACTGATGAGTCTCATTTGTGGTTATAGAGTATTATTAATGGTGGAGCATCACAAAAGTAACCGTTCAGTCACGTTAGCTGCTTATTTTGTATTTTTATTTATTTTTTTTCTAATGAAATGAATTAGAACGCACACCTTGAGTGGGGCAAAGAGAGAAAAACGTACTGTACCCGCCCATGCTTTTTTTTTTTGTCTTTCAAGTCATGCCTGCTAAATGATGGATCAGATCTTTGTGCGGCCAGAGAAAGTACGCCGGCGGCATCGGGGCAAAGAGTAAAGCTTGATCTACTGCTGCATACAGCAAAAACGGGCGTACTTTCCCTAAACCATCATTCATCACAACACTGAATGCACTTTTCTGCCATTTTTCGAGCACGCTGTTTCTGAACTGCAAACTCAAATATAGTGCGTGTGCGTCTACCTTAAATTCAAAAGCTGAATACTGAGAATAGAATCTGATGAGATCTTTGTGTGTAAGTGTTTAGGAGCTGAGCGGTGATTATTGAGGTGTCTGCGCTTCATGCATGTCCAATTCTTTGAGTACTCCAGTCAACTGAAACTCTTTTTCTCTCTCTCTGCTGGCACACAAGAGAAACGGGGGCGAGGGGGGATGTGGGGGGGGGGGGCGCAGGGGGTAGAACGCTCGCTCTGCTCAGCTCCATCCGTCTGGGCCTTTGAAGTCCTTTGGTTATCGGCCAAGCGTGTCACGTGTCCTGCAACCATCGGGGAAGAGGATGCATTTACCAAAATCTGGCTGATGGAGAGGAAAGAAACATTATACAGTCCGAGAATACAGAATACAGAATACAGTCCGAGTGTGTGTGTATGTGTGTTTATGTATGTGTGTGGACCTTTAGCGGGCTGGTATTCTCGAACATACAGTATACCTATTGAAACCCACACTGACAATAGTTTAATTTGATAAATGTGATAAATGACACCACTATGGGGGTTGCGTATGAAGTTTCTGTATGAGGTAAGGTATGCAGTAGGTGATAACTGGGTAAAAAAAAATATGAATATGGGACTATTCTAGAAGTTTTTGACATTCAACTTAGCACAGCTTTGAAGTACTGAAATTTCCTTTTTACATCCATGCCAGATCCACATGTCATGGTTACTTACTTACATCAAGGTTGCATATTTACATCATGGAAATTCTGAGACAATTAGAAAATGCATTTTAAAAACAACCCAAAGACAGACATTATTTTGAAAGATTAAATACTATATGTTTTTATAGGGTTCATGCTGTTCTCTTTGATAACACTTTATCTGGTCGCATTGATACAGTAGGTTGGCAGATATAACATTAAAAAACTGAATGCAGATGAAAATGTGATTTTTCAACAAATAATATATACTTACTGGCCATTTCATTAGGTACACCATGCTATGTAGTACTGAGTTTTGCTTTCAGAACGGCCTTATTTCATTTTAAATTCAACTGGGTGCTGGAAACATTCCTTCGAGATTTTGGTCCACATTGAGATGCTGCAGATTTGCCCATGCGTGAATTTCACCACATCCCAAACGTGTGCTATTAGATTGAGATCTGGTGACTTTAAAGGCTATTCGAGTACATGAAACTCATTGTCATGTTCAAGAAACATGTTCAAAGGTTGAGATGATTCTAACTTTGCGACATGACATGTCATCCTGAGGTCAGAAAAGGTACAGTATGGACATGGGCAGCAATGATAAACAATGCTTAACTGGAACTAAGGGTTCTCAAAGTGTGCCAAACATACAGTATGCAACCACCACCACCACCATTAACTTTCATGTTGTTTACTCCAGTTTCTGACCCTGCCATACAAATGTCGCAACAGAAATAAGAGCAGAGGACTTTTTATAATCATCTATTATCCAATTTTGGTGAGCCTGTGTGGTCTTCTGCTACTGTAGCCATCTGCTTCAAGGTTCGATGCGTTGTGTGTTCAGAGATGCTCTTATGACATTATGCGCTTTTGTAATTCCTCAGCAGATCGTCTTGACCATGTCTATATTCCTAAATGAGGACAGTGGGTAAGGAATTGGACTACTGACTGGAAGGTCCCGATCAGTAAACCCGAGCACCACCAAGTTGCCTCTGTTGGGTTCCTAGGCAAGGCCCTTAACCCTCAACTGGATAAGGGCACCTGCCGAATGCCATAGTGTAAATGGAAATCTAATCATATGTGCTGAGTTGTTTGGATGCCTGATGAAATACTAAGTTTGGATCAGGGGTAGCTCAGTGGTCCCAGGTTCGAATCCTACGACCACCAAGTTGTCCCTGCTGGGCCCTTGAGCAAGGCCCTTAACCCTCAACTGCTCAGATGTAAAACATGAGACAAAATGTAAGTCTCGCTGGATAAGGGCGACTGACAAATTCAAAATGAAAATATATTAAGATGATTTGATTGGCTGTTAGATTAGATGTTAACAATCAGTTGAACTGGTATACCTAATGAAGTGGCCAGTGAGTGTGAGTGACAAAAATGCCACATTGGACCGTATAATACTCATGAGCACTTTTTTGTCCCTTGAGGTTACAATATATTCCTTTGGTTTCTTATTTCTTGTTCTTAATATTATTAAACATTCTCTCTTGGTAGACATACAGTATATATATATATATATATATAAAACCCTGATAAACTTTAAATACATTTTGCTCGCTGTTTATTAAGAAACCCAATTAGTATGATTGTGAAAATATATTCATGTATAAAAATATCATGAGCTATTTTTGCCATGTAGTCCACTAGAGACAACTCCAGCTCTAAATTCTCCTTGACTTGATTTATATTTATACTGTGTTCCATGAGTACGGAGGAAACATATGTTAAAACAACCCGACTAAACCCCGAATGAAACGTTTCCGTAAATCTAAAGTGAATCTGAATTATCCGTAATTGCATATTGCATTAAACAGACCTGGTGTGGGAGTGTAGTATTTAGAATGACCTGACCGCTTGGGTTGAGAACGAAGGAAACAGAGTGATCATATTTTCCATTTCTGCAGCTTGCAGATTTCCCACTCACACCTATAACCATATAGTTTATATACTCTCCCCGATGCACTCCTACTCAGAAGGGTATCAACAGCATCGCTCTCTGTTTGTGCATGCTTTATTTTAAAGCCGGTCTTCTGTTGTTGTTGTTGTTTTTTTTTCCTCCTTGGGGCTTTTGCTACACTTTCAGCTTTGCATCCATCTTTCAGCGCAGTATAGGTGAAGCTTAAGGATGTTTCATTGCAGCGCATGCATGAGGCTAATCTGCCACGTCTTGTCCTGATATTAAATCATGTCCCAATAAAGCAGCAGCGCGGCGGTTCTGCCAGGCCTGGCCACGCTGAAAGCCCTAAGCCAGGGGATATTGTGCAAAACAATAGGATTTAGGGCATGATGATGTGCCTGCAACAAGCTGGCATGGTATGGGGAAAGAGGGGAGGATCTGCTGAAAGAGCAACAAAAGCACAGTGAGCCATCCTGGCCTGCCATTTCCATCCCATCACACTGACACACACACACACACAGACTCAGCCCATCCCTGGGCTCAAAATCTGCACATCAAGCTGTCTGTAAATAAATGGGCCAAATCTTTGCTGACCAGCTATATCAGTGCTCATAAACAGGTCATTGTTTGAGGAACAGGAACGCTCCTCAGTTGTAATATTTATAAGAGCCTGATACCGCTTAGAAAAAAAAGGTACGTTTTTGCTACCTTTATGAAGCAGGGACTGTGTGTGTTGCTGTTTACATTTCGTCAGTCAGTGGCCGGTGATATGAGTCGTGGTGGCAGTAACTATAGGTGTGAAGGCAGAATGAATGGCGCCCTTCACGAAGGAGTAATTGCCATGTGATTATAGCCCAACAAATCCGGCTGCAGCAAAGCCCCCTTTCATTTCCCCTGGCTGGCGGAACAATGCAGTGCAGAGAGACCCCGGCGTGAACCCATCTTCTCATATCTGATCAAAGGGAGCATGCCAGTATGGACCCGGGTTTATAAAAAAAAAAGAAAAAAAAAAAGCACAGCCGCCAGACCAGAAGGACCCGAGCTATGAAAAGGGCTATTTGTAATCACCTTAAAAGATCACGTTCATGCACGCTTTCTCTTTCTTCACTTCCTTTCGCTGCACTCTCTGCTATTATTTATTATTTTTGATTTTTTTCCCTTTTCCACCCCAGGTAGCACTGAATGCCTTAGCAAGCAAGCCTTCGATTAAAGTCACGGGGCATTCACAAGCACACACTGAAAAGCTGTGTTCGCTGCCCTGCCTGCAAATGCTGCATCATGGGAATTGGCCTTCACCTCGAAAACAAACAGTAGCCTGGCTCGAGGTTGGCTCGATCCTTTTGTCTTTCTGGATGACTGCAGAGCGCTGCTGAACTCGCGGCCCCGGCAGAGCGCGGAGTGCACGAGGTGGAGATCGAGATGTACTACGCTCAAACTCAAAGATCAAACATTCATCAGATCGGTCTTGAAAACGAGCAGATTGGTTTTCTGTTGCAAATAATAAGCTTTATTTCACTGATCATAAGAGCTGATGTTTAGAACTGGAGATTAGGCATTAGGATTTCTGCAGAGTGTTTGGTTAGAAATACTGTATATACTCGGGATGGACAAAGAAGAAGTAGCCCAGGAACAAAATAAATGAGTGCAACAATACATGCTGCAAATACAGTAATTCTTTTTGAAGAAAATATCGACACAAGCATTAATCTTATACTGGACAATGACTTGCTGAGTTTTGGTCAAGGGTGCTATACTAAAAACCTCACTAAAAGAGAATAATAATCAGAAACTCATTCACTTATATTCTCATGCACATAAATTAATTTAGATTAACTACAACTTTTTAGCCTAGTCTGTTTCCGGGCAACCGAAACATGGGAGCATTTGCGAGTCTAGTGGTCTCACTAGTTCACTTGATACCATACCGTGCTGATGGTTGAGCATCTACTACGACAGTCATATTCTTGCATATTCTAATGCAAAGGTGCAGGTCGAGTCTTTTCCCCTCAGGTTTGGCAGTGCGTGTCATTAGGACGTAACCCCCATCTGTGTAACCCGACAGCACCGGAGCGCACCTGTGAGCCATTTCCCTTTAAACATCTGAAGGCTCAGATATCCTTCAGCCTTCAAAGGGCCATAAGTGAGACGTCGACAGCCTAATCACACTCAACTCTGGCCAGAGTGTCCATTTACAACAGGAAAAAAAAAACAACAAAATGCCCAAAGGAGCAACTCTGACAGATGACTTAGTGCAGTATTTAGTTTTAGAACAGTGATGTGGATGTTCATGTTCATGCTCGGGTATGAGAAATACGTCTGCGGTGTTTTCGTAGTCTTAATGTTTCCTTGTAATCACTACATGACTACAATATAAATGTGTGGTCATGACCTTGAAATGTGGGGATTTTCCTGCGCCCACGAACGGAAGACTTTAAACGGTGAGCGCTAGCTCGTGTCGGCTGCCGAGCCTGAAATGCATTTTGAAAAATCTGCAATTTTTTTTTTTTTTTTACAAATTGTAATAAAATCCCAGTGCAAAATTACCAATGATGAATTAAGTCACAGCGCTCAGCTGGACATATACAAACACAAACATATCTTTGTGTTAATTCTAATTACCACTGGGGATTTCTGTGTACATCTGTAATATCCCATGCATGACCAGTGAAGTCTGCAAATTACAGCATAGGAAGGAAAAAAATTTAAATTAATTCTCTGCCCCATACAGCCCTGTCTGGTTGACCTAGTTGTATGCTATGTATTACCTTTTCTACGGCTTAAGACAAGTCATCCTGTTCTTCTCCACAGGCATTTATCAACATGTCACTATGGGTTATGAGGCCAAGCTCCTGGGCTCCCATGGACCCAGATTACTCTTCCGTCTGGTCGCTGAGAGCCAAGCTCTGAACCGACACGGAAACCTCACGCTGAAGGAAACAACACTATTGACTCGTGCGGCAACATTTTGACTGATGGCTTTGTGACCAATGTGATTAAGCAACAGATGTCTTAAAATAACAAGAAAGTGTGAAGTGCACTAAATAAGGTCCAAATGAGCAGAGATGCTTATATAAAAAAAAAATCAAATAAAAAAAAAAATCAAATAGGCTGACAGCTAAACAAAGAACAAAGAACCCCTTCTAATCAAGACGACAATAAAAAACCCTTTTGTTGGACGGCAAAAACATTCACACGTAAACACCAAAAACTGTTCCAGTTATACTACTTTTTACACAGCAATTAAGGTTCCAACTAAGTGTATATTTGCCGGGGAAACTCCAAAGGAGCCTTTTCTTTCATTGAGCTTTATGAGTCAGATTCCCACTTCAGATAAGCTTCATTATAAGCTTCAACGGCTTTCAGGTGTAACACATCTGAACCTCCATTTAGGAAAACCAATGACTAATGAGTTTGGTGCCAAATTTAACAGATGTGATGATTGTTGAGAAATGTTTTAGATCACATTCCCTACGTATCAGTATCAAGCATGATATAAAACATCCTGTTTCTAAAAAAAAAAAATAAATAAAATCATCCGTTCATTTATATCCAGTGACCACTTTATGAAGTGGATTCCAGGAACATCTGGAATGGAACCGCACACATTCACACCCAGGGGCAGAAACCCACACAGACATGAGGACAAAAGACAAAACATACAACAAACTAGTCAGGATAAAATCGTCAGGATAAAATCAAGGACCCGTATGCTGTATTAGTCCTACAGTAAGTATTTCCATCTAGCATCCTAAATATTCAAACTAACTAACTTAGATTATTGCATATTTTGGATGCATTCAGCATTGCAGAATGCAGAATTGTTTTTTTATTTTAATCTAAAAAATGTGTTCAAACTTCTGGCTATGGCAATATATACACATTAAGTCCCCAACATATGAACAAGTTCAGTTCAGAGAGCTCGTTCGCAAGTGCAATTTGTTCATAAGTACAACAAACATTGTCTAGTTACTAGGATACTAACACAATTGGCTATACGCAGTATTAAAAAAAAACATGTTTTATGATCTTGTCCTTGTTCTTTAGAATCGTGCTGATGGTTGAAAATTCTCACTCACTCACTCACTCATTGTCTATACCGCTTTATCCTATATTCAGGGTCGGGGGGGTGCCTGGAGCCTATCCCAGGAGACTTATGGCACGAGGCGGGGTACACCCTGGACAGAGTGCCAATCCATCGCAGGGCACACACACATACACTCACTTACACACTATGGGCAATTTGGGAACGCCAATTAGCCTAATCTGCAGGTCTTTGGACTGTAAGGGGAGACCAGATTACCCGGAGGAAACCCAGCAAGCACGGGGAGAACATGCAAACTCCATGCACACACAGACAGGAATCGAGCCTGGCCGGGAATCAATCCTGTACCCTGGAGGTGCAAGACGACAGTGCTAACCACTACACCACCTTGCCGCCCGGTGGTTGAACGATTCATGTTAAAAGAAAGAGCAATGTCTTCCATTAATGTCTTTGTCACTAATGTCCTCATTTCCCCTCTCGTCTGTTCCAACCACTCAGCAGTCAGTATACTAATCACCAGCCTGATCGTCGTCATCGTCTGCTCCTGTTTCTCACTGGTTAATGCCTTAAGTTAGATGTTTTTTTTTTCATGCCTGAATGCTTCATAGCATACTGTGTGTCTTAACAAACAAAAAGCATTCCTCTGAAACTGGTGAGAGTCAAAAAAAGTCCTTCAGGAAGCCGGGAGAACTATTCCTCAACAGTCCATTGAAAAATGCAAAATATGATGAAATGAGGGCAGCCTCAAGACCATTTTATTTTTCCTCACCCATTAATGCACCTTTTTCCCCCAAAAAAAACAACAACAAAAAAACCATCAAGGACAAATTTGTTAGCGAACAGTGTTTTACTGGAATACACTGTTATATTTCTTGCAACTTTTCTTTTAAGCATTAAAGCCTTTACAGTCTAGTAGAGACCTTCATTCCTCACTCGTATAACTGTATCACTAGTCTATTCCTTTCACTGCAGTTCTGTTAGATGATTCATTGCTGAATAAAAACCTTCTAAGCTGAATAACTAAAATAATACTGTTATTGTTTGAGTTATGATCAAATATTATCTGAAATTTGTGGTTTTTAAATAAGTGCCAACATTGACTTGCAAGATATGCAATTTATAATACTCAGAGATGGAGTTAAATAGTGTCTGTTAAAGTGTCTGTTTAGTGCAAACGCAGCTAGACTAGAGCAGGCTGGGGCAATTATTTGACTGCAAATAGGCTGCATAATGACATGTAAAACTTCATCTGCAGAATTATTTTTAAAAATAATTTGAATTCAAATCAACAATTTCAAGAAAACTAATATTACACAAACACTAATGAGAATAATGTATTATTATTATTATTATTATAATTATTATTATTATTATTATTAATAATAATAAAATGTGCTACTACTTGCCCACTAAATACTAAATAGTAAACGCTAAAATCGATTTTTGTTTCATAAAAATGAACATTTTCAGTTATTCTTCTCCCTCCTACAATACTTCTCTTTAACTACAATAACTGCTCTTGATCCTACATATCAAGGTGCCAGTGTGTTCAGTGGCTCCTGCAGTAACTTCTGTAAACCTGCAGCACGACCACAGACGCGTGTGATGAGGCTCAGGAGGAGAGAGGCTCTATGACCTGCATAATGTTCTCAAACTCAAAGCAGTCAATCAAATCTAATTCATCAGACGACTGCGTCAGTCTTTAAACATCCAACACACCGGCACCCAACAATGCCACATTACAGTTATAATTTCCTCATATCTCTTTGTGATGTCTCTAAGGGACTCAGTTTACCCAAATCAGCATGCCTTGTTCATTTCCAGTTTCTAGAAATCTAAAAAAAAACAAGTCTAATATTAACAATGTGACTGTTTACAGTGCTACTTGCTCACATGGTCGCAATTAACAGAAGGAATCTATTTAAGGAAGCTAAAAGGCAGGAAACTTGTCCTCGCACTCGAAAACTTTTGAACCAAACCCGAAAGAATGTGATCATGTGAAGCATCTTGAACTGGTTTCACCTCCTACAGCTTCAGAAGCACTTGGCTTAAACAGACGACGAAGAACTACGGCCAGCGAACTTGGTTCTATACCAGAATATTTCCAACCTGTATATCTGTCTGCTGTTCTTTCTATAACTCCCTGTCTGTATAGATTGATGAACTGATGTATTTTAAACATCTTTAAATGTGGGGACAGGATTCACACCCCCTACAGCTTCATATAGACTGGCCTTTTGTCTTAAACATTCTGAAAGAACAAAAATTGGACACATCAATGCCATACTGAGTATCAGTATCTGGACTGATCATTGAGACGTGCCTGAAACACTGGATGGCGATCAAATTGGCTTTGACATGTTTAGGAATCTGATCCACTATCTGAGGTATTTTATAATGGGAGGAGGTGTGGTGGTGACTGACACAATACAGATCATAAACATGAATATTAGGCATTACTTATCTCAGTGTCAGTTCCATTGTGCCTGTAATATTTCACATGACTTGGTAACAGCAGCTCAAGGAGACTCGGATTAACTCAGTGTCAGATATCAGCTCTAACTCAGAGCTTATGTCTGTATTTTACTGAAAATGGGATGATATCATGCCTGGAAATTCTAAAGAATCTATCTATCTATCTATCTATCTATCTATCTATCTATCAAACTCTGTCAGTCTTAAACATCTGATGTATATAACTTGTTTAACTGCATAAATCTAAAACAATTCCCTTGCACACCTGATTTGTAATCTATCAACCAATTAATCAAATCAATCTATCCATCTAACTATTTATGCACATCTATTTATCTATTTATGTATATATCTATCTATCTCTCTGTCTGGCGGTCTTTAACACCTGATGTCTATAAACTTGATTCACTGCATACAGTTAAAAAAGCATTTACCTGACACACCTGATCTATCTATCTATCTATCTATCTATCTATCTATCTATCTATCTATCTATCTATCTATCTATCTATCAACATATTTATCTATCTATGCTGCTTTAAATATCGTATTTGTAAACTGTACAGTATCTATCTAAACTCATCTCTATTAAACTTTGTTATATGGATTATACATTTTGAAACTTCTTTATGAACCTATAATTGTTTCAAAAGGTCCAGAATCCTTTTTCTTATATGCTGGAACATTTTAGTGATCTAATCTATCTATCTATCTATCTATCTATCTATCTATCTATCTATCTATCTATCTATCTACATCACTGTTTGTCTGTTTAACAGTCTGTCTCTGTTCTGCATGTCTGTCTCTACTTCCTCACACCAGACTCTGTGTACTACACCAGGGTTTGTCTAACTTCTCCATCTGATGTGCTACAGATAAGAGACAGGCAACATGAGAGGGAAAGACAGATGTGTGTAATGTTCATTTACAGCGTGTGATATCTCTCTCTCCGCCAGGGGGAGTGTGTCTAATCAATTACAGCTACCATCCTGAACTGCCAAATAAAAATAAAAAAAATCAACACTTTACGAATAGTTACGACTAAATCCCATCAGTAATAAAATGGATGGCGATTTCTTTTTTTCCACACAGGATTTTTTACATTTAGACCCATGCTGTGCACATCATTAATACTTTATAATGTTTAGAATTGAATAGTGCACCACAGTAAGAGCATTTATTGTTCCTCCATCAGAGGTGTTCATCCTGCTGAAAGCAGCTCGTGTGTGTGTGTGTGTGTGTGTGTGTGTGTCCAAGCCATAACTAGTGGAAAAGTTCACTGTGTGTGTGTGTGTGTGTGTGTGTGTGTGAGGACCTTAAGGGATTTTCCTGCTCTTTCTGAAATCACTTCAACACAAGACAGTCCTGATGGTGAAGCAGGATCTGGATGAACAGATAGCTAATCGGATTAACAGATCAGATCAGATCTAGAATGAAGCATGCATTTAACTAAAAGGCCTATAGGTTTATAGGTGGCGTGATTTGCTCTATAAAAGCCCAGTGTGCTGTTTTGCACTGGAATTAATCCACCAGGTGCATAAATGCAGGGAATTTTAACCCTGGCTTTTAAGACTTTTAACTGGTGCAGCAACAAGCGTATGCCAAGCATGTAAGCATGTTACGAGCATGTAACATCGATCTTAATAACAAACACACAAGCACACACACGCGCGCGCGCGCACACAAACACACACAGGCTACAAATTAATTCCCTAAAATCGAGCCGCTGCGCGTGCCAGTGACTGGGATCCACTTTGATCTCACGAGCTGTTTTGCTTTCTGCAATGTTCACACAGTCTATCTCATTGTAACTCAAATAACCTAAACACAAAATCTGGTTTGATATCAGGTTCTTAAATATCGAAACTAAAAGGCATGCACAAGAATAGAGGAAGATCCGAGAGAGAGAGAGAGAGAGAGAGAGAGAAAGGCAGCAGTGCGCGGTGATCGGACACCACAGGCACGTACAGAACAAGACTGTTTAAGAATAATTCATCACTGAATAAAAAAAAAACTAAAAGCAACCAGCTTGCTCTATATAAAGTCGTGCATAAAAATAATGTACACATCTAGATGATTTCTTTTCACTCAGTGTTTGGACAGTCCATGCACAGAAATCCTGCAAATGATCAGCATGTTTTTTTTTTTTTAATATATATATATATATATATATTCCCATATCTTACCTTCGTATACAGGGGCCATCGGTGCAAGGGTTTCTGCTATTCATGGCAAAAATGGGAAGAGATGCTTCAGTTCAGAACTCAGGAAAAAATCTGCCATCTTGAGCCGCTGACAGAATCGCCGTCTCCCACATTACTGAGCCAGTTCATCACAGAGAGAGAGAGACAGAGACAGAGAGAGAGAGAGAGAGAGAGAGAGAGAGAGAGAATTACATCCACAACTGCAACTGTAATAGCCGGATTTGAGAAGAACGCCTCGTTGCCAGTCCGCCTGAGCGGATCAGAGCAGCTGCTGGGCTCCGAGACTGAGCACGGCTGCAGGTTAGCGCTTCAGCTCGCACTGGGCATGTCTGCGGAGTGCCTGCAAAAGTTGCAATGGTGAAAGAAGCGGAGCGAAACGAGTTGAGGCGAGCCTGGGAGCTAATCGAACACCTATGCAATCGATCAGCTTTATTCCCGCCTCCAAGAGCAGCTTTGCACATGTTGCACACAGAAATCCCTCTACACATGTCCAAATGTTTGCATGTTTATTAAGCCTTTGTTCAGAATTGTGAAAAATTGTGTTTTTTTTTATTATAAAGCATATTATTATTATTATTTATTTTATTTTAAAAAGTCAAAGTCTTATTATTATTATTAGTAGTAGTAGTATAGCTATTATTAATAATAATGTATTATGTGATTAACATTTCCCAGTAGGGATTGGAATCATCAGGGACCTGCCGATACAATATTATCACAATACCTATGTGCCGACATTCGTTTTTTTCCTTAAGATTCTGTGTCTAATCTATTTTATATCATCACAACTCACTATAAGACTCATTATCACAGTTTATTGAATTGTGTCGTGTTGTTGCTCTTGTTTGCACATTTGCATGTAAACTTTATGCTGCTGTCTTTTTTTGTCTTTTGTATAGTTCTTAGATAGTTTTGTTTTGTTGGTGTCAGCTAATTAGCTGCGTTAGCTAATTAGTTTTGTTCGTTGTATGTAGCACCTTGATCCCTGAGGAATATTTCGTTTCACTGTGTACCATACACTGTATATGGTTGTAATCACAATAAAAGTCTACTTGACTAATTGACTTGACTTGGCTAAGGATTTTGTTACAATTCGAAACAGACTTAGCAAATAATTTGTTCCTCCCGCAAAGGATTCTGGGCTGCCTGCCATTGTATATATAGTTTAGAGTGCACCGCCTGTAGGATTATAGTGGAACTGCAACATATTACCTCCTTTAAACACAAACATATCTAAATTTAAATAAGGTATTTTAAAAAATCGATTTTGGAGTCAGTTTGGCAATACATGCCTTGCCACATAAAACAAATCACAATACATAACTGAATCCCTTTTTCTCCCTGTCTCTAGTTTCCAGATTCTTAGATTGCTCATTGTATCCCTATAGTGTAACCCCTGTTGGGACACCCTGTACTATAGTGATATAGTAATAATAATATTATTAATACCTAACTACATAGAATTATCTATACCACCACAATTTGACAAGCTCAGTCACCTTCAAAGTTGTGCAACATCCAAGAAACAAGTTAGTTCCTGTTATCACCATCACAGTAGTATAAATAAATAAACACTCATTCCTTCACCAGCATCTCATTTTCTCTCCCTCTATCTCTTGGAATCAATAAAACCAAATGAATGAAGCTGATAACACAGAAAGCACTAAGTTCCCTGTACTGAAAGCATTCACATGGCTGAAGGCTTTAGAAAGAGCTGACATTGTGGTGTCCTTTTAAAGATCTAAAAACAAAATCTGCTTACAGAATATTTCATCATATTCAATTCAATTCAATTGTATTTATACAGCACTTTAAACCATGGTCATTGTCTCAAAGCAGCTTCACAAAAATGAAAAGAAAATTTGAAAAGAAAATTTATGGAAGTCATAATATGACTTTGATATCATATCAAAATATCATTGAAATATTTAAAAGTGAAAAGAAAAAAGGATAATCTTACTATTTGATGGCATGCAACATAGGAAAAAACTTAGCCATTTGGTATTGTGAAAAGAAAGTATATATATAAAACAGTATGAATAAAATTGCCATGTGTATAGACACTAAATAGAAATAGAAAATGTACAACATCTGCTCTTGAACTGCTACGTAGCAGTCTATACTGCTTGGGCACAGAGGAAATCCCCAGTACTCTATATAATTAACACTTTCAGAGTTTATTTGTGTCAAACGGGAAATATCTAAACACTGTAGTGTTGTTATTGTTGTTGTTAGTCTTTCGACTGCTTCCATTAAGGGGTTCGCCACAGTGTTCCATCCCATCTGCACACAACTTGGCAACTGCCCCATTTTATCCGGGCTTGGGACCGGCACTGCATCCAGTGGCAGGGGTTTGGGTATTGGGTGGGAATTGAACCAGGGCCTTCTGCATGGCAGGTGAGAAACCTACCACTGAGGCACCTACAACAATGTAGGGTGTTAATTCAGTATTCTGGGTGTTAATTCAACACTTGGGATTTTGCTGTGGAATAAATAGTTATTGCTTTAGGTCATTTTAGTCCTGTCCCAGTTTTCCTGACTGTCAAAACATCTAATCCATGTGATCAACTCATCAAGATCTTCACATGTTGGATCAGGCTTTTTTGGAGTAGGGTGACTTCTGTATCGGTCTGGAGTTTAAAGACAACCTGTATGAAGCCTGAAAGCTTTCAGCAACAAAGCTTTTGATGCAGGGTTAAATATTTAGTTAAAAATAAAAAAGAAATCCATCAGATGAAAGCCCCGAATGCCACCCTCTGATCTACACCATGAAGTAATGCCATGCCCTGTTGGATGATTCTGCTTTCTGCAAGTCATGTCTGGATCAGGAGCGCCAGTGACGCCGCTGGATTTTCACAGAATGACCGAAGAGCGGCATCAGATTACACCTCACTCATACAGATGTGCATCATCTCTCATTTACACCCCAGCACTATAAACACACGCGGTTTCTTTAATTACATCTCTGTCTGCCAGGAAATGTGTGAATGAAGAGCAACAATTTCGTCCTGGAGCCTCCAGTGGAAAAAAATAACCTGGTCATACAATATTTCTGACAAACTGTGGGGGAAAAAAATAATAAAAAGAACAGAACAGACATACGGGCACTCTCTGTATGAGAACTCTACTGTCTAAAGGAAGGAACAAACAAACAAACAAACAAAAACACACAAAAAAACCCCCCAAAAAACCACACAAAATGCACAGAAACACTTTATGAGAAAAAAAAAATCGGTAATTTTAATCTAAAACTAGAAAGTTTGCAAAATTATTTTATCGTCATCGTTCAAACATCACCATCACCATCATCATCATCATCATCTTAAAGATTTAAAAAAACAATTTAGGTTCTGTTAGGTCATAGCAGATTTTCCTAAAAGCACTATTATAAACCTCTTCCTGTCCTGTGTGACTTGTTTGACACGCTCTAATTGCCAACACACATCTGGAATCAGGCCTGGATGGTGGCTTAGGTATTAGTAGGTTTGAATGTCCTCTAATTGAGACAAACATCATCATCATCATCATCATCATCATCATCATCATAAAAAGAACAACAATAATAATCTATATATTCATATATAAACAGTTTGTTTGAAATGTTGTTTGTTTGGTGGCCGGACGGTGTTTGCACAGGTAGGCAGATACAGCGATAATGCATAAAACAGGCAGAAGTGAAGTAGGGGCTGCCGAAACACTGAAACAGCGTAAGGAGCAGCTGCAAGTTGACCACAAACAAACAAACAAACAATAAAAAAAACACTAAATCCACAAAAGAACACTTTATCAGAAATAAGAAATGTAGTAATTAGAAATGAGTATTGTGAATAAAGGTTCAAAATAAATGGTAAAGTAATCATTATCACAAGAACATCAGTAATCATTACTATAATGATGATAATAATAATAATATTAATAATAATTGACTGACATTGATTATGCTTTTGGAAAAGTGGCTTAGTGGTTAGCGCTGTCGCCTTGCACTTCCAGGGTCAAAGGTTCGATTCCTGCCTTGGGTTTGTGTATTTGGAGTTTGCATGTTCTCCCTGTGGTTTGTGGGTTTCCTTTGGGTACTGTGGGTACAGTCCAAAGACATGCAAATTAGGTTAATTGTATTCCCAAATTGTCTGTAGTATGTGTGAATGTTGAAAATAGAAAAAAAAATCAAATAATGTGTAATTTAGCAAAGAGGTTATTATTATTATTATTATTATCATTATTATTATTATTGTTGTTGTTGTTGTTGCATATTAACAACAACAACAACAATATTAATATGTACTCTTTGTTTAATTACACGTTATTTTTAATTATTACAAAACAAATCTTATCCGAATTTACTACATGCTGTAAAATAAAAATCACAAACAGCTCTTATTAAATGTCACGCATAACTACATGTTTAAATGTTTAACTGTAGTCTTTAAAAAGCGCAAAAAAAAACTACTAAACGACTAAAACTACATTTCCCATGAACGCTTGGACGGCAACAAACACTACTGCGCGTGAAGTGAAGACTAAAGCCGCAGGTAAGCTTCTGACAACGCTCGTCGTTCATAAACTTTTGTCATAGACCATTATATAGTCTGCGAAATTCTAATATCATCCCTTTAACTAGAATAATTTCAAATAAATAAAAATTAATTAAAAAATAATTTCAGCCGAAAGACTCGCTTCTCGTGAGACCACGGAAAACGTGCGCGCGCGTCAGATTCGGAAGTTGAACGTATAGTTTGTGCTGCATGTCTGCTTCAAGGCTGCACGTGCAGATTTTTTTGACACGCCAGCTGCATGGTTGTAGTCCCAAATTTGACAGAATGCACTGCATAAGGTGCAGAAAGAAATGAGCACACACTGCATGGTGCACTATAATCAGGGAGGAAAGTAATGCTCAGAAGTGCTCTCTCTCTCTCTCTCTCTCTCTATATATATATATATATATATATATATACTGTATGCTGCTCTTCTGCTCAGTGTGTTCACTGCAGCTGATAATCTCTGATTTCACTGCATGAGTGAAAGTGACATGTTTATAAATAACTATACGTTTCTTCAATAAATCATGCATTTCTGTTTAACCCGAAATGTAGCTACTTTTTGTCTTTGTTTATGACGTTGCTTGTATGGAACAAATAAAATAACAGTGCTATGAAATTAGATTATACAAATCACAGTCCACTGGGTGTAATTCAACTGGTGCACCGTGAAATTAGCTCCAGACGTTTTGCAGATGTCAGAAGTGCTGAAACGTCAACCTTATTACAAGCCCGGTCTTTTCATAGCAGTGGTTCGTTGTGTGTCTTTTTGAATCGATGATGCTTTAAAAGTGATTGGGACACCCTGCATGGCAAATGCGGGACTCAGATTCTGGTCTGTGACTTAAAAATAAGCCAGTGCTATTATTCGGCTGGTCCAGTACAGTTCTTACTATTGAACTGGTTTGGTAATGAAAAGTGGCAGTGGTGGCTTAAACAGTTAAGGCTCTGGGTTACTGGTTGGGGGTTCAAGCCCCAGGTGCGATCATTGATCGGAAGGTTGGGGGTTCAATCCCAAGCTTTCACTGCTGATCTAAAGGAGCAACACTTTTAACCCTCTTTCCTCCAGGATTGTGGTATCCTGTGTAACCAGATTCCTAACTAAAAAAAAAAATGTAATCATATGTTTATCATATGTGCTGTAAGGTACATATGATAAAAAAAAATAGTAAATTACTATTTAAGTATGGTGAGGATTGTAAATGATGAATGATGAGGAAAGTGCTGGAGTGTCAATGGAAGTGTTCAAAAAGAAGATCAATATCCACAATACCATTATTTTACAGTTTTGTGTGGGTGATCATGTTTTATTGTAGGGTGATTTTTTAATTTATTTATTCCCCATCTTTTCAAAAGGTAATTTCTTATCTTGCCACTGACAGTCGTGACCAGTTTAAAGATCTTACCATGACAAGTCAAATGGCAAAAGGTTTGAACCACTCTTTTTTATTTAGAACTGCTTCGACCGGCTGAGTCCTAACAATCACTTTTGCTGTAGTGAAGCTGTAATGATGTAAAAATCCAGGTCTATCAGACTCATACACTGACGTGTATGCAGTACATGTAAACGTGATTTATTATTGCCAATTATTATGAATTCACAGAATGAATATTAAAAGGGGAGGAACCAGCATATCTGTTTGGTATTTGTATTTGATTTGGTATTTATTTAGTATGTGTTCTGATCCAATAATCATCCTTATTACCAAAGGACTTTATTCATACCAAATATGAATTGTTTTATAATGATTTCATTGCATGAAATTACAAACAACTCTTGATTGCGATTATTGAAAAAATTGAGATTGCCTTTAAAACATTGAAATTTACTTTTGGCCATAGATGTATGCCCAGTAGCCAAAATAACCAGAAAAATATGTGCACAAATTATTCACACAATTTATGCACAATTGCGTGCGTTAAATGACAAATTTGGATTTAATGCAGCTCTTCTAAGTTATACAACAGTACATAGCTTGTGGCTACGCTGAATGGCCATTTTATTAGATACACCAGTTATATACAATACATCAACAGTTATTACCGCTTATATTACCAGTCTGGAATATAAGATTGGTTCAGATTTTGAATGGTGTTAAAATATTTCTTTCTACAACAATAGTGTAGTTATAAATTTTGCACTTAGAATAAATTTTTTGGCCAAAAATCTCTTATCTATATAACTCATTTGAGTTGAAAAGTCTCCTGGGTGAAGCTAAGTTCTATGAAGAAGCTCTTGAGAAGATGCCAAGATGATGCAAGACTATTGGGAACACTTTTTGATTTTAATAATATAAAATAGGTTTAGCTGCTTTAACACTTTTCTTTGTCATTGCATTAATCCCATGGGTGTTATTGCAGTGTTAACACCTTCATTATTATTCTGAAATGAAGAAAACTCTCCTGCGAACAAACTTGTGACTAGTAGTGTACGTCAGTTTATAACTACAGTTTTATGACTGTATTTTATATGTTGTCATGCCCTTAATTTTCATGTGCGCACTTTGTTTTTCTTGTACTCATCCAACCCTCGATCAGTTTCAGAGGAGATTTCAAATCATATCACCACTGTTAACTGGATCTTTTTTGGGTGGTTGGTTGTTTCTCAAACCATCAGTGACTCAAAGGTCAGTAAAAACCACAGCAACATTAATAAGGATGAAAATAAGACACGCTTCGGTTGTTACAGTTACCAGATCTCAACCCAAATTAACACCTATGGGAGACAGACTGGCATGTTAGATAGTACTGTTCACCACCAACACCACCCTCAAAACACCAACTGAGGCAATATCTTTAATAATAATATAATATATGGGATAAATGGTGTTTATTTTTCTAGTACAGCTTCAGAGGCTTGTATAATTTGAGCCAAGAAACAATAACACTGTTCTGGCAGCTTGCGTTGACCCAACACCTTGCTCATACACTTTATGTTGTTTAATTTATTTTTTTCTTTAATTAGTTTCCCATCTGTATGAATCTTTAACTGTATGCCTACATCCAAGTTGTGTTTGGAAAACCAAGCCAGATGTGTTATGCCAAAGTATTGTGCTATTTTTTAAAACAGACTCCTTCATCCAGATGTTTCTTTGAAGTGGCATTCGCTTAATAATTCTTTACTGTGCAACACCATCCCCTAGCTTGCTGTGAAGAATGTAATTAAACCATAAAACTACGCTTTTAACTCCATTCCTAATAGCGTTTCTTGAGATTGTTGGGTTCTGCATACAGCCAAATAAGCCTCTTTTAAACTCTCCATAATGGATTATTGAAGATTAAAATCAGATGGAACTATTGTGTGAAGGGCTCTCCTAAAAACAGGAAGCACTACATCCTTGTAAGGACATGGGCCCTTCCTTATAGGAGAACATTTCTACACCCCGCAGCAGTACCAGATACAGATATCAAGCATAAGTGAAAACTAAAAAAAAAAAAAAAACTCATCCAACAGCAAAGCATGTGACTCAGGAGGATAGGAACAAGATGAAGAAGTGCCAGGAACCATAATTTACTTATGCAACTGGATAACCACAACACCCTCCCTGTGTAATATTATATACTCTATGATCCTGATGGGGGTTTGCATGTTGAATAGGTTCTTTGTACTGAGGCATGTGTTCATGCAGGTTTAGTGTAATGATACTTTATTGTTTTATTTGCTTCATCATATGCTTATTCGTGGATGTCTTGCTGAACTTGTTTAACTTCAATTCTCAACATGAATCTCGGCTAATAGCGTTTGCCGTCACACATTGTTCACCTCTAAACTTCTCTGACTTTCCTCCGAAATATGTGAC
Source organism: Leiocassis micropogon (assembly GCA_028565275.1). Lineage (NCBI taxonomy): Eukaryota > Metazoa > Chordata > Actinopteri > Siluriformes > Bagridae > Leiocassis > Leiocassis micropogon. Next base: position 29,325,560 of record JAOVVA010000037.1, read on the forward strand.
ATTTCTATTAGAAACGTCTCACAATCATGGCTTTAAATGTTTTCAGTCGATTCATCTGAGACGCTTACGGAAATTAATTGACATCATTTTAATAAGAGGAAAATCTCTGGTTCACTTTCATTGGAATGCACACAAGCACTAGGGTTGAATCTCTGCACTCTGGTTGGCATCACATTTGCCCTAGTGGTCATTTTGCCACTGATTAACCATTAACCATTTCATATAATCATTATAAAAATAAGTGAAGGGGCAGAAGCTACAGTCATAACATTGATCTGAGCTGTTTAGCACTGTCCAAATACGATCTATTACAATTTGTGCAGATTGTTCTACGTGTGGGTAAGTCCTGTAATCAAAAACGATTTAAGGTAATTTTGCTTAAAATTTGTTTATTATCGTATGTTCTTGGAGGGTTATGTACTAAACCTGTGAATGGATTTTGGCCACAGATATGCTGACAATGTTTGGAGTTGAGACAAGTGCATTCCACGTGTCCATCGGCCTTTTCCTGCTCTTCTTGGTTCTTCTGTACTGGTGAGTTAGGTTACACACAGTTACAGTAAAATCATTTGATATTGTGACCTATTTGGAGTTTAGTTATAAAAACGCCTTCAGAGAGTTACTGTACATGATGTTTCTTTCATAAGGGTGTAGGTCATGAAAGGCTTATACAGCTTCAGTAGAGATAACAACTAGTGCTGCACTTACTAGAACCTGATTAACCTGTTTATATGTACGTTATAAAACCTTTCTTTTTATTATTATCTTTTATTTGTTTTTTTATCTTTATGCCCAAAATAATTAAAAATAAAAGTTTTACCATGCAGCAATTATGAATTTTAGATCTGAAGTTTTACATCAATCAGCCATAACATTAACACAATTAACACATTAACATCGATTATCGATTATGTACCAGTAAACTTGGCACCCCAAGGCTTACCCATGCCCGTGCTGACCAGAGGCCAGCCTATCTTGTCCAATCCCAAAGAAAAGCCAAAGTAGCACAAATTTCCCCCCCAAATAAATCAATACTGGCCACAACAGAAAGGCATTCACCATGGACTGCCATGCATGTGACCCAGCGGGCAATGAACTCAAGGTCTTTGACCGGGCCTCCAAACTCACTAAATCCCAATCTGATTGAGCGGCCATGGGACAAACAATTCAAGTCCCCACCATGCAACCTTTACCACCCAAAGGATCCACTGCCAATGTCTTGGTGCCAGACACCACAGCACGCCCCCCAGAGGTCTTGTGGAGTCATGCCCCCAGGAGCGTTGTAATGTCAATGCTGATTGGTGATGTTATATAATATGTTATTATATTATAAATTATATCATGGTATAATTTTACTACATAAGGTTTAACATTTTTACTTGATAAGAGAGTGCTGCAGTGGGGACTGATTTCAATAAGATTCTCGGGCTGCCCAATAAACTATCATTTATCTTAGTCGCATTTAACATAACATACAGTAACATAGTAATGATCTGTATTATTGCTTGCTGTAACCTGTAATATAGTAAAACTGACCGACAGGCTTTCCGGCTTCCTAGTAAGTGAGAGCTTCCCGCAGTGGGTTTTTTTTTGTATGCATGTCCTTTTGTGATAAATGCATTAAAATAATTGTAAGATTCGTAAAAAAAAAAAAAAAAAAAGGTAATTAAGTACTACAACAATATTAAGTATGCAAATACAAATCAAGGGAATAAAGTGAGACATATTGGGGAAAATATTCCTTACTAAAGAGATTGTAAGACTTAATTTGCTCCCTACTAAGCTTGCAATTCTGCTTATTACTTGTGGTCTGTATTTTCCCATGCCACGATGTTGCAGCTGATTACTATAGAGGTAATGGTATAGGATAACTTAAAATCAAGATGTAATCATTTTAAGTTTTATGCATGTTGGGTCTAGTTTCAGGATGTAACACTGCTAGTTTAGTTTAGAGGATCACGAGGGCAGTCTGAGGGAGCATAATCTTATTTTGAGGTATTTAATAATTAACCACATGCCTGAAAGGCAACTACAATTGCGTCAATTAGGTATTTCTTTACCTTTGTGTAGGCTGGGAGTTAATGTATAATAAAGATAACAGTTTGAAAACAAACATTAAAAAAAAAAAGCTTTGAAAAACAATGCTTGTAATTAAAGTAGAAGACTGTGCCTTTTGCTAAAATGTCTATATCAGAACCTTCTTGCAGATATGGGTTTTTATGGTGCTCTTGGAGCTTATTATGTTTTAATGCAGTTTAGCGCATTATTATGAGCTTCAGATGTTTCTATTCCTGTTCCTTTTTGCATCCCTTGAATCCATTCGGTCATTCAGAGCAAGTAAATTCCTGTCTGCTGGCAAAAGTACACTTACAATTCTTCTTTGACTGAAGGAGGTCGGTTATGTAAAAGCCTGTTATGCTGTCATCTTACAAATGAAGATTTATATCAGTGGATGAAACCCTCCTGCACGAAGACAATCCTGGCACTGAGGTTAAAAAAAATAGACAGGATTTAGGATAGGCAATGTTGATGGGCTTTTCTGGCACGCCTCCAGAGCAGAAATAAGCCACATTAGAGGATTAGACTCTGGATTTGAAACTTCATGGCACTGTAGAAGAGGAGCCGGGTGTCATTGAAACTCTTCTTGTCAAACATACCATGCACTTAGAAACTACAAAACCACATGGGCTAATGCAGGGAATGAAAATGTCCTGAGTGACAGAGGAGTTGGAACAGCTCCATCGCAGAGTGAAGAAACCGCAGCCTTGCTTCATGATCAAATGAGTTGATTTTACCGCTGATATAGGTTGCTTGCTTTTGTGGTCCGGGATCGAATCGGCGTAGACAGGGCTCTTTTGAAAGGGACCAATCTCCCTAATCATATGTGAATGTAATGTGTGTGAGACAGGATTGAGCCTCAACTGGACTATCTCCCCCTACTGGCTAGTAAAATTATGTCAGGGTTGTAAATTCATGGCTGTGCAAAAAGAGCCAACATTCTTCTTGTGTGTGTGTGTGTGTGTGGTGTCACATTGGATCAGATATATTTTTATTTTGTTATCAGTTTCCTACATAACCCTCAGTGCTGTACAACTACTTGCTGCCAATAGGAATTAATCTGTGCTTCACTTCTGCATGAACAGAGCAATGCAGCAGCACTTTAGACTGTCCATCTCTTACCTCATAATCTCGGAATGAAGCATTCATTTTAAGCTTTTATGCTAACAATTTCTCACTCCATCAATTAGGGATAGGAATCACCAAAGGTCACCAGATACAAAATTATCATGATACCAAGGTACCAGTTCGAATTGTATTGTGATTCTGTATTTATCATGATTTTTCGCAATATCACAATTTGATATTAATGACTTTTATTATTATTATTTTTTTTACATTTTGTTACAATTCTAAAAAAATTTCGTAAATAATTGGTTCATACCGAACAGGCCCACCTCAAATGCAAACAAATATTAATTAAAATGAATAATAAAAAAAAAAAGTCTAGACATGAACTGTGACATGAAAGAATGAAAATATATAACATGAATTATTAATTTATCTCCACCATCAGTGTATTTGACCTTGTCATAAATTATTTTTAGTGTAAACATATTTTTGTTTCAGGGTGGAGTTCTCCTTTTGTTACACCTATAATTATTGTTTATAATAAACTTTTAAAGGTGCAACACATACACCTGGGCAGGTAAAAAAAAACATATACATACTGTAAATACTGTACTAAGGGTAAAAAATTTACACATTTAAAGGACCACCACAGTGACATGAAAAAGAAAAAAAAAGACTAGAGATTAGTTCGAGAACTATGCTTGAATAGGGGAGCAGAACATAAACAGGAACATATGGGCTACTTGAAGAAAAAAAAAAAAAGCTCTTAAATATAATCAACTCATCTGAAGCTCCGATACGATAAGATTATAATTTAGTTGATTTGCCTCGGCTGAGGAATGTGCTTTAAAGCCAACCGGGCTAAATGCGGGTTAATATGAGGCAATCAGACACCACTCATGCTGGATCTCTGAATAATCTTGGCTGCGTCGTTTCCTGTGTGGCTCACCGGGTTTCATGCCGCCTTGGGGTTATTATGAGGTTCAAAATAGAGCTTAGTCTTCTCTGAGTTCAGAACGACTTTCTTTGAAATGTGAGAAGCAGTTATAGGTTAATATGCGATTAGGTATATTGTGAAACGGGACAAGATTTCATATTAATTATCTTAATTTTAAGTGATATAGTGGAGAGGATGATATATTCACACAGACTTGTTAATAAAATGTGAGAATGTGACACTGAGCCCATCTGTCTGTCTAATCAACTTCTGATGCTACCAAAGGCCACAACATCTCCTTTACATTATACGTATCTGTCATTCCTTTTCACCATGTCGAAGTTTTTCTCATGTTTCTCCAGCAGTTCAGGTTTAGTTACATTCCTCGAGTGGCTCACAATGTTTCCTGTCTCCTCGGATGAAATCTTTCATCTATTGTGTTTAGCAACATCATGCATTAAGACGTTATTTGCATAATGATGCTGATATGCACCCAACCTGCCGCACTATAGTATTCCCAGCCATGTTAACTGAGTTTCGGTGGCCTCCTGTGCACTAACACGTGCTGCCACTGCATTCAGGCCCTGGTGATCGTATCAGGCTGTGGACAGCTGACGCAGCAGCCCAGCAGTTATGTGGCCAGATTGACTTTCTTTGTCATTGGAGCTGTTATTGCTTAATTGAGGGCTCTTGGACAGCCCATCCATCACAGTTGTTAATCATATCAAGGGCTCACACCTCCCTGAGAAACCTGCTATCCTCAGTCTTTTCCATGGCAATATCCTGATAATAAAACTAATATTGTAATTTAGTCTAATTTCTCATAGATCCACCCCGCACTTTAGATGAGCTCTCAGCTGGATGCGGCAGGTTGCTATTGCAGACAGCACTGTTAATGGGGACTGGAGCGCCATCATACAGCATAAAGCCCAGTTGTCTTCACACCTCTCATGCTGCTGACGAGCTTAATTTGAGCAGTCTGTGGACTGAATCTCATACTGCAAGAAAGAAAATGCAGCAGGTGAAAGTCAAAGCTGCCAGATGAACCCTCTGGTGAGATATGAGTAGTGATTTAAGTTAGATTTCATCTTGGTTACTTTTGAGGACACTTTTACTTTACTTTTTTTTTGACTTATGGATAGCTGGGACCGGAAAAGAAAAAAATCTGCAAAACAAACACTACCATTATACTCATTATAAACATGCTTTTTAACTAATCATCACTTGACACCTATAAATTATCACCAAATCTATTTATTGCACCCTCCTACCCCCCACAAAAAAGGTCTAATTGTTGGCCTGTATTAAGCATTAAAAGCATGAGCTCTGAGCAAGAACTGTAAACCATCAAACATAGTACTGAAACTAACTTCATGGAAGAAATGTTATTTTGAAAAAAAAATTAATGACCGTGAATTTGCATGGTATTAAAAAATAACCAACAACAAAAAACCAACAACTGTAGAATTCAATTAAATTTAATTTAAGTTTTTATTTGTATAGCATGACATTGTTCAAGGTAGTTTTACAGAAATAAAGAATATGCATAAAATGTAAAAAAAAAAAAAAAGATACCTTTTGTCCCTGATGAACAAGCCAGGGGCGATAGTGACAAGGAAGAGCTCCCTGAGCTGGCAAGAGGAAGAAACCTTAAAACGATCCAGACTTAAAAAGGGAACCTTTCCTCATTTGGGTAATAGATCAGATCACATAGTTTGACCATAAATCAACCCCTACTGTACTATATCTGTGTGCTATAAGGTTCAATTATATGGCAGGAATATATCATAGCTATGTTTAATAGTGAAAGAGTGTTTCCACACACACAATGTGATGAGAACTGACAGTAAACAACTGTGTGGCCATGAGGAAAGCACTTGTTAGTGAGACTAATTGGAATTCAGTTTTCTAGGGAGCATAAAGATGTGACTTTGGAGCAATGAAAAAAGGTCAAGTGGTCTGATGGCGTCTAGACTTTCTCTATTCCAGGGCGATGGACGCGTCAGGGTAAGAAGGTAAGCGCATGCAGTCATGCACCCATAATGCATTGTGCCCATTAAACAAGCCTCTGGAGGCAGTTTTATGATCTTGGGTTGTTTCAGTTGATCAGGTCTAGGCTCAGCAACGTTATGTGGCAATAAAACGAAGTCAGCTGATGACCTAAATGTACTGAATGACCAGGGTATCACATCTATGGAGTTTTGCATGTGTGTTCATGGCACAGGCGTATTCCAGGACTCTGGGGAATCATTTTCACACTTAAATTGGCCACCACACTGGATGCTGTAATCAAAGCTAAATACAGTTGAGCACATTAATAGTGTGTGACTTCTTTTGGCAAGAAGAGTGTTTTTAAAATGTATTTATAAATATTTGTATGTATATATATGAACAGTTTGACAGCAAAATATGATAAACACCATTTTTTGGCTTTTACTCATTTTGGAAAATTATTCTCTGACACACAAGGTTGTCTTTGACAAAAAAAAAGAATTTTAAATATGCTATATAACCTTATTTTAGAAGCTTTAAATTTCCATGTTTTAAACAAACCATGACACGTGGCCGCAATTTTGAGCAAAAGGCGACGCATCATGAAAAACCAATTGCTTCTTTCTGACACATGATAAGTGAAATGAAACTACGTGCTGTGCAGCTCAGTAGTTGCTGTGAGTGAATTAAATGCACTTGGTGGATTTTTGGAAAATGTTAAAGCCAAGAAAAAGGAAATCAACCCTCTTATTCTGTGATTGCAGTCACCCCAACAGTGATGAATTAAAGGATTGCGTCACTTCTTTTTCACGTTCAGTGAAAAAGAACATTAAGAGATTTAGATGTTGTTCGAACACCATATTACATACTTAATTAGTATAGGAACTATGATAAAGCAAGATCACAATCAAATCATGGGTTTTTAATTCAAACTCAACCAACATATTAATAATCATAAATTGCCTTCTTAATTTCCTAACCCCAAACACAGCTGCAGGATTTATCCATTGCAAAACTGATGGAAGATGGAATTATAGCTTTTAGCAAAACTTACACTGAAATAACCAAAACAATTTTTTCACCTTATTTTAGTGGACAAACTTCATAGTTATTTTGATTAAACCAGTCATCTTTTAAATCGACTAGACTTTTTTTGTGATTTGCGATTTTTGCAATAGAAGAACAAGTTAGATTTTGAAATATTTCATAATTTCAATTACCCAAGCTGATAAATACTGTACATATTTATGACGTTACAACAAAAATATCAAGTTTTGCCTACAACTATTTAAAACTTTTTTCTACACTCATCAGCCATTTATTAACATCTTCACATTCATGCAATTTTGTAACAAGCCAATCATGCAGCATTGCAACGCAGAAAATCATGCAAATGCACGTCATAACCTTCACGCCACACATTAGAATGGGGAAAAATGTGATCTCTGCGACTTTGACCTTGGCATGGTAGTTGGTGCCAGATGGGCTGGTCTGAGTATTTCAGTACCTGCAGATATCCTGGGATTTTCACTCACAGCACTCTCTAGAGTGTACATCAAAAGAAAAACATCCAATGAGCATCCAAGCGCTGCAGGTGGAAACACCTTGTGTATGAAAAAGGTTACAGTTAGAAGGTCAGGGTGGTTTAAGCTGACAAGTACTCAGTACTCAAGACTTAAACATCCACCTTTAAAACTGTGGTGAGCAGAAAGGCATATAAGCATATCAGAATGCACCACATGGACAAAGGTTCACCAAAACTGCACAGATGAAGGTCGGAAAAAAACTTTGGTTGGCCTAGTAGTATACAGATCCTGTACTTAAGTAAAAGTAGAAGTTCTCCTTTTACTTGGGTAAAAGTACAGAAGTAGTCATCTTCAAATGAATGTACTGTAAGTATCAAGTTAGTTTCAAAGTCTCTCTCTCTCTCTCTCTCTCTCTCTCTTACTCTCTCTCTCTGCTTCACAATAGTGAACATGCTGTTTTCAGCACTGTCTGCAACCAGCCTTGCTTCTAATTTCAAACACCTGTTGTGTTATTAGGCGTGTCTCGAAGGAAAGACATAATCCACAATTACACATAATAGTCTCCTGGTGGCGAAATTTCCGCTTTAAAATGACACACCACTGTGGTTACGTTACGCACCTCCATGCAGAAATGTAGTTAAGTAAAAGTACAGATATTCACTGTACTTTTGAGTGGAGTAAAAGTAAAAAGTAATAAAACTAGCGAAGAAAAGAACAAAATAACAACAAAGTACATTTACTTAGTTACCTTAAATGTAACTTTACAGTTTAAGTTAACCTAAATTCATCATACTTTAAGGTTTTTTCCTTTAAGCACAGTTCTAACAACACCAAGATCTAACAATATCAAGCAAATCTCAATTGTCACACATACCCATATCCTCTAGTTTACAGAGCTCTAGCTATGTATCTAACAATCTCTGGTGAGTCCCTGTAGAGAGATGGAAATAGCAGAATGTTATTGCTGTGCTGAGACCCCAAGAGAGCAGGCCTGGGATTTGGAGAGGTGTGATGGAACTATAGGGACTTACACTATATGACTAACATAAACTCCAGGGATGTCGCAGTAGGGCAGCTCACATGTCTGTTGCATCTCTATTTTTGGTTATTGTTATCTTTCAGCATGCACCTGCATGCTCAGTGCCCTGTAGCTGCAGAGAGAGCTCATAACAGAACATGCAGTGAATCTCCAAAAAAAGATGGAGATGGCTTTTTTTTCTTCCTCAGTTTTG
>JAOVVA010000037.1:29339744-29356446 GCA_028565275.1 Leiocassis micropogon
ATCTATCATGGTCAGCGTTGACTTTTTTTGAAGCAATTTGTGCACATTGGCTTTTCTATGGTGGACTGGGTGGCCTTGATCCTGTCACCAGTTTACTGGTATAAAATGGATAATTAAAGTTATTCAATTCACCTGGCCGCGGGATGGGGAATGGGGTATGCTGGACCCTACAAAACTAGTTAGCAGGTTTTTTTTCTCTCGCGCAGCCCGATGAAAACCTGGAGGAAAAAGATTAGCCACGTCAAGTAGCACATTCTCCGTATCTTGCTCATAATTGCTCTGGTTTAAAACACTCAATTGTTAACATTTTAAAGAACCCGTACCAGCCAAGTTAATTAATTTTGCATGTGAGTACAACACAGTGTAACGACCGGAGCAGGCAGGATTGGTCAAGAGTGTGTGCAGGATTGGCCGGGATTGCTGCAGGAAAGAGCGAGGCTTTAAGTGTGCGGTGGAAAATGTTCTCTGTAAGCAGTCAAAGAACTTAAACATTACAGGAAACGCTTCTGACTAATGGTCTTTACACCTTAAAGCCCCGAAGCATCTGCATATAATGCTGTTAATCATTAAGTAGCGCGTCTACTCTTTTTAGCTCCCTTATCAGAATTTTCCGTGTGCTGTATCTCTATCAGGAGTGCAGCTGTTTCCAAACTGTTTATGTTTTCTCACAGTGAAACCAATGCTTGTCTCGTTAATCCCACTGAAAGATCCGTGTGTTCGTGTGTACGCCCGTGTGTGTGTGTGTCTGTGTGTGTAAAAGGTGCTCTTACCGCCGCTCTTATTATTCTGCACTGTCACTAGTTCAGACTGTCCTGACATCCACTAGAGTCATGTTGACTGTCTGTAAAGCACAATTTCTTTCACTCTGTTTATTCTCGTTCTTGTGCTTCTGTACTCTTGCTCTTTCTTTCCTTTATGTCAGTCAGTCTGTCCCTATGTCTATTAAATAATAATAATGAAAAAAAATCCACCATCACACTGTCTTTTGTCTTTGTTCTTACTTACTTTAGGGGTTTTCTTTTTTCTCGTTCTCTTCTGAGCTTGAGCAAAGCAGATTCCACTGGGGTCTAATGGCGCTTGGCTTTGCGTTACTCTTTACCTACCAATTACACCTCACCCCAAAAGACCTGTCTGTTTCTTTCGCACATAGACACACACACATTATCTCTCTCTCTCTCTCACTCCAATACTCACCCCCTCACTTGCACCCTCATTATCTCTCTCTCTCTATCTCTCTCTCGCTCTCTCGCTCCTTCTACCCAGCACTTGTCCGCAGGCTTAATAGGAACCCTGGCTGACCCGAGTGTTTTCTGCTCTTAGGAAAAACACCACCATGACTCAGAGTCTGTCAGTCAGTCAGAAGTGTCGCTCTCGTTCGCTCGTTTTCTCTCTCACAGAGCAGCTCCAAGTCTGAAACTCACACAGCCATTGCTCATTCGGTGAGGTCACCCTGAAAGTAAAGTTTCCTGACATGTTGTTCACATCAAACTGGCAAAACAGAGCTCGGGCAAGCGCATGAATGTGTACAGGACATTCGGGCCGGACTAGAGGCATCCCGAGAGTGTAACATAGCTGTGTTTTGTTGCTACTGCAAACATTTCACCCCAATTTACTTCACTTGTGAAAAGTTGATTCTTTACAATTAAGGATGTTAAACTTTTTTGTTCACATAGTGTACAGTATATACAGTCGAGGACAAAGGGCGACATGCCTTAGACTGCTTGAATACATTTACATATTCATTTGCTCTATTTACATACAGAAACTTCACACTCTCAACACCCTGATGGTGTAAATGTCATTTCTTCATAGCATACCATAGCACTATACATGATTTGTCAAAAAGTGTTCATTCATTTTCTATAACAGCAGCTCTGACCTTAAGGTTTATATTAATTCACTTGTTGTAATACATTATTTTTTCTATAGTAACAACCTGTAGAGGGAGCTTCCGCATGGTGTGCGCTCAGTGCAACCTGATTATTTTGTGCTTTTGAAGTTTTCTTTAAAGGACCAATATTTTACTGTTTCTGTTACAAGTTATATAGGCCCAAAAGAGGGTGTGTTACACGACATCTTCTAAAGTCGGCTCTGAAAAATCAAACGCTTGATATACTGCGACTCACCAGGAGGTGTCTGTTCTAAGCCTGTTTTCCCTCACACACTTGTTGATTTGAGCCTGTACTCCTCATACATTTAGAGATTTCTGTGATAACATGCCACTCTAACTGGATGCAACTTGTGCTGACTGATGCAGACTAGGACAGACCCGGCATGATTTTGAAACCTATACAAAATCCTGTTTAAATTTGCATAGCTTGGAGTTTGACACATGTAACACAGCTGACACTCAAATTTGCCATGTTCCTAATTATGCATGATTTTATGGCTTAATGTAATTTTAACTAATAATGAGTTAAATAACTTTAAGGGGATAAAAACTTTTTGTTATGAATCGGAAATCTAGCTATTGAGACCAAAACTGTTTTTTTGTACTGGCCTGTAAGCATATTTATTTCTGTTCTAAAGTTATGTTCTAAAGTTACCATGGGGGTCTATGGGGATTGAGTCACTTTTTTTGGATCCAGTGGTCATTCAGGGAACTGCATGTCTTGGCATTTCTGCGTTGGACTCATTTTTAGATTTGAAGGTTGCCCCTTCAAATCACAATAAGACACAATAAGAGGTAAAATCTAATTGGCTTGTTTAAGCCCTTGGCAATAAAAAATGGAAAAAGGACAACAAGCAGGAAGTATTTCTTTTTCCTGAAGTTTTTTGTTTGTACACACACAAAAAAAGTTATAAAAAAAAGTTATTTTTCTATAATAGGTCCAGTTTTGGAAGTTTCAGGTTTTGAAAGAGATTATCAAAATTACATTTCAAAAATTAAATTTAGTCTAGATCTAGACTCTACTTTATGAAGCTTTATGATGGAGAAGTTTCGTGGTAGGATGAAAAGATGAAAAGTCTTGTAAAAGAACGATTGATAAGTTATTACAGGATGTAACTACTTTTTGATTTTTCCTAGCATTAAAGGATGCATTTTCATGCCATTCTTTAATAAATTCAAATTGTTGATGAATAAGAGTACTAAAACACCTAGTTATTGGAACATAATCAATTTAGGTGTGAAAACATTCATTCGATTTTGTATTGGACTTGATCACATGCCCTCATCATCGATGCCCCCCCCCCCCCCCCCCCCCCCCCCCCCCCCCCCCCCCATCACAATATGCCCTCAAAGGTTTTATTGCTTCTTCGTCTTCTTAAGTTTTTCAATCTTTTGAGCTTATATACTCATGGTATAACTTACAACATCGTGATTTTGCAGAGATAATAAATTTAGACGCCAGCTGAAGAATGCACCATTATTCGATCTGACAGGATAGTGCCGAGCAAGCAGCAAAGTGTTTTACTTTCACCATTACACGCAGCTGTGCATTCGTAGCCCACCTGCTGCTCCAGACTATGCCATAGTTCAGACAATTATGTGGCACAGTGTGCCATCTATAAATGTCTACTAACTCCAACATTCCCTAAGGAGAAATTTAATAGAATCCGAACTCATGATTTTCAGAATACCAAACCCCAAACCTTTACATCTGGCAGCAATGTCCTATCGTCTCTACCGCATGTCCTCTGACTGCTTTTCGAAGCCCAGTCGTACACACCTCCTTCAGAATTCCTGCGTCGGCCCAAAAGTAATTACGAGCTGAATGAATCGGGACTGTCTGTCAGTGGGATATTTGGCAGCGTCTGGCAGCTGATGGTGAATATATCTGTGAAAAATGGATCTGAGTCCAAACATAGGCAGCGCGAACTGGTGATTCATCCTGATTCGTTAGTGGGGTAGTCTGTTATGATGCCTAGTGCCACAGAGTAATTAACGAGGTGTCATAAAATGAGCTACTGTTTCAGTTTTTCTACAGCACAGATAAAACCTCCTCAGCCAAATCTGGCAATTAAAATGGTAATGAACTCCTGTGGAGGTGGAGATTGGGAGAGAGATTGATGGGAGTTTGTTGGTTACAGTAAAAAAAGAAAAAAAGGTGCTTGTCTGATCAACAGGGCTTCGTTGTATTTGAAGCAACTGTAGTCATTAGTTTATTACATATATCAAGAGCACTGTATTCGAAATTGACTTGTTGGAGTCGTTTAATGGAGCTTGATCTGTTGCCTCTTATAAATATAGTAATGTTAAATTAGAGGACTGGTTTTGTTAGCAAAGACAGTGCTGATGCATATCTCTGCATATCGAGTAAATGCAGCGCTTCATTCAGCTCACAGACCCTTTATGTGTCATTATGATGCTAAAGCGTTTTTAAAAAAGAACATCTATGCAATTAAAGGCGTGTTATATCTGCAGTAACATTGATTCATTGCTTTAATTTGGCTCGTGGTGCACAAATAAAACAAGCTTGTTTTTCTAATTGAGCATTTTTTAAAAAAAATACTTTTTGTCTTTTTGTTTGTCTGGTGGGTTGCATGGCTTCAGGTCTTCATACTTTATTCAAAGTGTCAGTCATTATCTGTGTCTCTTTCACACTGTTCCTTGCTGTAAATAACATACAGCACATTTGACTCAATAGTTTTCTATTTGTTACAGGTACTCCACCTCCCCCTATTCCATCTTGCAGCGATATGGCATCCCACACCCCAAGCCAGTTCCATTCTTAGGAAACATGATGATGTTTCGACATGTAAGTGTACTCACTTCATCATATCTTCTGCAAAATGGAAGCTAACATGTGACAGCTGAACACCCCATCTTTTACTGTTTCACACTTACACTGTATAAATGTCTCTTGTCTTAATGAGGCATAAGTCATCATAATGAAAATGATGTCTATTAAGAATTTGAGTGTATATTGTTGGCACCCTGCTGTTTTTGTTTTGATATTCCCCCCCATCTTTTCTTCTGCCCTAAAACGAATTGGGTGGCCCAAAAATGGCACAGACATCTCAATTTTTTTGGACAGCTTAATTATACTACCTACTTATTAATCATGAAAATGAATTGAACGTAATGCATTCGTGCATCCTATAGTGCGTATTTTACAATTTGGACACCGCTTTCAAAACATTTGTGCCGATGTCATACAGATGAGTATTATTTTTTTTTTTTATCAAACCTTTAGTTGTTTGGATGCAAGTAGACTTTGGGGAAGACTGTAGGGTTTAGTCTGAGTCAGTGTCGCTGAACCTTGGTTCACAGTCGAGTAAAATAAGAAAACAACTTACTCTTGTTTAAACATAGCAGGAAGAAGTGCATTTCTAAATCATGTATGAAATCAGGATTTTTGTAGCACTGTGTTTTATAAAAATCTCTTTAAATTCTAAATTAGCTGTTAAAAACAGATTACTGTTGTAATGAATTGAATCTCTCCCCTGTCATTTCTGCAAAATTTGCAATCATTCCACTGCCTATTTGCAGTTTCGAGCACTGCTTGGACTCTGGACATAAAAAAAACTACCCAAATCCCTAACTGCACTTCATTACTCAACAGTAATGATTCTGAGTGCCTTGTAATGTAAAATGCTGATTTTAGGTTGAATAAAAAAAAAAAAAAAAAGGAAGATGAGTGTCTGTATTTAATATTACAAGGGGAGTTCATATGGGGGCTTTTGATTAGGCAGAATGACAGAACACAGTTATAACTTTATTTCTCTATATAATCCCCTGCTACACTAATGCTCTTATCAAAGTGTTGCACTAGTTTTGGATACCATCAAGGTAGACAGTTTTCTCAGAACTCCGGAGCCATGATTGGACTGCCTGCTTGACGTCTGAACTCCTTTAAAATGGCCCAAACATGTGGAAATGACTTGGAGGAAGGTCATGACTGTTAATGTGCAGTGTTACTGTTAAAGTGGTGTTCATAACTGATTGTGTGTACAGTTCCTACAGACAGATGGCATCTCATCTCTGCATTTTGCCATCAGTTGTCTGTCTATTTCCAAGGGTCATGTGTTCCACTCACTGGATGATCGTCATTCATAGCCTTAAAACGTTTGCACCGTTAAAATGTTTTACTTTGGCCTGAGAGTCTCATCACCATACTGTGCTTTACGTCTTCAGTAAACGTTTTTACGGCATCATGCTCTAGAAATTCCATTCTAAGTCTCGGTTTGACGTGAACGGCCCTCGTAGTTAAATCATATTTGAAAGTTTTTCTTAAGGGCTGTGTGCATAAAACATTATTCATGTTGCAAATGTGTTGAAGGCATACGACATGTAGCCTACTGGAAGATCATTACTGTCATGCATGCATTTTCACACTGATATCAAACATTAAAAGATGATGAATTGAATAATATAAGAAAGATGTCGGGGAAGGCTTCGGTACTTCAGGCTCTGAGGAATCAAGACATTTATATGCAGAAGTAAGCTAGATTCATTGCTATAATAAAACATGCACATGTATATCTATATGTTTTCAAGTGAGGCAACACTTTTTTTCTGCCTTGGTTGTGTGGTTTGAACAGTGTCAGGGTTTTTTTTAACAGCATCCAAACTTGACGTCAAACCCAGTCCTAACCTTCAGATAATTTCGACTAGGGTGATGTGCAGGCGTAGAGGAGTTACGGATGAAACCATGCTTTCCTGCTCTGGGCCTGATTACATTCACACGTCAATATCTTCCTGTCAGGTAGCCATGTTGGACTGGATGACCTGACGTTATGGCTCTCCTTACCTTTCTATCGCTCTGGTTTTGAAACCAGACTGCCTCTTCATGCTTTGTTTTTTTTTTTCTTTTTTTCTTTCTTTGTTTTTTAACACCTGTCTTACTTTGCAGAATAGTCTTATTGAAAGTGCTATTCAGACTAATGTATGTTGAACATTTGTTTTTGGACAAAAGAGGATTATACAATACAAATAAGCCTAAATGTTTTTTGTCTAGACAAATCCTGATCCTCTGAAGCCATAAAATCTTATTCAAGGTGAGCACTGAGCACTGAGACAGGAATTGGCTTCGAAATAGGTCATCAGATTTAGCTTTTCAGATGGATCTGTGTGTTTGTCTGTTTATATCTTTATCGCTGTCTATCCCTGCTTCCCCTTGTCACTTTCAGTTCATGTTTCTCTCACTTTTGTCTTTACAAAACAGATTTTTCAAGGTGAAGCAAGCATAATTACTGCTTGTGTGTGTGTGTGCATGTATATAGTGATCGCATACTGCCAAAGTTTACCCCGTCTCATTATAGCTAAATTCTTTGACCTAGTTCTGCAGACCAGATCTTTTAAGTCTAGCATGTGTGAGAAGGATGCAGTGTGTGTGTGTGTGTGTGTGTGTGTGTGTGTGTGTGTGTTTAGTACTGACAGTAAGCCAAAACACAAACCGACCCTGAGTATCATGGTGATGATACTTTAGGGAGCAAAAAAAGGAAGGAAAGCACAAAGCAGTAATAGAGCAATAGCATGCATCCTTTGTGCTTATACAATTCAGTTTTGGCACTTTTAACTATAGACAGTAACACAAAGCACCTTTACAGAAACAACCAAGAGGAAAAAATGCCAAGACAAATCAAAATGTAGTATTTTTTTACTTTAAAAAGTTCTGAACGGGTTTACAGGTTTTGCTGAAGTAAAATATGTTCATCTTTTTCAAGTGTCTGGGCCCGAAGTAGTCCTACTGTAGCATTGTCCGATCGATTCCACTGAAAGAGGCATCGTCTACCGATACATTTTTAACCTAATCTGTAGTAAATCAAATATTTTTACATTTCATACTCATTACACACTCATTAACTGCATTTAACGCTTTTAACAACCTCATAAAAAAATCAACTAAAATATTTTCTTTCCACATTTTTGTTTCCTTAAGGGTAATGACAATGAAAGTTTGTATTTTTAACAGACCCCAGTATACAGTAGATCTCTTCCAAATGGTTGAGATGTCACTTCATGGTAAAAGTATCAATATATTCAATATATTTACTAGCAGCAATAAAAACAAACAAACAAATAAATAAATGTATAGTAATTTTTTAAGTTTTCGGGTATTAGATCCACTTTCTTTCAGATGGTATGCTATTAAAAAGTCACACTATTTAAATCACAGCATCATCTAGTGTTGTTTTTTTTTTTTTTTTTAGCAAAGCATACTTCAACAGAGTGGTACCTCAATCAGTTTAAGTTCAACACGTTTTCAATATGATTTAGTGACTTAACATGCTGTACAACAGCTTGCAAGAAGTTTATATATATATATAAAATTCAACCACAGGAATATCCAAAGGGTTACTAGGCACTTTTACTTTTTTACTTTTCATCACTCTAATAAACACATTTGTACTTTGTTAATCAAGCATCTTTCTACATTAAGTAAGAAACTATTTCATTTGTTTAATATGTGTGGTGATGTTATGAACATAAGCATTCATTGCACAAATTCCACAGTCACAGAGGCCTTTGTGCTTCTTTAGACTGATTATTTGCTATGCCCGGGCACAACACACGGAACCATCGCTGGCATGAATGACACTTGGTCCAATAAGATGTTGGACCACCTCCTGAGTTTTTTAGTAGCATACACAGAACAGCAGTGATCTGTGCTGAATACTAAAGCTGTTGGAATTTGTTCTGCCATCCTTTTTCTCTTTCTGGATAGTGCATTTGGGTTGCAGAATGACTCGTATTGAGTTGAGAGGGTATCCTAGGGAAAATCTCAACCATGTCTTTTGCTAGTTGCATGCCAAATTTTTCTGGTTACCTCTGCTGATGTAATGAATACTGTGCAATAGCAGGCGACACAGTAATAACACAGCTGCGGATGGAAATACTGTAGGAAGTAGTTTTCCCCAAACCTTTTGAACATGGATCAATATCTATAAGGTTTATATTATTCTGGATGAATTTAGCTTCAGAGAAAAAAAAGTGTTTAGAGAGAAAAAAGTTTTTGATTAAAGGTAATGCAATTTTTTGAAGAAGTATTTATGAAAATATGAATTAGAAATATAAGAAACTTTAGAAAGTGTACATTTTCAGCTTCAATACCTGATGTGATCGCGGTAAAATAAATCATTCTTATTAAATGACTGGATGTGTCTGTGAGAGGAAAAGAAAACAGATCTGTGTGAAGCAAACAGAGATAGGATGAGAAGAAAACAAGGGAAAAAAGTCAGACATCTTTTTTATTTTAGTATATTTCCTTTCTCTCTATCGCTTGCTCAGACTCCCTTTCTCAAATACACATCCACATGCACGCACAGTAAAACCGACAACAGTACATTAGTAAGATGCCCTCCATTATGAAATATAACACTTATGAAGGTGATGTTAGGTCCATTTAAAGCTCCAAACATCATCTCTCTCTCTCCCTCTCTCTCTCTGTCTTTCTCTCTCTCAGACACACAGACACAGATTGTACAGAAAGCACATGCACATTACTCTCACTCCAGCGCACCTTCTTTTGTCTTCCAGATTTCATTGAGGTCTGTGCGCAGGAGCCGTCACAGTATTCACGCCGTGTGCCACTTAAATGTGTGAGAAGCTATAAGTGAGATTGCCAAAAATATGAGAAAAGTTTTTTTTAGGCAAGATCAAGGACAAATAGTTGTGCCAGCAAAATAAGTGAACGTGGCTAATCTTTTAGGATTAAGAAAATTCCGATAGGACCAACTTTCCAATGTGGCCTGTCTGCTTCAGTCAGGCTGGCTTTATTGATCTTACCCATCTGTGATGAATCCTCAATTAGGCCTTTGGCAGACTGCAGCGAGAGAGCCATTCATTTGAGTTAAGTCATGCTGCACAGTCTTCTGTTCGGTGTCTAGCTGACACACACACATATGCATGTATACATGCACACATACATGCAGCCACATACTTCACACGTGCGCATCAGACTCCCATGGACATAAACATCACATGCACAGATGCACAAATCCTCGTCTCTTCCGATTGATGGAACAGTAATAAGAGCCTTGGAGAGACGAGATCAGGACAAAAGGGCACACCCCACTGCTTAATGCTTACTGAGGAATGGACTCACACACACATCACTGCCTAATGCCCACCAGGGAATGGCACTGGCTAGCATCTCTGGGTAGGAAAGGGGAGGGCAGAGGGCATGGTGCCAGCGCTGTTCGGCTCCTTCATTAGCTCAGAGATGGCAGAGTCACAAGCTGCCATGCATACAAAATCAGGACTGTGTGTGTTACTACTGTGTGTTTTTTTAAAACTTTTTTTCCAAAAAAAAAGCAAATTTATTCCTCATCATATATATATATTTATACACACACTATATTGCCAGTATTCGCTTGCCTGCCTTCACATTTGTATGAACTTGAGTAAGGTGAGCTATAAGAGCTTCAACTTTTCTGGGAAGACTTTCCACAAGGTTTAGGGGTGTGTTTATGGAAATTTTTGACCATTCTTCCAGAAAGACATTTGTGAGATCAGACACTGATGTTGGACAAGAAGGCCTGGCTCGCAGTCCCCGGTCTAACTCATCCCTAAGGTGTTGAGGTCAGGACTCTAACTCATCCCTAAAAAGTGTTGATGTCAGGACTCGTTCTACCACCCAAACTCGCTCATTCATGTCCTTGCTTTGTACACTGGTGCGCAATCATGTTGGAATAGGAAGAGGCTGCCCCCAATTTAATGGTCCCACAAAGTTGGTCCCATTAAATTGTCCAAAATATGGGGCCCCCGAGTGGCGCAATGGTAAAGTGCTCTCCCTATCATCCGGAGATTGCTGGTTCGGTTCCTGGGTGATGCTGTAACCTCTCGCAGCTGGAGGTCTAGAGAGTGCTGATTGGCTGAGCTCTCTCAGAGGGGAGGGGTGAGAGGTACTTCATGCTCCCACATTAATCACGGCTCTACAGCCAATCAGGGGCGTCTGTGAGCCTACGCGAGCAGATAGTGATAGTGATAGTGGCGGCGAATTCTTGCTATTGCACTTGGAGATGTAAGCCTTGGATGTAGCTGCTCTGCAATGAAAGCCCATTCCATGAAGCTCTCTACGCACTGTTCTTGAGCTAATCTGAAAGCCACATGAAGTTTGGATGTCTGTAGCTATTGACTCTGCAGGAAGTTGGAGACCTTTGTGCGCTATATATCTCAGCATCCACTGACCCCGCTCTGTGATTGTTAGTCTGGACTACCACTTCATGGTAAATTGCTAAATTGCCGTCATTCCCAATCGCTTCCACTTTGTTATAATACCACTAAGAGTTGACGGTAAAAAATTTATTAGTGAGGAAATTTCACGACTGGACTTATTGCACAGGTGGCATCCTATCACGCTACCACGCTGGAATTCACCGAGCTCCTGAGAGCGACCCATTCTTTCACAAATGTTTGTAGAAGTGTCTCCATGCATGGGTGCATGATTTTATAAAATCTGTTACCATGGAACCATGGAAGTGATTGGAACACCTGAATTAAAAGATTTGGATGGATGAGTGAACACTTTTTCCCAATATAGTGCGTGTATATATATATATATATTGTGATAAATTATGAGACACTGCACTTTTCTGAGAGAGAGTGGATATTAGCCTATTTTAGATGCATATATTGATTTTTTTTTAATGATTTAAACTGATTACCTTTTTTATTTTACAGATTTTTTGCATTTTGTTCAGTGTTTTACATTTTACAATTTAAAAATTTAAAAAATAACACTAAATAGATTTACATTATTACATATTAAGTATTAATATATGACATCCATCTACTGTATCTATCTAACACTGTTGCATTTGTAGGAAATTCTTTGTAAATCTACTGTATTGTACTGTACTGTAGAAAATCATAATTTTTTTTTTAACACCACCCTTCACCCACACACACACTTTATATGCTTTGCTCTTTTTCGTACACAAGCAATTAAGCCTTTATGAGAGCACACATTGACCTTGGTGGAAAAAAAAAGTAAGTTATATCAGTCATGTTATAACAGGCAATTAGTGGAAGCAGACTAAACGACATGGCAACATGAGAGACATATATGAGTCTAAATACTCTCTGGTTGTTGTGTGTGTGTACGTGCATAAAATTGGCCACCCACTTAGAACTGAAAACAAAAAGAGTTCATGTTCAACTCTGTCTCTTTATTGCACTCTCTTTCCCTCTTTTTTTCATGTGGTTTTCTTTGTGCTGGCTTTTTTTCAACTCCTCATTTGTTTTCCTCTATACTCAATCTCACAAGGTCTGCGTGTTTAAAATGCTAATTATCATCACTAACACTTACCGCGCTGTGGTACAAACCAACAGAGCAGTGGTAGGTGGATCTTTTGTCAGTGCATAGTATGTATTAGATATTACATATGGATGTGGTTGCTTAAAGAAACTCTTTGGTCAAGAAAACAGCAAAAGAATTCAGAAGGTGACTGAGGACACACACACACACACACACACATATATATAAACATGCACACACTGATCTTGGATCCTTTTCAATGGTTGTGATGTTAGATTTATTAAAGTGTCAATCAACTGTAATGCTCATATAACAAATGGGTTGAGCTGGATAGCATTTAAAGCACCACAGACACTAAAAGAGCAAAAATTGCCTCGTCAGTAGTAATGCATCCTTTTTTTTTCTTAGTGAATGTATGTGGTCAAATGACATTCCTTGCATTTTTTAAAATTTGGAAATATGTTTCCAATATGTGTGTCCTCTGTAACAGACTGTAACTCTGCATTTTCCTACTTGCTTTTAGGATGCTTTCAATGGTCAGAAGGCCCTGGTCAAGAAGTATGGCCGTGTATGCGGGTAAGTCAATTAAAAGCAATTGACACTTCTTTTACATTATCTATAAATCATTATCGCGTTATGGTCCAAAAGAAAGACATTTTGTTTATGTGCATCAAACCTCAGCCATTTAAATTTGTAATGAATTAATAACTATAACTATAATTTACAGAATCTAATTATATCTAATCTAATAATTTAAAGTGCATTTACAGTATAAGAACAAAAATGACCCTGAACATCTTCGAGAAACTAAAAGTGTATCAACCCTAATTGTGCTATTAAGTCGTTTGTTTTCTTTTGAACCCACTTAAAATGATTTCTCTCCTTCTTCCCCTCGCAGACATCTAATGCTACAATAACCAACAAACTTAGCTTTAGGCAAGTGGCCCATTTTCTCTAAACTGCTCCCTTTCTTAGAACTTTAAAGCTACAGCAGCACATTTTATATAAAGCTTTAGGCTACTGAGCAGAACACGGCATTTCTTTTTATACAGATGGTCTTGCTTCCATCCCTCCTCTTTGCACGTAGACGTTCATTCATTCATTCATTCATTCATTTATTATTAACTGTCCTCTTTCTCTAGTGTTCAAGTTGAATCAAAATATTTATTTGTCCCGCTTTGAAAAGTACCTGCCGTTCTAACTTTACATGAACAGTTACGTGACTGTATACAACACACGTGCCTTTATGCCCCATGTTGGACTCTTTCATAATCAAGAAGTGAGAGCACCTCACAGGGCTTTTAGTGTGTTTTGATTTAGTCCAGGGCAGTGAGATGGGCATCAAGATTAGCTTGTGTTTGATACCACTGCCTGCTCCGAAGAGATCAAAGAAGCAAAGGAGGCACCATGCTTCTTGTGTTCAATGTGAGCTGTGTGGAGGAACTAAGAGAGAGAGAGAGAGAGAGAGAGGTGGGGGGGTGGATTTAGATTTAGTGCCCGGAGCAGAAAACAGGGCACTAAGTCGGAAATGCAGGGATATATGTCAGGAGACATTACTACAGCTTTCAGTCAGAGTAATCCAACAGGCTGAGAGTGCATTTCAAAACTGAACACTGAAATATGCAGTATATCACAGTAAAGCACTCTCACATATGTATGCCTCGGTTTGCTTATCAATGTTTAGGAAAACTGAAGTTAACAAAAACATATCTTTCAAAATTTTTCAGCACTTCAGCAGAACAGCTCGTCTTGTGCTGAATGAAGGTTTTCATTTGCAAGACATTTTCATGTTTAAGTGTCTGGATGGATGCCAGTGACTGCGCATATTTTTAAAAGGCTTCCTTTCCCAGTGTGAAGGCAAGGATTGCCACAAATTACATGTTTAAAGAGATTACTGCCATGGCATCGGTGCTGGACATCTGGGTTCCCAAGAAATTCAGCATCAAATTCAGCAGTTCTCTCAAATCGGGGTTTGTGAACCCTTAGAGGTCTATAGAACATAGATGGAAGGCTCAAAATTGTTAAATGTAGTTACAGTGGTGAAAATCACAAACAACCCATATGATTTTACTCCAAAGCTAAAGTTGGACTATATACTGTATAATGTCAGCTGTAACCTAGTTCAGAAATACATTATGTATGTATTTATATAATGTTCATTAAGAAATATGAGGGCTGTCCAAGTCAAACCAGGCGTTTTTGATTGTGCAGTGCACTAATGCACTTATCCCAGTTTTTCACTAGTGCTTAGATACCATTAAGGTTTCTTAGTATGCAGGAGAGATGATCAACCGCCCACTTCATGTCTGAAACGCTGGCTTCCCACGAACTCCTTTAATGGCCCAAACATGTGAAAATGGCTTGGAGCGAGGTCAGGACTATGCAGGGGATGTGGTAATAACCCCTAGCAGAGTTCCTGTAAGTGGTGTGGTGGGCAGTATGGGGTCATACACTGTCCTGCAAAACCAAAATGTCTTTGGTGATCAATCAGGTCATTTTCCATTAAAGGAAAAGGCCATTAAAGGAGTTCCTGGTACTGTAGGTAGTTCGATCATGGCTCCAGCAAACTGAGAAACCTTTCTACCTTGAACTGCTCGGTTTAGTGCATTAGTGTATCAGGGGATTATATAGAGAAATAAAGGTAGTTTTTACTTTCATAACTGTATTCTGTTATTCTGCACAATCAAAAGTGCCTGTTTGATTTAATAGCCCCTTGAAAAAAAGATGCTGAGGAGGTCCATGGAACTTGTTTTAAAGTTTAACTACTTTATTTAGCTTACTTTTACTTTTGGGCCCTTTAGATTACAGAAATAACCCATTATATTTTGCTTCAAATCTCCTGCCTCTGTAAAGAGCACACACATTAGCAGCCACATTAACAGGAACACCTGTACTCACTCAATGCATTTATTAACCATCCAATCATGTAGCAGTGTAGTATATAAAATCCTGGACATACAGGTCAAGATCTTTAGTTAAAGTTCACATCAAACATAAAAATGTGTGAGAAACATAATCTCATTGACTTAGTGACTGTGGCACGGTTGTTGGTGCCAGAAGGGCTGGTGTGAGTCTTTGAGAAACTGTGAATCTCATGGGATTTTCACACAAAACAGAGTCTCTAGAGTTTACTCAGAATGCCATGAAGAACAAAAACATCTAGTGAGCTGTAGTTCTGTGGGAGAAAATCTCTTTTTGATGAAAGATGTCTGTCAAGAATACTCTCACTGGTGTGGTGTAAGTTGACAGGAAGGCTATGGTAACTCAGATAACAGCCTCTTTTCAGCCGTGTTGACTAGAAAAGCAAATCCAAAGATTCACTGAACCTGGACAGTTTAAGATTGAATAATCTCCTATAGACTGAGATTCCAGTTCCTGGCTGACAGGATCCTGATGTGGTCTTCTGGTGTTGTAGCCCTTCTACCTCAAGTGTTAATATGTTGTGTGTTCTGAGATGCTTTTTAGCTCATTATGGTTGTAAGGAGTAATTATATCAGTTAATATATTCTGCCTGGCAGTTCAAACCTATTATTATGTGTAAACTCTAGAGCCTGTTGTGTGTGACAGTTCCAGGAGATCAGCAATTTCTGAAATACTCAAACTAGCCCATCTGGTAACAACCACCCTGCCATAGTTAGAGTCCTTGAAATCACATTTTCCTTATTCTGTTTCCTTATTCTGTTACCATACTGTAAATTGTGAAGCTTGATGTAAAGGTACATATTATGTATGCAGGAGTACAGATGTTCGTTTTGAGGTGGCTGGTGAGTCTATGCGTGATTAAACTAGATAGGAATTTGCAAATATTTTCTGTACTGGCAAATGGGCATATAATGCAAATCTTAGGGCAGTTGCTTTGGCAGTCAATAAATGTTTAGGCAAAACATTTGTTTTCATGAATTGTTTAGGCAAAGATGTTTGCAAATTAGTCTCTTTGTTAAGATATTGTTAAGAGACAGGGCCTTTCAAAGATAGAGCTCCTTTTTCTGAGTGAAGAATGTGTAGTTATGTAAGTACAGAGCTGATTTGGTTTACTTTAAATATTATTGTCTGAGCAAAGATCTAGTAGATGAAGGTAGATAAAATACTTTAGTATTTCTTAAATAAGTGAAATAAAGTCCTGTTTGCTTATCGTCTTATCCGTACCACGGGACGATATTATGGACTAAAACTTTTAAGTTATTCACATTTTAAACTTTTCTTTCCAACATTGGTTAATAACAATGCTTTATTTTTTACTGTCGCTATGGAGAACTGATTCTAATTTTTAAAAAGGGCATATAGGAATGAGCTCAAAGTTTAGAGGAGAGAAAATCCAAAAACATGCCCTTATATGCAAACTTGAATATATGCTTTATTACAATATAATCAATAAAAAACAAAGGACTGTGAGTTCCATGACATTGGTTGTGGCCGCCTGTCTCAGTGATGGAAGAGAGTGTGGGTGTGTGTGTGCGTGTATCTATCTAACTATCTATGTATCTATCTATCTATCTATCTATATATATATATATATATATATATATATATATATAGAGAGAGAGAGAGAGAGAGAG
>JAOVVA010000037.1:29356546-29402362 GCA_028565275.1 Leiocassis micropogon
CAGATATATATGAAATAGTGATGATGATGATGATGATGATGATGATGTTAATTGTAGTTCTTGAGTTCTATTTCTTCCTTGGGTCAGGTTCTG
The DNA here is from genome assembly GCA_028565275.1 of Leiocassis micropogon. Taxonomy (NCBI): domain Eukaryota; kingdom Metazoa; phylum Chordata; class Actinopteri; order Siluriformes; family Bagridae; genus Leiocassis; species Leiocassis micropogon. Next base: position 29,356,640 of record JAOVVA010000037.1, read on the forward strand.
TCTGTGTGAACTTTTGGGTTCTCTCTTGGTTCTCTGGTTTTGCCCAGCCGGAATGTGTGGTGCCATCCAGGGTGTATTCCAGTTACTGGAGATCGAAAGATGAACGAATGAGATATATTTCACATAAAAGAACAAAACATATTATCAATTAGAAACAGGCTGCATTGGAGCATACGCCTCTTCACAACCAGATTGATGTATTACTTGCTCAGATTCCATCCTGGATGTTAATCTGTTTCTAAACAACGTTAGCCAAACCTTCCACTTTGACTGAAAGCTGAAAAACTAATATGGTACCCAATTTAATACATGCTATAATGCAGCAGTTCTCAACATTGTTCCTTTAACACCCACTTTACTGAACAATGTAGTGTTGTCTCATCTTTTAATACAATTGATTTAACTAATCAGTCAATTAACATAAATTTCCAAATTGAAGGGGGTGTGATACAGCAAGGAAAACACAAAAATGTGCAGGACAGTGAGTCTTCCAGGACCAGGGTTGAAAACCATTGTTTTAGATTTTAGAAGAGCGAGCACATCAACGTATGACAAATTGTGAGCATGCCTAAATGCTTGCATGCATGAATAAATAATTTGCGACTCAGATGTCACTACACCTTACTTTGATTGTCATCTTTTAAATTTTTTACCTGACAAAACAGTGTTTTACACTTATTTATTATTACCACTAATAAGTAATTGACGTAACAGTTTAATCATCAAAACTAAACGAAATATAGAAATCATAGGAATAGTTGTTGCTATAAATGGAAACTAGTAGAATTACAACATTAATACTGTAACACAATGAACAGACATTATTTATATTTATAATAATAATAATAATACCAAAACAAATATCCATATAAGTTATAAATATTGCCATGAATTAAAATATTGACAGTGTAATATTGACAGGACCAGGCTATAATAAAAAAATAATGTTTTCGTTCACTTTTCAACTTTTTTCATTAAGGTGTGTGCCTAATAAAAAAAATTGCAACCCACAAGCGTTTAGGGATAAAGTATAAAACTACATTTCTTATTGTTGTATGTAAGTCTTCTTAAACACAATTTAGTTCATGTTGAAAGATCCCAATGCTGAGCATTGTTACGAGGTGGTCTGTGTAAACGAAGCCATGGCAGCCGCACAAAGAAAGCAGAAAGTTGAAGCAGAGGTCAGTGTGCTATTTTCCAGAGACATAGCCATTCTCACGTCGACGAGCACATCTAAAAATACAAAAATTCTCAGTCGATTTTACCCAAATATAGATTTACCCTTGCTATTCCTGAAATGGTCGATAATGGCGATTTGTGTTGGTTTTATATGTATAATTCTGTTGTTTATTTCTAGGCCTATGTTTAAGTAGTGTTTGCACATCAACCAGGGGCACTGGCTAACACAATCTCCACAGTCTTTGTTCAGAGATCTTGCCCCTTACCCCTTACACTTGCCATGACCTCGACAGCTAAGCCTAACATCCTTCTGTGAAAAGAACCAACGGAAATGGAGAGCAAGGGAGTAAGAGCAAATGTAGAATAGGAGCATCATATTATTTACTATTATTATTATTATTAGTAGTAGTAGTAGTAGTAGTAATAGTAGTAGTAGTATATTTGTAAAGATAAATGAGATGGACGTTGAGGCAAGTAAAACATAGAAAAGAAAGGAAGGAAGGAAAGAAAGGAAGCATTTAATTTTATTCCATAGTCAAAACCTGCTGGATGAAGATTTTGTTTAATATTTTTTATTATAAACATATAGTCAGATTTAAATCATTATATACATTCATTCGAATGCATGGTCTTAGTGCATTCGAATGAATCAATATCTATATCTATCTATCTATCTATCTATCTATATATATATATATATATATATATATATATATATATAGAGAGAGAGAGAGAGAGAGAGAGAGAGAGAGAGAGAGAGAAAGATATGCTTGTGTCAGTGTCTGTGTGTGCATAAGAAAGAGCAAAAGAGAGGACATGTGAGTGATTGTCACAAACAGCATTTTGTTTGTCATAAATTAATTTGTTCTTCATGTGTGTGAATGCTTATGTGTCTGTGTTGCTCTGTTCATAGTTATTACATGTCCAGACGCCCACTGGTGGTGATAGCTGACCCTGACATGCTCAGACATATTATGGTGAAGGAGTTTAATAAGTTCCCAAACAGAATGGTGAGTGTGATATACTTGCTATTCACACATGCACACACACGCAGGCATGCAGACTTTCGTCATCAGTTCAAAAAGTGAGGCCCTGTAGTAGGCACCAGTATGAGTTTACACAGAAATATACTAGGTGTATGTAATATAAATAGTTGGTGATGAACTGGTGTTAATGTTTCTAAATTAACACCTGCTCAGTAATAAGAATAATAATTGCCACTTTCACTGAGCTTTATAATTAGATCTACATATGTAAAGCTTTCAGAGTGCCTCCTTCACTAGCTTGACTAATATACTGCAGTTATACAGGCACCACAGTTGTTGGTAAATATGCAGTAAATAACCATGAATTTAAACAGTTTTACCCTTAACCTTACATTAAACTTACTTTAGTTGTCTCAGAGCTGATTTGAACAGCTAACTTACTCATGAAAAACTTTGAAAGAAAAATATTTTCACTACCCAGGTTCTTCTGACTGAACTGAAACATTTGTGATGACGCTTTGGATTAATATATAGTGTTGTGACTGAAACCAGGAATATCATTTCAGAACAAGTTGAATCTTACTATTCCGGAACATGAGAGGACACAGAGTGGTCATGAGACCTAGCATTAGCACAACAGGTTTTTAGCTAACTAGCTAGCTAATAACATTCTGTGGTAAAGCTGCATCTAACGAAATTGTTAGCTGTGGTAAAATAAGGTAGATAATAAAATAAATAATGAGCATATTTTAGGTTAAAAAAAAAAAAGGAATTTACTTCTGCAAAATATCAAGATATTAAAGCACAGTTTAGCCATATCTGGCTAATTAGATTCATTAACTAGCTTAATAAAGGAATGCCGAATACTGTTGTTTCTTATGAGTTCCTCAGATTAAACATATTTATTACACAAAGCAGCATCTTGGTAGTAATTTCTGCTTTGTACTGGTAGTGTGTGTGTTTCTGTATGGAAGAATCAATAATTGTGTGTGGACAATGAAACATCAGTGTAAGCAAAGCTGGCACCATAGCACTTTCAACCCCACTGTGGTCATCACTAATGATCACATGACTTATTTATCAAAGCTAAAGGTCAGGTTCTGAGGTAACCTGGGTCTGGGAGCAGAGCCTTCTGGGTAATGTCAAGATGACAGCAGGAGCAGATCAATACTGAGACCATGTGCCTCACAACGTATGAAACCCCAGTAGTTTATAAATATCTTTATATCTTCATATCATATCTCAGCCTGTGACCTGCAGTGCACTGTGGTGTGGGACCGGTGGTCAGTGCGGTAAGAGTGTGTGTGTAAATTTTACCAAGAAGCTTATGATGCACACACCATCTGTGACAGACAGCAGGAGAAAACTCATAAAGCGGATCACCATGGCAGCTCAGAAACAAACATAACATGTTGGCTTCTGTGTGCACAAATAAATACTCGACATTCCCTCACCAGATACACACCCACATTTAGAAAAATGTACTCAGTCCTCTGTAGAGCTGAGCCTGCTCTCGGCTATCTTTATTCTCACAGTGTAAACATGACATGGACGAACAGATGGACAATTGCTTTAATTAACCGTATTAAATCAGGCTGTGGAACCACAGCAGTCAAAGTAAATTCAGTTTTAATAATAATAATAATAATAATAAAAAAAAACAAGCTTCAGACAAATCAGCTTCAGATGAATGCTTTCAAAGTCATACAGAACCATGAAAAATGCTTTCTGTAAAGGACTGAGATCATGCCACTTCTAAATCAACCGCTCCGAGGGCCCCACAGTGGAATTTGCAGTCTTTACTAGCACAGGATTGTTACCACTATTGTTTTAACTCATTAGACTAGATCTCACATGACTTTATTTTTCAAAATATCTTTTAATTGTGCAATAATAGATTACAGCAGAAAGACAAGAATGTCTGACATTTTTTATGGGTTCCTCAAATTGTCTGGCATTTTTCATGATAATCGCTATTCACCACTTCTGTAATGTATTAGTAATTACCACAAACAAAAATTCCTTGAAGAAGAGGAAAAGGTCATTTACTCGGAATCTTACTTATAATGAAAGTATGATGAGAGATGTTAAGCAATCATAAAAGTATTTTTATAGAACATTTTGTTTAAAAACTTAATCTTGTAAATTTATAGGATTCATAATCAAGTTAGTTATTTGTTTTGGGGAAATCATAAATAATTATACAGGTAACTGTCGGTCTACTTTATTGTGTAGTATAAATTAAATGAAATTACACAATAACAGCTTTGGTAAGAATATCTTATACCTGTCTTATTATAAGACCAATATTATTATTTTATTTATTTATTTATATATATATTTTCCCCCTCAATTTTCCCACTCGTTTCTCCTTCCTTATTTGTCCTCTCGTCCATCAACATGACAGCTACCAACCATGATAGAGCAAACGCAATTATGTTACACCTCTCGGAAGCCATTATTAATATTTTTTTATCTGTTTCCACCAATTTGGTCATTTTCCAATTTCTATCATCACTAACATTTAGCATCTACCAAACAGAGAGGGTGAAGCATAGCACATGCTTCTTCCTAGACATACTGTATGATACAAGCCACCATGACTTTTTCAGCTGTTGCTCATGCTACATTACAAGTCAGCAAACACACTCAGAGGAAAGTGCTATCTGCCCTCTTCTGCATACATGAGCTTACAGATGCCAACAGTTGTTCATCTTGAATCATCTTGCTTTGATTGACAACTTTGGTTGGAAAACTGTGTCCAGTTTTGCTCTCTTGGCTGTGCAGTGTCCTATGATAGACTACTTGGAAGCGAAGTTTCATTATTTTATTAAAATATTTTACATATTTATAGATTTTTACAACTGCCCTTAGTCTTCTACTGTAAATAACTTATAAGGTAATGCATTTTTTATTGTTTTATAGTTACAGGTTACAGAAACTGATTAGTCTGAAAACCACAAAAGCTTACCTTTAATGTGCTGGATATGGACTAAACCTGAAACAGTGATATGATATTCATCATCATCTTTGTCTTTCTAATTATTTAGGTATTTGATATGGCTCCAAAGCCGATGTCAGACAGTCTCATTATGCTACAGGACGAACAGTGGAAACGAGTGCGCAGCATCCTCACACCAACCTTCAGCGCAGCCAAGATGAAAGAGGTAAACTCTCGCACCACTCCTGTGTTTTCAAATCAATTCCGTCACCATTTTGGTTATTAAAATCTGCGATGTGTGAAATCAGATTGAGAAATGTAGATTAATGATACCGTAACTGCAGAAGGGAGTATATTTACTTAAACATGATTATTGGTTTGGAACCAAAGTGGAGATCATTTTGCTTTTTGAGATACAAAGTAGTTTTAGCGTCAGTCTTTTCACCAGCAATGCTTTGTTTTGACTGTTATGATTTAAACATTGCAATATAAAAGATTAGATTAATATTTAAATGTACACACACACATACACACAAAACACACAGTAGCGATGTTGTATAGTATTGGTTCTTATGGAGTGCTTGATTCCATTTTGGTTTGCAGAATACTAGTAAGTCTTTTGTAGTGGCTATGGCAGAATATTCTTATTTAAACTGCTTGTATAAAATTTTAACATAGGATTCTTGTTAGAAGGATATCTGATAATATGTGGTACAGAGGTATTTTTATAATGACAATTACATCAATATGTTATTTATTCACTCACTGTTGCTAGGAATTATAGTAGCAGATACTACCACAATGACTAAATAACTGGCCAAAATTTTATAACATTTATTGCAGTATATGCTTGCTTGACACTGGCAGATCAGTTCTTTCTGGGACTTAGTCCATGAATTACACATGGCTAATCAAATACAGAGAAAGGACACCAAGTGGCAGCCATAAACTTTTATTGTTCCTTTGCTCAATATGCATTAGACAGTATTCACTGTGTTTTCCTCCCAGAGCTGTGAATCATAGGTACACTCAGATTTTTCTCAAACAGCTATATTTCTTATAGGTTTAAAGTACGAAGATGAAGTATTAAAGTATGAAGAACAACTTAAAGTATCTAATAAACAATTAAATTATGTACTTATAACTTGTCTTGCTGATTGTTTCAATGTCATTTCTCGATAATATTTTTATTTTTAATATTTTCCCCCTGCCAATCTTCTGCTCCAGTCCAGTAGGTGGCGGTATTGTACCAAACCAAAATAAATTCAAAAGAAGAAGAAATGAGACTCGCAAAATATTAGTATTTGCAGTACATGCAAGCATTTTGTATTTTCCATAAAGGTTGTGGTAATATTTCAGGAATTTGTCAATATTAAACTATATACAGTAAATTTGTAAGTTTGCCTAAATATTTTTAAAAGTGTGAAGTGATTCTGAATCAAAACCTGATTCTTCGATTCAATTCATAAATTCAACCAAAAAAAGATAGACTAAACTGCATAATCGATTAAATCACACACACCCTACAGTAAGTGCAGATGTACAGATATAATGCAGCGTAATCAGCTTGAATTTACATTCATGGGATTGGCTGAAATTGTAAGAGACATCTGATAGGCTGCAGGGAATGCCCTTTGAAAAAAATTAATAAACGCATTTGTGAAGTTTTAAAAATCCACACACAAATACATGGATGTTCATGAAACTCAAGCGGTTTGTAAATGCAGGCTCAACAGTCTGTAAATAAATGGAGTCACAAAATACATTTGTCGATCATGTGATATTTATATGTGGATTACTGAATGCATTTGTAAATCATGTGACATTTATTTGTGCATCATGGAACTGATCTGACTCTCTAGGTTCTCTGATTAACTCACAGCTCTCAAAAAACATGCTGTTAAGGGGATTGATAATACTAGGTGTAAATTTGTGAGTGAAGATGATTAGAGTTACTCATCAGGATAACGTAGTTACTAAAGATGATTGAATCGAACAGTATGGCAGCCTTGGGTAACAACAGCAGATCCAGTACATGCTGTCAGTTCGCCAAGAATAAGAAATGGTCAGAAATAAAAGTATGAAAGAATGAAAGGAGACAGAAGTAGAGCAAAACAAACATTGACTCAGCTTCAATAAGCCAGTGATTCTCCAAAAAAAAAAAAAAAAAAGAAATACCTAAGGAAAGATAAAGCTACTGGCTTTGGCCTGGGTTTCTAAATCAAGTCCTGGGAGGCTAGAGTTGAGCACAATTTGGTAATTTTCCTGGCATAACACACCCACTAAACATGCTAATTATCTGGTGAGTTGAATCCTTTTTTTTAAGTTGGGAAGGAACACAACTGGTCTCAAACACCCCTGGAACTCTGGCATAAGCAATTGTAGGTTGACTGCCCAGAAGAGGTTAGAGTGATTTGTGGGGCAGGATAGTTGGGTTCTTAGAATGAAAATGCCTGACGTTCATTAGTTATTCTCAAACAAATTACATCTAAGTTTTTGCTCACTTTCTTGTATGGAGAGCCTTATGACCAAAATAAATAGCCACGTTGGTGTTGTGGTTTATAGAAAGGCCTCTCTGATGATTCAGCTTCCTGTAAGAGGGGAGAACAGACTATCTTTGTGCATTTGAACAAAAATATATCTCTTTCCTAATGTGCATGAAATGGTAAACCTACTGACTTGTGATCTATATCAGATAAGGTGGCATTGGACGTTGGTGACATCAAGTGAGAGAAAACCGCAAGCGTCAGTCTCTCGGGCAGAAAGCATGGGAGAGTGAAATCGTGGCCACAGTGTTGCAGTGTCCTAAATATTTAATGACCTCATAAACATCTTTATTGTCAACACCAAACCCGAGTCCAGGCATGCAGAGCATGTTTGTTAACTTAATTACAGCAAACAGAATATTATTTTCATTCCCATGCTGCTTCTAGGCCTGACCACGCTTTGTACGACGTGGAACCAGAGCTAACATATTAAAGTTTATAATGATGAAAAGCATTTTAAATTATGAATATTGAAGTGTATGAGTATCTGATCTTTGTTATTTTTCAAAATGTAGAATCAGTACTTGACCATACCATACATCATGGAATACTTTTTATTATTACTGTATTTCAAACAGCAAAAGAACAATTTAATTAAAATTTTAAATTTTTTATTGAAATATTTACAGATAGTGCTAGGTATGACCTACAATTATTATATTAATATATAATAATAATAAAATTAATAATGAGCAATAATTATTTCATGTTGCTGTTATTGTTTTGTTTTTTGTCCTCATAGTTCATTGAAAAGGTTTGTACTGTAAATATGCACATCTATTAAAGCCGGGATATTCTTCTCTAATGAAGGAGTTCGCCGCCATGTTGCTCCCATGTTGCAGATGTGCTATTTTTACACACAATACATGTTTACAGTGTTAATGTTCAACCTCATGGCATTTGACGTATTCAAAGATGTCTTGCATCCTGTATTGATTTTCATTAGTTGTGTGGAAGTCGCAGGAAGAGACAGAGGACGCTGGTCCTGTCATCCTCCATCAGCTTCTCTAGTCTTCTTCATTTGCCTTCAAAACCAGCACAGATTTGATCTGATGCACACATCCTGTTACACCACAGGTGCATACACATGGCCATAGGATAGTAATTATTTTCTGGTCATTATTTTCTATTTAGGATTTTGTTTAAAATTGATGATAAATATTTAAATCTGCCCGGGTCTCTCAGGGTATACCATCTAAACAGACAGGTCATCTCTCTACACAGCTGTGTGTTGCAGAGGGAATCACATTAAGCATCTCAGAGCAATGTCGAAAAGACTACATGGAGTGTTTAAAACATCCATTGTACTGTTACATTTCACAAGTAGCAAATGAGCATTATATGAGCTTATGCACAGCAACTGCATTCTCTCTGCTCACTTTTACCACCATGTTGTAAGTACTGCAACAGTAAACCTGTAATTAAAGCCACTCAGGCAAGTTAAAACCAAGGGGAAAAAAATACTAGCTACCAGAAGGTATATTGCTGAAGTCAGTAATCCCCAGTAGTTTGTATTCCAGTAACATTAGTGTTGAATAGTTCAAAATAATGTTTTTGTGCCCCTTTCTCAGAACGACTCTTTGACATTTGAAACACATAAAAGCTGTTAAACTACATTGTAACTAGTCTACGGTTCACTGAACCAAAGTAAGTGTTTTGTGTCTGCATGTTGATTATCTGTAATAAGGCTTTTATGACTATGAGCGAACGTAGGTGTGGGGAAATTAGTATTCAGAAACTTTATTTTTTCCCTTTTTAACACACACTGTAGTTCCAGTGCATACTGTATAATGCTCTCTAAAATACAATATAATTACAGTATTGATATAATATTGTATCTATAAATAATAAATATCATGTTTATAATTTATGATCATAAGGTTTATTTTATTTATTTTTTTAAATTTATTATCAAAAATAAAAAAATTATCTATCATGGTGAAGGTTAAAGAGGTTTCTAAAGTTCTCAGTGACACAAATGGAAATAGCTTTAGAGCCGTAGCAAAGACCTTGAATGGTACCCTAAATACAATTTGTTCAATAGTATAGAAAGTTCACGGGCAGCATTTTCTCAGACTAATTATAAGGATGGTAGGAGAAAAGCCAGAAGTCAGTCAAAAAAAGTCTAAGCACTCTTGTGGAAAAAAAGACAAGGTAAATAAAACAGAACAATAATTCAGCAATGCTAAATGCAGTTCATAACTTTTGGAGAACAAAGGGTTGTGCATATGTTCCAACAGAACACCATAAAAGACCATAACACCATACTCACAGTGAAGCACGGTGATGGCAGCATCATTTCATTGGATTGTTGATTTGCAAACATGGGACATTCTATGTCATTGAGTGGAACATAAATGGCGAGAAGTAATGGGACATATTGAAGAGTAAATTAATCTCATAATCAAAGATATGGAATCTGGGCAGAGGATGAATTTTTGCAAGACAACAATCCCAAACATACAGGAAAAATAACTCAAGAAGGCCTTACATGGCCCAGACAATCTCTTGACTTAAATCTCATTACACTTTTTGAAATTGCGTGTCCAGCAGAAGGACTGGTATAACCTTAATAAATTGAAGATGATTTCCAAAAGAAATGGTCCTAAATTCATCCACGGTGCTGCACAAGGCTAATTACTTAGCTGGAATTGCCAACAGTGGCTTTCCAAACGCAATACTAATGTATACATTACATTATATTTTTCTTTCATTTTTGTTTATGCAGAAGACATTGTGTACTGTATGTACTGTACAAGTGGATGTACATGTATACAGCAGGAATATTTAATTTCAAAGTAGTAGTGTTTTTCTTAACCTGTCTGTATGTGTTTCCTTTGTTCATTTCAAATCCATGTTCTTTAAAGAATACCACTGTCATGGCTTATGATAAGTTTTTAGGCAGCGTTCCCCTTGAGGATACTGACCTTAGGCTAAAACCTTTAAGCCTATTGGCTTAATACAGCTCTGAATACAGCATTCATCATAATACAAATTTTATATTTACAAAATAGTTTTTTGTTCCTTTTGTTTTTTCAATGATAGAAAAAAGGAGAGGAGAAATGTTCTGCTTCAGGTAAATATAGCTGGCTAGCTGATAGGCACAGGATGCTGTGAGATAAGGTAGCAAGGTTCTGTAGAAGATTAGGTTGAGGGCAAAAATATCATATTATAAAAGTTCTATGTCATTTCTATGATACATGATATGCATTACAATGCATAGGATTGCTAACAAACTGCCTGCAAAACAGTAATGCGAATAACTTTCAGTCAGTGTCTATAAATTAAGTCTAGAAAATAATAACTCAAGGTGAACAAGAGAAAACAGTTTAATAATAATCCATTAACGAGTTCAAACAGGATGAAACATTATCTTTAAATCAACTGCTTAGAATAAGTTATAAAAACAAATTTAAAACTTGGAAAAAATGTATTGTGATACTTGTGATATTTCAGAAAAGGGTATCTATAATCTATTATATATTGCCTAGCCATTGTTAGGATATTAGTATGGCTCAGGTCAGCCTGCACTTTCTCCACGCAGGATTTGTCAGCTGGTCTTGCTTCAGTGCACCATCAAGTCTCTCCCTCTTTTCCCTTTGTCCATTCTTTTTTCTTTTCTCTTTTTTGTTATTGCTGCTTGCACCCTCATCTCTCTCCTTCTGAGTGAGCAGGATCAATAGGCAGGTCTGGTGTAAGATGGAGGCTTATCACAGTGTCAGTCATTGGCATCTGAGCGGAAAGCTACAGTGCTAAGGAATAGGAATGGGGGGGGGGGGGCTGAGTTGGAGAGATCACCAGGACTACTGCTCAGGGTAGTGTGACATTTCTCTAGTGCACTGTCTGTACTCACTGACTAAAAAAGACAGTTTTATAGTCCCTTGCATATGTGTTTACTCCTTAAATGTATTATAATGTTGAATATACTTCATTGGTGAAGGGACTGGGGACGGTTCCACTTTTCCACGTAGACGGTCCTGACCTCGGCTGATCCTGACAGCCGTTCTTGGAGGACTCATGACTGCAGTTGATTGATAGTTCAGGACTGGAGTTTTCTATAGTCTACCTGAGCCTCCAATAACAAACTAGACTCCATATTAACTTAAACACATCTCCTGTTATACTGAACTTTCAGTCTCACACAGTATGATGCAGATCAATCCCTGCTATCCGTTATCACCCAAATGAGGTTGGGTTCACTGTTAAGTCTGGTTCCTCTCAAGGTTTCTTCCTACTGCCATCTCAGAGAGTTTTTCCTTGCCACTGTCGCCGTCGTCCTCGGCTTGCACATCAGGGACAATCTTATCATTTTGATTCATTCACATTTCATACAAATTTAAATAATCATTTTGATTGTGTAAAGCTGCTTTGCGACAATGACAATTGTTTAAAAAAAAGCGCTATACAAATAAAATTGAATTGAATTGGTATTATTAATATAAATCTATATAAAATTGCTAATAATATTGGGATTTGTTTAGTTTGCAAAATTGTTTACCGTTAAAAAAAAAAAAAAGAAAAAAAGTTGTGATTCTGTAAGTATTCACCTGTTGCTGTAAAACCTGTGCATTATTTTTGGTGCAAGTTGATTGTAATTGTGATCTCAATATGCTTTAAGTATATCTGTTTTGGGGTAACCTCAGAAGATACCTACAGTAAACAAGCAGCATCATGAAGACCAAGCAGCTATAGAAAAATTATCAATCACATCTTGGTAATAAGAAATATTTGTATTTTTTTAGCCATCCTGCAAAGCACCATTGATAACGTTCATTTAAAAAAATTTGAAAGAATTTGGCACAACCAAGAGGAGGTCAACTAAAAGGAGAAGGATGAGTTGGAACCAGACCTGGTAATAAAATGACGTGTAACAGTTCAGTGTTTGTGTGTTTTGTACAGATGGTCCCTCTTATCCATGTAGCTACAGAAACACTACTGAACAACCTCCAGGCTTATGCAGAGTCTGGAAAGAGCTTTAACATCCACAGGTATCAATATGTGTGTTTGTGTTGGGGGCGGGGGGGGGGTGGTGTTTATATCCTAATGGAGAACAAATGTCTCCATAAGAATAGGAATATCTGACATTTTTGAGTATGGACATCTAGCTGGTCTCATCAGCAAAAAGCATCTAATAAAAAGAAAAAGAAAATAATTAATTGAGGTGTATACTGCTTAAAGGATTGTGTTAGTAAGTCATTAATATTTTCCTGCAGGTGTTTTGGCGCCTTCACTATGGATGTGATTGCGAGTGTGGCGTTCGGCATGAACGTGGACTCTCAGAACAACCCCAGTGACCCGTTTGTGTACCACGCCTCCAAGTTCTTTTCCGTATCTTTTTTCCACCCCTTGATAATCCTCTTCAGTACGTTACTTTGTCACATTTAGCCATTCTTCTAATCCAAAACATTCTTCAGTGCCCATTATTTCCTTTTTAATTATTCAACAGCTGAGGTCAAATCACGTAGGGAGCTCCATAAATGACTATTTGATATGAACTTTAATGAAGGCAGTATAAAGATATAGCACATTTATTGCAGGCAGGAATAAGAGGTCTCATTTAAAATGCCTTTGTCCTTGTGTTTATGACTTAAGAATATTGGTAAATGGCCTTGTGGTTGTCCTTTGTGCTCTTAGTGGCTTTCCCGTTCCTGGCTCGACCGATGGGTGGTTTGATAAGAAATAAAGAAACCAGAGAGATGAGCAAGTTCTTCACTACTTGCGTTCAGAAACTAATAAAGCAGAGGGATGAGTTGCCTTCCAGTCAGGTATAGTACAACATTGGAGGATTGCATTTAAATCAGCCATGCATATAGGTGAATACGAAGGCATAGTTATACTATGCCTTATGATATAAGTTACTTATGGTATATTTGGTTCATGCTTTTTGTGGTTTATCTACAAATAAAAAAGACAAAAAAAAGAGGTTAGAGGCAAGACCACAGACGTCAAGACCAAGATCGAATTTAAAGGGTGTTGATGCCAAGTCAATTCAAAATGAAATCAGATTTATGGTCAAGAACAAACAAATGTTTATTTCAAGGCTAAGGCTTTAATTTAAACGTTTGCTTTAATTTGCACATTGTGCCAATAGTTATTAATCTCTGTTTTCTTAAAGAAAGAAAAATGTCTTGCTAACCATCGTGGTAAAATTGTATGACCATAAACATAATTTTGTCAACACCAAGATCATATGTAGATGGATCAATGCACCAATATTTACGACCAGTACCAGTTCTACATGTTTGAAGGTGTATCTTTCAACAAGAAATTCGACATGTTTTTTCAAGGTTTGAAAAGGACCAAAAACAGCGTAAAAGTTTCCAGATGTGACTTAAAGAAAACAGTCCATTACATCTGGTAGGGTATAACTCAAAGTGAAGAGGACTTGGGGACAAACTTTACAGCTACACAGAGAGAATGGAATCAGTTTAAAGGCAAACAGTGGACACAGAAATTGTTTATGTACATCTATGTCTTATTCAGTCAGGGGATTGAAACTGATAGTTAAGATTTACCCACACAATTCGATCATTTTTGATAGTCATGTAAAAAAAAAAATCTATGTGTTATTGTGGAAATAAATATTATAAGAATCATCTGATCATAGTGGCTTTAAGTATTAGGCAAACACAACCTCAGATGAACAACAACATATAACTTTTCACACTGTGCAATAATTTGTTTAACAAAAATGAAGCCAAAAAAAAAACAAAAAAACATTCAGGCAATATTAAGTATTATATTACTGCTCCCACAGGATTTAAGAGGGTAAGCTGGAGCCATGTGCTTCTTATCATTAGCCCTTGATTAACTGATCATCATCAGGTGTGCAGACCGCTATAAAAGCAGATGTTTTGCTAGTTTGCGGGTCTGGAGCTTTCGGGTGTGTATTAACAAAATGCCAAGAGTAAAAGACATAAGCCAGTGGTCTTAGACAAGCAATTGTTGCTGCACTTCAGTCTGGAAAAGGTTATGAAACCATTAACAAACAATTTGGTGTTTTTAAGTGGAAAGCATTTAAGACAGTTGTCTATTTCCCAAGGAGTGGATGTCCCATTCACCTCAAGGTCAGACTGTGTAATGCTCAGAGAAATAAAAATAAATAAATAAATAAACAAGTTAGATCTCAGACCCCACAGTCCATAACAGCACAATTGGCAGAAGACTGAACAAGTACAGTTTGTTTGGAAGGGTTGCCAGGAAAAAGCCTCTTCTGTCTAAAAAGAACACGCCTGAAGTTTGCAAAACTGCATCTGAACAAAGCACAAGGCTTCTGGATGGATGTTTTCTGGACAATGTCAAGTGGAGTTGCTTGGCTGTCATGCCCAGCACAGAAACACCTCATGCACACTGTCAAGCATGTCGATGAGTTGGGCTTATTTTGCAGCCACAACAACTTATCTGTATACCAGAGTTTTCTAGATGCAAATGTGAGGCCATCTCTCCGACAGCCAAAGCTTGGGTCATGCGAAAGTAAGACCCAAGTATCTACTATACTCTAATAATGGAATCAACGTTTTGGAGTGGCCTAGTCAAAATCCATCCATCCACTCAGCTAAAATGCTGTGGTGGGACCATAAGACCTGTGAATATGCGAATGCACAAAAACCTCAATGAACTAAAGCAATGGTGTAAAGAACAATGGACCAAAATTCCTCTACAGCGATGTGAGACTGATAAAGTCAGACAGGGAACGACTGCTTCAGGTTAATGCTGCTAAAGGTGGATCTACTGTACATGCTACTAATTCATGCGGTTACTCAGTATTGCGCACATGTTGTTTTTTCTTTTTGGTTTCATTTTTGTTAAATAAATAATGACAGGGTGAAAAAATGCTATGTGCTGTCGTTCATCTGAGGTTGTATTTGCTGGTACTAAGACCAGCTATGATCAGATTATCTCAATTATGATTTTACACAAAGAAAACAATAAGATGAGGTACTAACTTTTGTCCCTGACTGTATGACCTTCTGTAAAACCTAAAAGTGTATTTCTTTTTCCTATATCTTTTGCCCTAGCATTTTCAGCATATTGTGCTTCCTCTAGTACTCTCTTGTCCTAACCTTTTCCCATGATTTTGATAGAGGCGAAGGGACTTCCTGCAGCTAATGCTGGATGTGAGGAGCAGTAAGGAGTTTGCCTCCTTGGATCAATTCGATGTAGTGAATCAAGCAGATGAGCAAGTTGTGGCTGACGGAAATGAAGAAAGCTGCCACGAGCCGTCAAAACCCAGCAAGCAGAAAAGGATGATGACGGAGGATGAGATTATAGGCCAGGCCTTCATCTTCCTCGTTGCTGGCTATGAGACAAGCAGTAACACTCTTGCATTCGTCTGCTACCTGCTGGCCATCCACCCAGAGTGTCAGAAGAAAGTACAGAAAGAGGTGGATGACTTCTTCACCAGACACGTAAGTAAAAAAATATATCAAAAATAAAATAAAAACACAATAAATGTGAGGTCCTTTAAGGAATGAAACACATTAATATTTGTGATTTGCTCAGCCATATTTTGTGCTAATGTCTTATTTGGTGCTGTATTTTCATTATTCCTTTAAGAAGTTAGTGGATATGTGCCTCGCTAATGTCATAATGAAACTCAATTGAATTCAGTAAAACTGAGTAAATTTTTCCTTTTAATAGCATCAGTTGTGCAATAAAATCTGATTTTTTTGTGTTTATGTCGAATTGACGAGATTCTAAACAGGGGTTGCGTTTTAAGTTACATTTTTGTTCCTACATGTGCTATAATTAGCTGGGATTTCTACAACTACTGTATTGTGTCTTCTGTTGTTTAATAAATAAAAAGGGTTTTTGTCTGCACATAGGTCAAGAAATCTCAGAATCTGTTCAGCCAGATTACAGTATATCATTTAGCGTTTTTTTACGCATTCAGCGCTTTAGTCTCGAAGTGGGCGTGGCTACATGCGTCACTCAACAGAGCCAATCAAGATTATGCAGAAGTCAAAGAAACAACCGTAATGCATCTATATGCCGGCACAATTATTAATACATACACACGACTGTGTGACTTATCATGGATTACGTAATATTTAAGATACTCAATCCTACAAAATTTAATTTCTTTGCATTAATAAGTTACAGAAAGACATGTTCCATGCATGTTCGTGGGCCTCATCCTGAAATAATAACATCACTGATTACATTAAAGCTAATCATCATATTTTAGGCTTTAACTCTTTTAACTCTTTCTACAAACTTTTTACCCGTCAACGACTAGTATAGTATATGCCACACAAACAAATAAAAATTCCAGAGCAACCACTGCATTGAAAAGTGAACTGTGTTTGGTTATATAGCCTGAACAATCTGAGCACTATCTGTCTGAATGCTGAACATTCTCCGGCATTCTATCTTTTTTCCATACAAGTGCTCAATGGAACTCACAGACCCACTCAAATATATAGCACAGGTTTGCAATAATAGTGGCACTTCAGCTTTGTGTGTGTGTGTGTGTGTGTAATTGTGTGTGAGTGTGTGTGATTGTGGAAGAGAGTGCAAAAATACAGATTGGTAACGCACGATTCCTAGCTGAAACCTGCAAACTGTGTGCAGAGAAGAAAGATGATGGAGGGAAAGAGCAGAGGGGGTTGAGCAGGTCTGTTAAGTGTGTACTGTTAAAGGAAATAAAGGTCTCCGGGTGACCCACATTGCTTTCTTGTCATTTTCACTTCACTGTGAAGTCACATTTCCCTGCAAAGTAGCATTTTCAACTCAGGATCAGCAAAACTACGTAATGCATTATTTCATGAAATCTGTGATTAAGAGGTGCTGTGGGCGTGACAGCATGACTCCATGCTCAGATAAACAACTCGTGGAAGAAAATCAGGGAATGATGTGAGCATGAAGTATTTTACCTACATCAGAGCACTGAGCACTGGCGGTTTTGTTTAGCTCCTTGTCCTCTTTTCTCATAATGCCACCATAATAGCCGACACATAAACCCGGCCTTGTTAAGCACGCGCCTGCATCTGCTGAATCTTAATACCTGCAGCCAGCAGGCAGCCGCTCGGATCAAACACAGAGCTGGTCCATCTCAATGACTCCCTTTCTCCTCTTTCATCTTATACACTTACTCTCATTGACTCTCACATGCTCCATTTAGCCCT
The DNA here is from genome assembly GCA_028565275.1 of Leiocassis micropogon. Classification (NCBI taxonomy): domain Eukaryota; kingdom Metazoa; phylum Chordata; class Actinopteri; order Siluriformes; family Bagridae; genus Leiocassis; species Leiocassis micropogon. The sequence continues at coordinate 29,374,419 of JAOVVA010000037.1, forward strand.
GCTCAGGAAGTCTGGGTCTCTTTAGCTTTTTTTCTTTTTTGGGCAACAGGGAGTTTTAGAATGTAAACTTTGGCTGCAGCATTTTGGGCATCATTTGTTACTTGTGGCAGCTTTTACATGGACATCCATTTCCATGCTTTTTGTGAGATGATTGCAAGTATTTTTTTTTCTCCTTACTTGCTAAAAAAAGGAGATTTCTATTTGAAGTCAATCAGAAAATGTTGGACACAGCATTTAGTACCCCCACAATTAAGTTTCATGTCGTGAAGCGCTTTTGTACACATGATGTTTTATGTTAAAGTTTAAGTTTCAGTAAAAGTTACTTCGTAGCTCTTGCAGCTCAGAGTTTTGAGCTGTGCATAGTAGCTCAAAAGGTGACAGCAGGACTGGCTTTCTGTTGGTGTGTTTAGGAGACGTGCTTGCACACCCAGCAATAGCCGCGCTCTTTAAGTTTTACTCGGAGCAGCTGGGCATCCGTCCACAGCAAGCCATCTGACCATAGTGGATATGAAGGTCAGTGCGTCCCTCCCGGCTGAGGCTGCACTGCCTGGCATGACTTTTGAATTTAGCTCACTGAGGAGCAAAGGGCCTTTCAGTTTATTTTGTAAATGCATCTAGCTGTGCTCCAACTGAATGCTCCTCAACACTGAAAGCTTTTCAAATGTCACTCTCCTGCTCAAGCAGCACAGAGCGCTGGGTTTGTACCATAACATTGATGTGCACAGATAAAGTAAAAACACTTTTAAATGTCAACCTTTTTTCTTTAGATGTGTTATTTACCTAATTGGTACTTATCGTTGTGTGTGAATCACTAATTATTGTGTACTGTTACTGATCTATTAATACTACATTCATATTAAAGATGTGTACTGAGTTGAACTCAAAATGGCATTGTTTGCTGTTAGACCTAAATGGTTCATTTGTTTAACAGTTAGAGTCATTAGCTTTCTTGGCTGTAAATGAATCATTGGACATGACATTTGGCCTCTTTTTTTCTTCTTCCAGATGGCACTTATTAGATTACAGACCCAATATAGTTTGGTAACGTTGAGAGATATCATGGTTATGGAGCTGGTGAGGTGGCACCGTGGTTATGACCACAAATTAATACATTAAGACCACAGGTTAAACTTTTTGCAAGTTATTTTGTTACTACGATTTAATATATTAAGGCCACAAATTTGGCTATATTTCCCAAGCTCTATTTTGTGGTCATGAAAAGTGCAACTCAAGGCAGAACCTAAGCATGGCGATGACTGATAATATTTACTCTTTACTACAATTTTGTTATAATTCACAAAATTAAACTGCTCACGACTGCTTAAATGTGATTTTTATTTTGCCCGTTCCCACCAAGTAATTAACTGGAGGCCTCACGTTACGCATGATGATCCAATAACATTTTAAGTCATGGGCTCATGTTACCCAATTTGTGGCCACAGCTTTCCTATCTCATCACCACAAGATAATAATCCCATGAAATGCCTCATGATATTAACTTGTGGCCTCAATACATTTATTCTTGGTCATGCCTTATCGAAAAAATAACCACCATGTCACTTCAGAGGTTTTGTACAATGCATGATGGATACAGCAAAAGATTTATTTCTTCAGCACTCGCTGTCAAGCTTTCTTGGCAGTAGATCCTAGACGCTAAATTAGTAGACAGATAGGACTGGAGTTTCTTTCACCTTCAGAATGTCACTCTTACTAATCCTCTGTCTTTTTAAATAAGCAATATTCCTGACTCCGAGCTGCCTCAGAGCTCCAGCATGCAGCAGTTTTATTATCAATTGGTTTAAAAAGTAAAAACACAAATTCCTTGCTGACTGTCTGACTGTGTGTGTGGAACACATTGTGTCTAGGCTTGTATTTTCTCTTCCTGCATTGTGTGGTGGCACCCCCAGGGTGTCCCTCATTAATTTGCCCTTTTTTTATCTGCATAAATTGCAGAGTGAGATGAAGCAGAGCGTCACCTAATGAGTCAGCCAGAGGTGGGAGACGAGGGCAGGAAGGCGAACCATGTAGCAAAAATTACACATTCACAGCCTTAGCCATTCCTGCTTCCTGAAGCTTCGGAGAAGAAAAAGACTAAATTCGTGTCTGGCTTCATTCCCTATTTACCATACAGTGTCGTGTTTATGAGTTAACTATTTTATAAATCCAGGCTACAACTCATGCAGACTGCTCCCAAAGCAGGCACAGCGATTTCTTTTAGCCTTAAATTTACTTTCAGAAACATTTTATATAAATGCCAACATAACATGCACCAATGAAGCCAACAGGTATGTCGTGGTGTATTTTATTTTTATTAGGATATTCTATAATAATCTTAAGGTGATCTTTAGTCTGCCCATGTGAAGCCATCCTCAGGAGCATTGAGTCGATTTTAAATGATGAGAACTCCAACCAGAATGGATCGGGCATGTCCAGAGAGCAGAACGGGTCAGGTGTTGGTATCTCAGGAGTAACGTGAAGTGAGAGAGAGAGAGAGTTGTAACAGTGTAGGCAAAATGCAAGCAGGGACTCTCTCAAGTCTAGCTATGACAGCGTAAGTAAAAAAGAGAGCCCGAAGGTAACATAGACATGATGGCTTCTTGGGACATAGAGGAGCCATACACATCAGCATCAACAAACTTGAGGTAATGCTTGAGTAGTGGGTGACAGCAACCAAACATCTCAGTTCACAAAACCAGTCTATTCCCATGAACCCTTCAGGTCTATTTTTACCTGAGGGAAAAAACTAAAAGGCTTGACTTAAATAAGTTTTCTGCCTAGATATCTAAGACACACTAAGACTGTAGTCATGTCATGAACATTTACAGGAAGTTTGTTTCATAACTATAAGGCTTTGTAAGAGAAAGCTCTGCCCCCTGCTGTAGCTTTCACTACTTGAGGTCCCAACAAACGATCTGCACCTTTTGATCGAAGTAGATGTGGCGGAACATAAAAGATCAGATTTTTCCCCAGGTACTGTGGTTTGAGACCATTCAGTGCTTTATAGGTCAGTAGTTTATAATCAGAGCATAAAGTTTCAGTGAGAGCCAAGGCAGTGTGATAAGATAGCATACAGTAGGAGTGATGTGGCCATATCTTCAGGTTCTAAGGAATCTGGCTACTGCATTCTGGACTAATTGGGGCTTTTGGATGCTCCTAGTGGAACATCCAGACAATAATTCATTTCCTATCTTTACAATATTTCTGAGATAAAAGAATGCCGTCTCAGAAATATTTTCTACAAAAGCTCATGAGCTCAATAATCAGACCAAGGTCAGCACAAGTTCTCCTTTCTTGTCAGAATAAAAGGAAGTAAGTAAGGTTAATAAGGTGTTCACTACTATTCAGAGTTTTAAATATAGAGCAGAAGTGCATAGTTTGCTTTTCTAATTCAGACTGATGATGTACTAATGTTATAAACTGACTGGTACCTAATCCACAGTGTAGGGGTTATGAAGGAACACTAAGCTAAAAGCTGTGAGCTAATGTTACTAATGCATGAGTAGATTTATATTTATAGAGCCTGCTATTTTAACAAAATGAGTGTTTACTGACACTCAGTCTTCACCTGTTTTTATATACACTTAATTGACTACAGAATTATTTTAAAGGTTACATTGAGGAAAAGTTAGTGACACTATCTTGAGTACATTCCTGGTACATCTCATTTTAAGGGAAAGAAACATGAAATAGGAAATACATAATAACAGGTCAAATGTTTGGTTTTAAAAGGGGAAGTAATTGTACTTGATTGCTATATTTGAGTATTACTTTGGCATGTTTATGCTTAATTTTAATTATTGTTAAAACTGACTATGTTTTATTCCTTACATTTTTTTATTTAGATATTCCAAGTACTGTAATTGTTACAAATATTGAAGGTTTGTTCTCTCATGAGGCCAATGACTGTATGACTTATGTAGGAATTTTGGCCTATTCCTCTTCACAACATTGCTACAGTTCATTGAGGTTTTCCAGGCATACGATTATTCACTTATTAAGGTCTCATCGCATTGTAGTTTTGACTTGCCCATTCCAAAACTTTTGCTTATATTTTTCAGTCATTCTGATGTAGATGTATAGTACTGGTGTGCAGTTCAGATCATTGTCCAGTTGCATGACCCAATTTCATCCAAGTTTTAGCTGTCAAACACATGGCCTGTTGCCTGTGCTGAACACATCCTCACATTTGCCTCTATAATACTCTGGTATATAGAGGAGTTCGTAACTTTTCGAATTCAGACTGATGATGTACTAATGTTATGAACTGGCTGGTACCTAATCCACAGTGTAGGGGTCATAAAGGCATGTGAATTGCCACATGAGAATCGCGATACGTAACTGAAGCATGACAAAAACTTTCCCCCCCCCCCCATCTCTAGTGGATATAAGGTTTTTCTGCTGAAATGCTGTTTGGGTTTCCCTAAACATGGCACTGGACATTAAGGCCAAACAATTCTATTTTGGTCTCATTTATCCATTGAACATTTTTCCAGAAGTCTTGTGGTTTTGTACTGTTTCGCGAACCTCAGTCGAGCTTTCTTAGTTGATGTTTTTTATAGACATAAGAAGCTTTCTCCTGACAACCCTTCCGAACAAATCGTACTTGTTCAGTCTTCTTCTAATTGTGCTGCTATGAACTTTAACATTTACTATGCTCAATGAGGCCTTTAGGGTCTAAGATGTAACTCTTGGGTCTTTTTGTATTTCTCTAAGCATTGCATGGTCTGACCTTGGGGTGAATGTCCACTCAGAGGAAGATTGGCAGGTGTCTTGAATGCTTTCCACTTGTGAATAATCATTCTCACTGTAAAACATTGAACTTCAAATCGTTTGTAAATTGTTTTAGAACCTATTTCAGATTGATGTGCTGCAACAATTGCTTCTCTAAGACCATTGCTTATGTATTTCCTTCTTGGCATTGTGTTAGCACACACCTGACTGCTCCACACCAGCAAACTGAAAGGCTTCTGCTTTTATAGAAGCCTGCACGCCTGCAGATGATCAATTAATCAAGGGCTGATGATTAGCCGTGGCTGCAACTTCCATCTTAAATCCTGTGGAACCAGTAAGGGATACTTAGTATTTTTTTTTTTTTTTAATTTAAAAATTTTAGTAAGTTTAGTTTAGTTAGTAATTGCATTGTGAAATCGATATTTTTATTTATTCACAAAAACACATAAATTTTTAAAAGAGGGGGTACTAACTTTTAAACATTACTGCAGTATATATCAATTTAATGTGCTCAGTTTAGCATCTAATTAGGTTCATCAATGTACACATAACAGAAGGCATAAACATTTAGGTATGTACAGTATGTTTCTACTTGCCAATATTTATTTATGTTTTTTTTTTTACCTCGCTAATAATAGCTTAGGCTAGCATAAATTGGCCAGACATAATATTTAAACATTATTTCATCAGTTTAAATATAAACTTCTTTCATTTTTTGCCAGGTATGTCTATTTACAAAATTAAAATCTGTGACATCCGATGTAGAGGTAGTGTTTGGATGGGAGGGAGTAAGGAAAAGTCCTAGCTACAGTATGTCACATATGTTAGTTAGCACGGAACTGGACGAGTTTTGAAAGCTGCCATGATTAAAAAAGGGGGGAAAATGGAATACCTAATGGAATAATAAATGTAACACTGCCAAATTAAATGTTAAGTTTAATGAGCATCTAAGGACATTCACTATGGACAGAGCACAGGAGCGCATGCAATAGCACAGGATGGCTGCATTCAATAACAAGAGTGCTTGTGAAACAGTTGAAAGATTTAATGAAATGTCATGTTTTTGAGTGCCTTATTGAACATAGCCCTGCTGTACTATCACGTGTGGTCCTGTGCTCTCATACCAGTCAGGCAGACCCAGGAGAGGGGAGAATGTATCAAAGGATTCAAGATCTATATATACAGTATGCGGCAAAATATACAGTACTGAAATGAAAAGATGAACGAAATTTTCTTTTTGTCATATGTCAGTTTATTTCTCTTGAAAGCTGTTAGCATGTTGATTTAGCATGGGATGCATAATGAAAGTCCTCTGCACTGCCTTGCTGTAGACAGTGTTCATATCATTCATGCAGATTCTCAATCCGGATTTCCAGAACAAAGGTTGCTGCAGACTCGTGCAAAAGGAGACAATTTGCTCGTGTAATGCAGGAATAGTTATTGGCGGATCTTCACAGTTGAACACAGTCTCCTTTAACATTCCAACAAGTAGGCATCAGGTGGTGTAAGATCGGGGGTATGGGAAGGGTATGGGAAGGAATGTGTTCTGCCACAACTGAGTACCCACTGCTGTATGAGCGGAAATAATACTCAGCTATGAATACTTTTTCCTCCGTCAGGAGACCCATTTCCAACAACAAATGCACAACACAACTTCCTTTTCACTACTGGGAACATGTGTGTCTAGAGCTATGCCCTGTCGACAAACACAAATGAGCATCCGAGATGTGTTACAGTACTGCATATTTTGGTGCATAATTTAATTTAATGTAATTTAATTTTGTTTTATTTTATTTGTAGGGGATGGGCAGCTGTCTGGATAAAAACATTGGCGAATGTTTTATTCGCCATTTGGAGCCACGTTTGTGTTGTTTTCAATGTAAGACGCTACATTTTATAAACTCTTTGAGTTTTCAGTTGGTAAAGACACCACCTTATATAAACGTCATGCCTAAGAGAACCAGGACTTTATACTTCTGAACTTGTGAGCTAAGAGAACTGAACTACATACAGTACAGTACAGTATGTGAACACACACTGATTCAGTGCTGCCTCTAACTTCATCAATGAAAAAATGAACTTTCGACTTGAATACATTGATGGCTGGATACTTCCACTTTTAACTAAGTATGCTTTGACACATTATCTATACTCTCAGTTAAGTTTAATATCTCTTTAGATTCAATATTTTTATTTCAAAAATAATCGATAAAGATCACAGCAGCTCTTTAGAGAAGCCAAAAGGTGAAGGCAAGGTTAGACAGCTATACATAAAGAGGGTGAAATTATGAGCATGACACAGAACTTCAGGAAGGTGTGAAACAGATAGATTAAGCGGAAGCAAAGAAAGAAGAGGTGCAAGAAACAAAGACAGGAAGTAACGATGACTGGTGGGAGGTGGGAGTAAGCGAGGACTAAATAAAGAGAGAGAGAGAAAGAGGAGCGGAGTCTGGCTTTCCTGTATGTGAATAATTCATGTTGTGCTGTGCCTGTGAGGCTGAATCTCCAGGGGGCTCTTTCCCTCACTCATCACCCTTCGCTCAAATCACTCAACCCCAAATAAGGACCATGCATCTCGACTGCCAAACTCAATAATCCACCACACACCAAAGCACTACAGCTGTCAGTTTCTAATGAAAGTGCTATTATTTGGCTTGTAGCTTTGTGCGAGCCTTGAAAGAAGAGTATAGAAATTATTCCTAACTTCCTGATTGTGAACGGTCCTTTGTTTTTTTGTAAAGGAAATTTGGTGTGCTTGGTAATTCCAGAGATCAAGAAAGAGGGTGAGATTACAAGAGTCAGAATTGCTTCACTCTCTTATTCTGTTCTCCCTCTTCATGTGTCTCTCTGTGGATCTCTCTCTCTCTCTCTCTGTCTTTCTCTCTCGCTAGCTGAGATGAAGGCTGTCTGGTGTGTGAGTAGCCCCGCACCCCTGGGGTCAGAACTGAAAAGCTTGGACACTTTGATTAGGAGAGCTGAAGCTCAGCAGGTGAAAGACACTGAACCATACTCACAGCCAACTCTCATCCAGCATCTCATCAAACTGGCACAGAAGTGTTTATTTAGTGTGAGATAAAATGAAAAGAGGAGCAGAGAGAGATGGGGGAACGGATTAAGACATTACAAAGAATTTTAAAAATAGCGTCATCCTATGAATTAATATGTGACCTTTACTGAGATGGCCATAATTGCTGTTCCTCAAACAGACAAAAGGATTTGCGTAGGACTATTTTTCCATTCTTAGTCAATCTATGGGAGACAACACAGAAGTGATGGGGATGAATTGTGTGCAAACAGTGAAAGGCAGAAGTAAATGTAGAGAGCTGAGACCAGTGATCATCAATGGAATGTTCAGAGACTTACCTGACTCTCTCTGTCTCGCTATCTCTCTGTCTCTCACTCTGTGGCTCTGGCTCAGGATAGTGGAACATAATAATGGAAAATTAAGATTTTCAAGGAAAAGCATGATGGATCTGCAATTAGCATTTCTGACATACACCATACACACTGTTCATACTGGCTGTGCTAAAGTCTAGACAATTACCGCATGTCTCCCCATGTCCTCATGGGGTTCCACCAGGTCCTCTGGGTTTCTCCTGTTTTCCAAAAACATTCACAAGCTGCACAAAACATAAGCTGGATTGGATGTAGTCATTTGTCCCTAAGATTAAATAGGTGTTTAAGGGTGCATGGATTCCTCGCACCCAGTTTCTGTATTAGGCTCTGGATGTACCATGACCCTGACCAGGATACGGCAGATTAAATGAAAGATTTGGACATTACTTGTACATTTTTTAAATAGATGCTCATTTGGAAAAAAAGATCTACTTGTAGTTATCACTGTACTAAGAAGGTTTTAGCCCTCTGATATTCTCAGACCAAGATATTTTTGTACCTGCAGGAAGATACTGTTTATCCATATGTTTATCCATAGAAACTCCAATCCACTAACTGTATGTGATATGCTGTAGATAAGGCTCTAGTCATACGCTAGTTTGACATTTAATATGTCAGCTGTTTAAAAGCATCATAAAATCATCATAAAATGCTTACAGCAGCATCTGAGCTGCTAGCGGGAATTGCTTTAGTAGTGGACTGCTTATTTGCTGTGAAGTTACAGCTTATTCCGTGGTAATTTTTGCTGCTCAGTGCTGGTATTTCTTCTTAACTGCTGTCAATATTGGTCTATATTATAATATGTAAGTTATTATATTATAAAGTCATATGCCAAATCATAGTAGCAAAATTGTGCAAAAAAACACAACACAGCCTATTCACTGAAACACAACTCATGTAGCTACACATACAATAGTCACCACAGTATATACAGTATGCTTAAATGACATTTTTTGAACTATAAAAGCTGGCCAAGTTCAAAGATGTAGCCCTGTTGGTTCTTTGTAATATTTAAAAACGAACCAAAAATACAAGTTGATTCCATTATCCCAATAATCTTTGCTCAGTGGTGGTCCAATGGTTTTTCCTTTACACTATGGATAAGATAAATCCAAATTGGGTCATGACAAATTATGCATGGACTACTGCCAGCAATCGAACCCAGATAAAATGGTGAGTGGTTGTAGGTTCTACTGTTGCCAGTTTTTAGACTAATACTAAAAACTGGCAACTGACACTGTACTGATTGCTGTACACCTTATAACATTTGAAATAATGTGCTTGGCTTGATGTTTCTGTATGCTAATGAATGCAGCACCATTAGGAGTTCTTTTCCTAATTTTGAATTAGTTTGACCTTAGGTTTCTCTGCAGTAGCTTGTAGTAGTTGAGTTGCAAGTTTATTAAGTCTGCTTGTACTCCTCTGCCACATGGGTGCACCTTGTTGGTATAAATTTATCGACTGTAGCTGATAACTGATGGTGTAAGGAATAACAATGCTTGGAACAAAAACTATTCAGGTCACAACATCCTGTGGTCAAACACATAGGAGAACTCGCCATTATGGATAGAAAGCTTACTCACTCATCTATACCACTTTATCCTGTATACAGGGTTGTTGGGGGTGCCGGGAGCCTATCCCAGGAGATTTAGGGCACTAGGTGGGGTCCACCCTGGACCAATCCAATGTAGGGCACACACACAAATACACTCACTCACGCGTTTGTTCACACACTACAGGAATTTGGGAATGGAAATGAGTCTAATTTGGACTATTGGAGGAAACCCACCAAGCATGGGGAGTACATGCACACATACAGTACCACAAGGCGAATTCGGGAATTTAATTTGGATCCTGGAGTTGCAAAGTGACAGTCAGTGCTAACCACTAAGCCGCTGTGCCGCTATATAGACAGCTACCATAGCCATCTATCCAGCGGCACTGTGGCTTAGTGGTCTTAACGTATACCTACAAAAAGGCTTCGTCTAATAATGTGGCCAGTAAAATCAGGCCATCATCGGAAAAAATATCAACAATGATCTCGTTATGCTCTGTTTCTACTGATACACAGGTTCATTTTGTATTTTTCAAAAAGTGACCTATATGGTAGATGCTGTAAAATGTTAAAATGAAGATTGAATAAATTTGAACAACAGTTATTATAAGTTATTATATGTCCAGTATCACATATCTTTGTACCTGCCTTTTACATTAGGTAAGAGTTTACACTGTGTTCATTTTTGTTATCTTGTTTCATGAGTCACAGACTAGTGGACTAAGCTCCTGGCATTGCTCCGTCTGACCCTAGATCTCATTATGTAAGCGAGTCCTATGTACTAGGGATGGAAATAAAAAGTTTTCTCTCAGACAGATGCTTCAGCTGTCTTCTTATGATGTTGATATTGCGAGACCTCAAATACGACTCCCTTGTATGTTGTTTGGTGTTTTTTACCTTGGCTATTTAAGTTTACTTGGCTGCACTAATGGATTGGAGCAGATGGAGTCATCAAAATGCTGCCGCCACAGTGGAAGGCCCCATGAAAATCCTTAGGCCCTGGGGGAAAAGGCGGTCCTGTAACTTAAACATCTATAAACATGTGCTCTGTAATTCAGCCATGCCTTCCTGACTGATGGGACCGGAACGTCAACAGCTGTCAGACGTCAGCCATTGTTAACCCACCACAGTATGCCTTTTGCTCTCTCCTGGGGGGTACATAAATTAGCCTATTTACTGCTGCTGTCTCGAGGGTGGTCGCCGAAAATGCCTTTGAAATGTGCTATATTATTATACCTGGCCGCACCTTTTCTGTTGTGGTGTGAAGGGAATTGTAATACCATGGTTCCGGGGGCCAATGATTTTCATATATATGTTACAGTGATAATATATTATTCTAACCTAGTACATTTATTATAAGGATTTTATTGGACTATTTTAATGGTCACCTAAATTAAATGGGTTTATTCCAAGACCCAGTAGCTCTAAACTGAAGTCTACTGGAATTTAATGACAAATTTAATACAATGTGTCCTATGTGTGGAAAAAAAGCTTTATGCTGCCCATAAATAAATATTGTACATGTTTAAATTATGAGCCTAATATGTAAGTATTTTATGTTCATAAAATTAGACTGTTAGATGAATGGGGTTTAGTCGACGTTTTTTTTTATAGGTAAAGACGTTCAGTGCAACTCATGTACAAAATGTACAAAACCACAGCTTTTAATGTTTTCATTTAATTAACGTTTTTATGTGACATTACAAGAAGTGTTCGTGCATCTTCAGGGAGCTTGCAAGTTCTAGATGATGCCATCTGTCATCAGGTGTCAAAGAGGATAATTAACACTGGTCTCTGGGTATAAAAAATATTATTTTTCTCTTTGTTCACTTTACTGTCAATCAGAATGTCGCTGATTAAGATTGAATCGGAGCTCAGGTGCATTATATATGCGCAGTGTGTGCAGCATGCTGTGGTGCACTGGGTGTTTTGGTGCCTTTCTGTCATGGCCAACATTGACTGTTTTCAGCAGGTTGTGCTGCACTGGCTTTTCTGTAGAATTGAAGCAGACAGACTGGACTTTGGTCCCAGCGGGCACGGGTGATCCTTGGATGCTCATGATACTGTCACCAGTTGACTGATGTTTAATTGATAATCAGTGTTAATGTGTTAATGTTTTTGTGGCGTTAATGTTATGGCTGATCGGTATATATGGCAGGGGAGAACTAAATAGTCGATGGGATCTGCCAATATAGTGAACTGCAAATTTGGAAGACAATTGGGGTGATTATCCCAAAGTTAATTACAATGAAAATATGTTACCATATGAGGTTTGGAACAAATGGTTGATTGCAGATTGAGCCTGCTCAGTTATATAAACAAGCTCATATTTTTTTGAGGCTGCATTTACCCGGTGACTTCAGCTGGTGGCTAACGGTCCAGATGCACAGACCCAGCACGGTATTTTAGCAGACTGAATGATGCAATTGAAAAATACCATAACGGGATTAATCAGCATTAAAAAAAACAACAACAACTGACTGTAGTTCAGATTTTAGATTACTAAACATTATAACTACTGTCTTTATGGTATTTAAGCAATGTTTTGTTCTGTATTCTATTCATTATTGAAATTATTGACCTGAAGGCAGCTCATAAAGAGACAAAAATGTTCCACAGACTTCTAAAGATTGAAGAAAAAAAAAGAACCTGTCTGAACTGATTAATTAGTGACAGCATGGCTGTTGGGCGGCAAAGTGGCCTCCAGGTTCGATTCCTGCCTCTGTGTGTATGGAGTTTGCATGTTCTCCCCGTACTTGGTGGGTTTCCTCCGGGTACTCTGGTTTCCTTCCACAGTCCAAAGACCTGCAGATTAAGCTAATTGGCATTCCAAAATTGCCCACAGTGTGTGAATGAGTGCATGATTGCCATATGATGAGTGCGCGCGCCATATGATCAATTGGCACCCATGGCCCAAGTTTCCTGGGATAGGATCCAGGCGCCCTGTGACCCTGTATACAGGATAAAGCGGTATAGAATGAGTGAGTGAGTGAGAATAAAGCCAAATGTTTAAACGTTCAGAAACTGTCGTGATAGTCATCATGTTAATGTTAAAATCATTAACTGTTAAACATTTACAGGTAAGTCATGTCACTTTTCAGTCATATTTTATATAGTTATATATTATAGTTGCTTATCCAGTTGTTTGTTAGCATGGACTTTTATGTTGCTGGGCTTCACAACATTTATATGCCTTTGGTAGATCAGATCTCTGATATAAACGCTCAGGTTCTGAATCCATATTGTTTGTCCATATCTCAGCTCTGTATTGTTTGTTAACTGAATGCAAGCAGTTTTATTAGAAGCTCTACAAATGTTAGTTGCCCTGACGGTAATAGCCATTTTCATAGTGTTCACCGGCAGTATGTTATTATCATTACGGCAAAACCTGCATACTTGCTTTGACTACAGGGAGCCTCATGACCTGTCATTTGAATTTCCATTACAGCTCTATTCTCAGGCACATCAAACTAAATTGAATAAAAGGTGCTCACAGTAGCAGTAAGTGCTAAATGCAGAGTCTGTGCTGGCTGCTTTAATGGCTCTATCCCTGACTCACAGAGGGGCCATGTGAGGACCATAATGAGACCCAGACACATTGGAGGAGATGAAACTGGCCAAAGAACGGTCTGATTTCCGGAAGGATTATAGTAGATGAAGCTCACGATGGTGAGGAGCATGGGAATTGGATCGGAACGAGATCTTCAATCTTCAGTGACCCCTCAGTCCATCCGTTTTAATATAATCATCTAGGAATCCTCTCTAAACATGCAGCTGAAATAAGTCACAGCAAACTGTGTAATACAACAATTTTTTTCTCCTCTATCGGTAAGGTCTGACTTACCGATTCCAAGAAGTGTTCCCTGGGAGTGTTGATGCAAAAATGATGTTCCATTTATGACTATCTCATGTGGTTATGTTATTTTTTGCTTTACCCTCTGGTGTTTCAGAAAGCACATACTTATTTTCTCATGCATGAGGGTGTTCTCAAAGGCTGAATCATAAGCTGTGTGATTGAAAAGCACTGTTTGCAATGCAGCCACTTCCTGGAAGGTGGATAGTGTGTGTGTGTGTGTGTGTGTGTGTGTGTGTGTGTTTCTATGTGCACATTCCTCAGTGTGATTGAAACTGTAATTTTCGGTTCTACAGCAATGCCCTACGTCTGGCCAGAGATTTCTGACTCTAATAAGATGGAACCTTATTAGAAGATAGAGTAATCCTTACCTAGAGCTTGTCTTATACGATTGCTGAACCTAAAAGTTTAAAAAGACATATAGATTTGTTTCATTGATCTAACCACACGATGCTTGCAACTTGAAGTATCTCTTTCATTCCTATGTTCCTTGTTACACTGATATACAAGATCGCTCAAACCGCTTCCAAACCCTTGTACACAACGGTGCTGCAGAATTCTCAGTTCTAATTAGGACAGGTGGTGGGGCTGAGAGGTTTATAGCAATATGTTTATTCCAATGAGTTCTACAGCACTAAAGTTTTGTCTGTGACAGTATTTATTCCGCATGTCCAAAAGGACTCAGCAACTTGTAACAAAGAGAAGTAAAGCAGTAAGTTTCAGGTTTTCTGAAACAGGAAAGGATTGAACAGCGGGCTTTGTGGTTTCCCTAACGTAACAAGCTGCTTTTTTTTGTCTTCTTAACATCTAAACGAAAGAGAGAGGAAGAAAGGCTGGTAAGGGAAGGACTGTTTATAGCTGTTATAATGTAAGTGACAAGTGTTTGGCGGATTTTAACGTAACGAATAAAAAGCACAACATGCCCTTTCCGATCTTTAGTTATTAAAGGATTGTGATCATGGACAAAGAGAAAAATAAAGCACCAGTGAAATGTGCATAAATTATTTTTTTGCATAAATAATCACTACTTCATTGTATTTTCCTATATGAGCTTTTTATTTCTTACTCCATTCTTATATTGTCCTCTCTATGAAGCGTCGTTATATACAGTACATATGTATGTGTGTTCTCCAGTTCTGCACAAGGTTTATGTTCAGATCTCATGTTGAATAAAATTTTTTAGCAGCTCTTTCTGTCCACACCTCTCACAAATTTTGGCTTTTCCCATTATTATCATCATTGAAAATGAGCGCCAATATGTCTGAAAAGTCATTTTCTTGCCATGGGATTTCAATTAAATTTTTTTTAGTTATGTTTCTTTTTTCATTATTTTGGCCTTGTCTAGCTCGAGCATTGGCCAGTGTTGTATCATCCAGCAGTCTTTCGACTGAGGCTGTCTCTAGTTGATAAGGATACAGTCAAAGACTGGGATAGTCATTCCAATTACACTTGTTAATTAGCAATTTAGCCATAGCAACACAGTCACCAAGGAGACTAATAAGAGCCAAGCGCATGGGTTTAAGTGTTAAGGTGCCTGACCTCCTGGTATATTTCTTGTGTCTTTCATCTGATTGCTTTGTCCTAAAATGACTTATTTTACAATCTAACTGCGTTATAGTACTGATTGTTCTCTCCTGTTTTCCGTACACTGCTGGTTGCATGGCCAGTTAATCAGAGATGGCACACGTGTCTCTAACGGCAGTGCCGACTTCCTCTAGAGCACTTTTTTTTTTTTCCTCATTCAGAGAGGGAGAAAGCCTCGCTGCTTTCTGTGGTGTTGGAAAACAACGCACATTGACACTGACTGCATTTGTGCATTAACAGCACCCTTGAGGCTTGTCTTGTTTGTGCACATATGCCTCCATCACTATCAATAACAATAAATAACAGTTTCTATGGTAACCCTATGGCATGTAGGTGATCAGCAAGGGCACCTGCTGGCAGCCTGGCACGCACTGCACTCGCTGTTTTCAGTAACACTTAAGGGTCTGTATTTAAATGTTGGAATAAAAACAGGATAAATATGCAAGCAAAGCTAATGATGGAAAAGTGAATGAAGGGTTGATATTAAATATACTAGGATCAGACAAGAAAAACGAAGACCGTTCAATGATACACAGACACAAAAATGATGAGGTTACGCCTAAAAAAAAAAAAGAAATCAAGGAGTAATTGGATGTTGGTCTGTTGTCCCTGATGGGCCATGATGTGAATGAATGGCTAGGCATAAATAAGAAAGGCAGGCAGATGTGAGAAGGCAGGCTGCTGATAAGGGCCTCTGCTCTAAGCCCAGCTTATACCTCACACACAGGCAGAATGAATTTCATTTGCTGAAAGGAGCCTGACATTATTAATATCAAGGGGCTCAGAAATATGCAAAGAAAATGAGCTATTTTTGCAGGGTGCCTCTTTGAACATGGCAAAGCCTTTCCTTTTTTCTTCCTAGCAATATGTTTGAAGGCAATATGCATAAGCTATTTTAGCTCACCACATTTTTTGTGAGGTTTTGTGCTACACTGTAAAAGCCTTTTGTCCTAGTGATTGTATGTTAGGGGTTTTTAAAAGAGACCACACAGACGAATTGTGTAAATGTGCTCCTTTTTTACTTTATGAAACTGTATTGCCGTAACATTTAAGGATTCTGAAACGCACAGTTTTTTTAGCTAGGCTTACTCTTAGACCAAAAAAAGTCAGGCCTTGTAAACATTTATTGCTTAGTAGAAAGCTTTTATATCCTGACTCCTACAGTGCTTTTTTTTTTTTTGTTACATAAAGAGAGGAATCAGGGAAACTTTTATAAGAAGCAGGACTACAGAAATATGATATCAATTCCTCGATCCCAATGACTGCATCAATATCCTTTTTTATAAATACAGTAACAGGACATGTGCCTGTAAAAGGTCTGATAAAAAACAGCTGTGAATAGTCAGACTTAGAATAACTTTGTCAAGCCCTGGTCCTGTAGTGCCTTACGGTTCAGTGATGTGCAGCCTTCATCCTCACTGCGTCCTCCATTAGCAGCTTAGTGCCGGTTCACAAACTTCTGTTATTCTGCTGTAGCTTCACTCCAGGCAGCGATGTAATTCCGAACAGAGCCCAGCTCATTTATTAGACCGGAAATATTTCTGCTTTAGCCTGTGTTGTGCATGCAGCCAGCTGTCTCTTTGTGTATGTTCGGCTATAGGTCGAGTCTGCCTGGTCTTGTGTGCATGCCCAGCGTCTTCAGGGGAAAGTTACATACATCTTCAGTGGACATTTATTAGGAACACCTGTACATCTGCTATTTGTGCGCTTTCTCAATCAGCCAATCATGTGACACAAAGTCATGCAGATACAGATCACAAGCTTTGGTTACCAGAATGAGAACACACAAAAAAAGGGCTGATTTGAGTATTTTATAAACAGCTGATCTCTTATGATTTTAATATTAAATAGTTTACACAATGGTGAATACAACAAACATATAAATCCAAAAAATTTTTAGTATAATATTTTTTATAATAATACAATATTTAGTAAATCCAGTAATATGTTGTTGATGGTATGAGGAAAATGGCTAGACTGGTATAATGACTCAAAAAAAAAAAAAAAGCACTCTACTAGTGTTGTAGAAGAAAGGCACCTCATGACGCACCACACACCAAACTTTGAGATGGATGTGCTACTAGAACAGAAGACCACCTCGGATTTCTCGGACCTCCTGTCAGACAAGAACAGGAATCCAAGGCTACAGTGGGCACGGGACTCTCTAAGACTATAAAGCTGAAGTGAAATGAAATGTTGTTTAATGATCATTCCTTTAAATCATCACAGTCTTGGAAGCTCAGTGTCACTGCTGGTAGCGTGACAGCTCCAGGGTCCTGGTTTCAATCCTGAGCTCAGGATTATATTTTGTGACATGTTGCATGTTTTCCCCACTGTAGGAAAACACGCCAGGAGATGCTCTAGAGAATTTGTGTGTGTGTGTGTGTGCGCGCATGATGCAATGTGATGAACTATTATCACATCCAGGGTTTATTCCTGGCACCAACTGCTAATTGTGGGAGGTGCCAATCATTTAGAAGAAAAAAAAATCAGTGAAATTGTCCAACTTTGAAAACTATGTTTAAATATTAAAATGTATAAGATCTCTATGTGTTTCATGCACGTGTTTTAGATTTTCTATGAGATATTAAACTTCTGGTATTGTCGCAAAGGGTGCCAATAGTTCTGGAGCTGTTAATATTAAGTATTTGATATGCTATAAAATGAGATCTAGTTTTCATGAAGTGTAACAGTTGTGAATGTGTGTGTGAGAAAGAGAGAGATAAGGATATGGGGATTGATATCTCGTTGCATTTACACACCTTGGCAAAATCATGTAATATTCCTTATTCACTTTATGCATTTGCTGGTCAAATCTGACCGTGCTGTAGGCTTTGTAAAAGCAGAAAGGGAGTGATGCATAATTTGTAGTTATCGCAACTGACGCCTCTCTCACAGGACTTTCAGATGGCTTTGATGAATACAGCAGATGGAAAGATGAATATTGGATGACACCTTAGGTGACTCTATTAGTGACAGCATTCATATTGGATTCCCTCAAATTGCCCTTAGAGCAACTTTTACTCCATATTTTCCCTGTGTGCCTTTGAGCGAGAGTGTCTTATTGAAAGGCACATCTTTCACAGAGGCAAGCCTCCTTCCTCCCTGGCTTTCTACCTAACCTTTTGTTAAGGACATGTCACTCTGGACTGGACTAGTGCAGCTGCCAACAAGAAGTGACAGTCCAACCAGACATCTGTAGCGTGTTTGTGTGCATGCTTGTGTGTGTGGGTGTTTATAGCGTGGCAGCCTCTCTCACCCTGCCTGGTCTTTTGGCCCTCCGGCTTCTGCTTTCAGTGAGAACGCAGAATCATTTCAGGCAGCCGGGCCATTTATTATAGCCACACACTGTCTGGCAGGCAGTGACGAGGGAAGTATGACGCTGGAGGGGTTCATAGACCGCCCGTGACCTCATATTCATAAAGCCTTGCCCTCTCTGAATGTTCTTACTTTTCTGTGCACTGCTATATATATATATAAATAAGCTGTTTTAATAAAAATGCATATGACAAATTATTTAAATATTTTGACTTGATAAAAACAAGTCAAAATTTATTTGGTGAACTCATAGGCCTGATGTTAGTGAAATATTTACTGTACATTAAAGGAACCTTATTTTCAAAAGGGCTTAGAATTATGTTGCAAGGGTTCCCCCTGCTGGATGATTGTTACTACTACATTATAGATAAGAGCGGGAAAAGCTTGCTGATAAGAATGCGTAGTGTTGCCCTGTATTTCTGAGAAATGTTCTGTTTTCCATGGTTTCTTGTAGGACTCAGTAGATTACAACAACATTCAGGAGATGAAGTATTTAGACATGGTGGTGTGTGAGACTCTGAGACTATATCCACCTGCATTTAAGTATGAGGACTATCCAGCAAATCCTTATCTTTTTTTCTTAAAATGTATTCACTGTAATGTTAAGTTTGTGTGCTAGTGCCTGTGTTTTGTTGCACTGCAGACCTATGCGCAATGTTGAGCATGAATGTGTGGTGAATGGACAGACACTGCCTAAAGGAGCTACAGTGGAGATCGCAACAGGCTTTCTGCATTCTGACCCTGAATACTGGGACGAGCCGGAGAAATTCATACCTGAAAGGTACAAGGTTTTTAACTCGTATAAATATGTCAGTAGGCATGGCAGGGCATGTGTATTTTTTTTTTTTACTACATAATTGTTAAAAAATAATAATTAATTGGTAGTTCCTGCAAAAACAATCAATCATGACCCTTAAGATAAAAAAAAAAAAATCAAGGAAAAAGGCAAAATATGTCTTTCTTTTTATTTATTTATTAATTTATCTTTAAGAAATTGCTTGTTCATGGTTAGAGTTGTGGTGGATCCTGTGCCTAGCCTGTGAAACCTCACACAGACACAGGGAAAATTTGAGAATCTCCAAGAAAGATAACTCAAGCTCAGGATATGTAAGGTAGCAAAAATAATACCACAGTGATCCCAAATTAGATTCAGTTACAGAAAAATAATTAAAATCTAAATAGTTGATGCAAGCTTGCGATGGATTGGAATCCTGCCCAGGGTGTACCCCGCTTCCTGGGATAGGCTCCAGTCTTCCCTGTACAGGATTGCCGATATAGAGAACGAGTTAGTGAGAGAGTAGTACAGCCGTCTTTGGTTAAAGACCCAATCTTTTTCTAAACTTTATGTTTTTTCGATTATCTCTGCCTGCAACTTCATCATCCCTCAGTACAAAGCCCTTACCCATTTTTATTCTCAAAAGAGCAGGTCTTGTAAAACTGATGACCTTAGTCTCTGGCTATCCAACCAATCCCTATTCACTACAGAACGCAATTATTTTGCTG
This sequence comes from Leiocassis micropogon, assembly GCA_028565275.1. Lineage (NCBI taxonomy): Eukaryota > Metazoa > Chordata > Actinopteri > Siluriformes > Bagridae > Leiocassis > Leiocassis micropogon. Next base: position 29,394,359 of record JAOVVA010000037.1, read on the forward strand.
GATAAATCTGTCTCTCTCAAGGGCATCTCCAGATGGCTAGAAGGCTAAAAGGGCTAGAACACTTCTTATGGATAAGGTACAGAACTTAGACATGGTGAGGATCTATTTTTGACCAACTTGAGATAGGTCTCATGAATTCTGCAGTCATTATGCAGAACATAATTGTGCATAATAATAACACTTGATTAGTAGTAATTGCAAACAAAGTCTTATTCACATACAGTAAATCATGCTAGGAAATGAAAATTTGTATTGAAATAAATCCAAAGCTGTCAATTATATAAAAAATCCTGATTTTTTTTTATTGCATAAGCTCATTGGTTGTTATGATTAGACAGGAAGCACTAGTGTTTTTTGTAGTACAGTATATGAGATGCACCTAAGCATCTTGCGTCATGCATCTTAAGTCTATCATCAAGTCAAAACATGATTTGTGTATAATTATTACATTATACACAATCTCATTGTGTACCTCACACTATATATATTATATTGATGACAATAAAGATCTTTTTGACTTGTTGATACTTATTTATACTTATTTTAGATTATTACTCATTTTAATAAAAATTGTAAGTAATGGACAATGCAGAATTCTGGCATTTTTTTCATGCAGTTACACCCAGTGTGTGGCAACCATGTGTTTAATCATGTTTTCTTGTTTAAAAAAATCCCAAACTATTTGGAACATGTCTAAATGTTTCAAGGATGTTACACACTATCTAGGCATTGTAGTCAAAATATGAGTATGCAGACTGTAACAAAACCAGCAGGAACGCCAAATGTAATTAACACTCTCTTCCCAAATTGTTGTGTGCAGTGGCACTTTTGTTGTGCACAGTTGTGCGTTTATAATTTTTCATTGGAGCAGTCAACAGTATTGTAATAAACATCTTCACAAAACTTATTTTTTATATTTTACTTTATTTTAATCCATTATTTTGGATAAAAATCTGCCTTCTTTTTACCTCCTCATTGTGCTTCTTCACCGCAATCCACTTGTGACCGCCATCCAGTTGTGTGGCGATGTTCAAGTTTTCCAAATGTGGCCGGTGTTCTAATTTTTCCGTAATTTATTGACAGGCGCTTCATATGCCTCACTCTTGTAACTGTCCATTCAGGGGAAAAATAGATAATGACCATGACTGGATATCCCTTAAACACTTGGTGAAGTTCATTGCCAAAAACGTCAATGAATCACAGCTGTATTTAATAGTGAAAGTAAGAATATTTTCACAGGATTGGGTCTAAACAGCTGTATGGCCATAACCACTTCTTCTGGAGACTAATTGGAATAAAAAGCCTTCAGTTTCCTAGAGAGCATAAAGATTGGATTTTGGAACAGTGGAAAAGGTTATGTAGTCTGACGAGTCCGGATTGACCCTGTTCAAGTCAGATGACTACCTGAATGTGCCAAATGACAAGGGTATCAATGGATTTTTTTCCCCTAATGGCATGGGAATCCCAGGACACAAATTGTGAAAGAGTGGTTCTGGGAGCATGAGGAATCATTTTCACACATGAAATAGCCACCACATTGCATGCTGTAATCAAAGCTGAAGGCAGCCAATATTATTAGACTGTGTGAATTTGTGTGTGAGTGTCTGTGGTATGTGACTAAAGACGTCCACTATAAATTACCTTGGAACCAGTGTATTTTGAAAAATTATGTAAGCTATTTATTTAAAAGTATGTAAGCTATTTATGTTCCTTCACTACAGTATATTTACTGTATATGTTTTGTATGTATGGATAATACATGGTATATATGGTATACTATACATATATGGTATATATAGTACATCATTATATACCCACATTGGTTCCAAATGTTTATTTTCATAAACTTAATTCCTCTAACATACTGTATAATATATACAGTACATACCGTATAAGTAAACGGTTCTTGGGTATTAGGACATACAGTATATATAATTTATCAGATTTCTGTAAGGGAAAACAAAAACCTTTCCCCCGGCCCAACCATACTTTTGTATTTTTGTGCACATTTTAGCTCATTATGCTTTTAGGACTGAAATGTTCCCCCTAAATGCAGACATCTGGCTGACTGGAAAAAAAATTTTGCTTACCGTTGCTTGTACTGTATATACTGTAGCTTATTTTGTAAAGCTGCTTTGCGACAATGACCATTGTTAAGTGCTCGACAATAAAAGATATTTGAACTGAATTTTAGTACAAACGAACACTGTATTGCATACTTAGTACTTAGAGCATTTTGGAAACGTTCAATGTTGCACTTTCTTCTGTTTTTGCAAGTAAAATGTGACAAAATCTGCCTGAGAAGTATTGTATTATGTAATATGTTACCTGCTTTTTGCCGTTCAAACTTTAAGAATGAATTAGCCGTCATGTCTGCAAGGTGCTAATGCTTTCATCCTGTCTCAGGTTTACCCCTGAAGCCAAGGCCGGTCGACACCCTTTCGTCTACATGCCATTTGGAGCAGGGCCTCGCAGCTGTGTGGGCATGAGAATAGCCCAGCTGGAGATTAGAATGGCATTGACCAACATCTTCAAAAAATTTAATGTGGTGGCGTGTAAGGACACAGAGGTGTGTTTATTTCACAGTGTTACTATAGTACAAGGGGCGGTGAAGTCAAAGCAGGACTAATGAAATATCCCTTGAATGAAGATGTAACATACAGAAGACAGTCCAGTGATACTGTAAGACTTTTAGCTGCAGTAAAACATTTAAATGGTGCAATCATTTTAAAGAAGGCTGTATGTCTGTAAATCCACTGTATTCGTTCCGGTAAAGATTCAGAGAGTGGAATGTCTGATCCTTGGAATTTGAAGGATAACTTGTCCCCAGTTTGTAGAAGAGACTGGGAACTATACAAACAGTAATTAACACATTCCCCTGCAAACTCCTGACCTCGCTCCAGCCATTTCCACATATTTGGGCCATCAAAGGAGTTCCTGGGAGGCCAGCGTTTTGGACGTGAAGCCGGCAGTCCGATCATGGCTCCAGTGTACTAACAAAACTTTCTATCTTGATGGCATCCAAGTAGTATCCACTAGTGAAACACTAGGAAAAGTGCATTAGTGTACAGTAGCAGGAGATTATATAGAGAAGTAAAAGTAGATTTTATTCAAGAATCCCAGTTTGACTTGAATGACCCTCGTAGTATTAAAAAGAAATGTGTTTAAACATAACCTACGTACAGCTAATACATGTATACAGTATATCGGATTTTTAAAGGCATTCTCTTTGTTCTTGATGAAATCGTCTCTAAGATGCCAGTTTTTATTTCTTACAGGTTCCTCTTACATTGAAGTCATATTCCACACTCGGACCCAAGAATGGCATCTTTGTCCAAATTACCAAGAGAGATAATTGTGGTGATGCATAAAAACTGTCCGAGTGATTCCAGAGAGTCTGATTTTAAGAGAAAGAAGAAGAAACCTTCTAGAACTATGTGATTAGTAAGGGAATAGCAAAGAATAGTACTGATAGAATTTTATAAACATACTTTGTGAGATCATTCATCCACATTATATAAAATTAAAATGCCATATTTCTTTTACATTCATTTCTGGTAAATTTGAAATTGCTTTCCTCATTGTTGAACCACTCAGAATGACAAGGACTGTTATGTTCGGATTGATACTGAGGAAAAACAGCAGAAGGAACAAAGGGTGGAATTAATCAGACTGATGTTTAACGTAAAAATGGTTTTTAAAAGGCACTTGTGTATTTATGGGCATATTGTTGTAGAGATTACCATAAATTACCCTGTGTGAGCTACTGTAGATATGTTCTTTCACTATATTTACTTTGTATTCTATGTATGGGTGAAACATGCTTTTGACATACAGGGGGCACACGTACATCATACATCCACATTGGTTCTATGTGTTTTGATCATATCTGACTAATACATGTAACATACTATAAATGTAAATGGTTCTTGGGTAATAGGACATTTATATATTCATTTATCAGATTTCTGTATGGGAAAACAAAAAGCTTCTTTTTGTATTTTTTGTGCTCCTTTTTAGCTCATTATCCTTACGGTTATGGAAATGTTTCCGCCCTAAATGTACAGTAAGCATCTGTCTGACTGGAACAATTTTTTGCTTATCTTTTCTTGGATATAGATCAACTTTCTGTACTTTTTTAATTCTGGAAAGCTGCTTCTTAAAAATGACCACTTTTAAAAGTGCTATAAAATAAAATGTGAACTGAACTGTGATTATATATACACACACAGTATATAAAATTTGCAGTACTGTGCAAAATCTTAGGTGCATTATAATGACAAATGTTCTCTCCATAAAAATAATACAAAAAGCAATTTGAAGAATCTGCAGATTGTTGTAGAAATATATATCTTCCATTAAAATTGCATTTGTTTCAAAATTATTATTATTACCACAAGGTGGTGGTGTAGCACAAGCTGTCTTGTGTGGAGTATGGCTGTTCCAGGAGCTTCAAAGTGATGACATTGTTTCTAACTAGAACTCTTTTCATCCATTACATTCTGCATGTCTCTGAACTGTGGGAAGAAAGTGGAGGACCAAGAGGAAGCAGAACATGCACAGTAAATGCACACAGATCTGACGCGGGAATCAAACTCAGGACTTTGTGCAAGGTTCAATAAATATAACTCAATAAAATGACTATTATTTAATGTCATTAAATTATAGGACTTTATTTTGGTCTCAATACATTTGGTCACTGCCTGTATCTTACATTATATGGGCAAAGGTTTATTATTGTTTATTATTATACCAACAGAATTTGGTTGTGTTGATTGTGAATTTGGCTGTTTCAACAGTAACCAGTGGTGACACTGTTCAAATGAAAATTTTATTTGTCACATACAGTACGATATGCAGTGATTCCTAACTTTCCTTATATACTAATATACTCTTATTTGCAATCTCCATCTTCGTAATCAATGGCAGTGGTACAGTATATACTGTAAATCTATAAAAGTTGATTCTTGCTGTTTTGCCTGACTCTTTGTTGATGAAAATTGATGAAAATTGATGTGTGCTATTTTCAAACACATCAGGTAAAGAGATTGAAAAAAAAAAGACAAGAACAATTTAGAGGGTAAAATGTATTCATGAAGTTTAGTGAATCTCATAAGTCCATAAAAACTTCATAACACAATTCAGTGTTCTGAATAACCCTTACTCTTTGTCTTTAACACAGACGCTACAATCTTGTTAAAAATATAACCCCTGTCACACAGCCGTGTCCCCACTACTGTATGTCCACAAAAATGCAGTAGAAAATGGTATGGATGTAGTTTTGTCTCCTTTGATGTGGCGCTGCCTTTTTTTGACAATGTTAAAAAAAAAGCCTGGTTAAAGCAAGCTGCAAGAAGAACTTGATAAAGATGTACCAACATCAGCTTAATTAAGAGCACTGGGTCAGGCTAGTAATGCCAGTTAAAATGATTCTATGAAAAAAATAATTCTTTCAGCAATTTATCCTGACATAATAGCTTTAAATTTTGATTTAACTTGCATTAATTCTGCTTAAATAAATTGTATTGTATTGAAAAACTGTTTAAAGAGAAGAGGAATAGACCTATACAGTATGAAAGGTGACTAGAAATGCATCAATAAACCATAGACCTATTTTGATTTATACTGTAACTACTTTAAATAATTAATCTAACAATAAGTGACCACATTACACACTGTAAGCGCATCAAGTGAAAATGTGCAGTATTATGATACCATTAAGCTTTTTTTGTTTATAGGATTAAACCTCAAAAAAATAGAAATACTTATGTTTAGAATTACAAACCACATTCATCAGCCTGGATCTTTAAGAGTATTCAATGATGTACTCTGGATAGATCTGATACTTCTCAAAGATGATAAAAATCGCTGGGTTGCTTGTATTGTCCACACAGCTATCATAAAACCCTCCACTGGAGCTCTTCTGTGGAGGTCGGACCAAACTGCTGGATCCTTTGGTAAATTCTCCAACAAGGACAAGTGCAACAAACATCATCTTATAGCCGGCTTTGGATTTGGCAAATCTATCCGCATACCTGGCATCTCTAGCGAAGTAACTTCCTATAAAGAAGATTTAAAAAAATATATATTGTTAGTATGATGGGGAAGACACTATGCAGAAAATAAATGATTTTTTTGTTTCAAATGAATATTTAAATGTGTTTATCAGTTTGTAGCCACAGACATTGACAGAAACAAATGTGAAAAAGAAATGTGGAAAGACCATGGAATTAGAAGATGTGTCCAAACTTTTAACTGGTAAATATATACTGTATGGACAAAAGTATTTGGACAAACCTGTTAATTATTTAATTCAGATGTTTTAATTAGGCCCCTCATCCCCAGTGAAGGTCAATCCTAACGCTTCAGAATATCAACACAATGCTATGCTAAGACAATGGTCCAACTTTGTGGCACCAGTTTGGGGAAGGCCCTTTTAAATCCCAACATGACTGTGCCCCAGTGCACAAAGTCAGGACATGGTTTGATGAGTTGTGGAAGAACTTGACTGGCCTGCACAGAGCCCTGACCTCAACCCCATCGAGCACCTTTGGGGTGCACGGGAATGGATATTGCGACCCAGGCCTCATCCAACATCAGTGTCTGACCTCAGAAATGCTCTACAGAATGAATAGGCACCAATTCCCACAGAAATACTCCAAAATCTTATGGACATCGTCCCAAGAAGAATGAAAGTTGTTATAGCTGCAAAAGGGGGACTAACTCCATATTGAAGTACTGCATACTGTATGTATTCGGTTTAGCCAAATACTCTTGTCCATATAGTGTATATACCACTCAGTTTTGAAGCACATCTATTACAACAGTCAGCTACCTTTGCCATAAAGTGATCCATGGACACCACAAATTCTCCAGTCAAAATTCTGTTCACAGATGGCCTCTATTAGAGATTTATCTGTGCCATGGAAGAGGTAACGCTCATCTATCTCCCTCCCTCCATTCCTCTCCTTCATCTGTTCTTTCTGCCTGGAATGAAAAAAAAAATCTAATGTTTAAAACTAATGTCCAGTACAAATGTTTTATACCTTAGTGTAGTAGCAGGGTCGAAATTGTACATACCAGTGAAAAACTCTCCAGACTGATGGATTTTGCACTCTCTTAATGCTGTGTATGGTGCTTGACAACATTGTCCGTTTGAACAATAAGGTTACTGCACTGTAATCAGGTGCAGAGCTTGACAGAGGAACAATCTAACAGGATAAGCTTTGTTAATTAACATTCTGATTATGGGGAAAAAAATGTCACAGTAGGCAATTATCTCCATAACTAATCAAAAGGTTAGAGCCAGTTCTGTATTGGTGTATATTCCCCATTTTATTAGCCAACGTTCAGACTGTACCAGCGGAATTAATATGGCAGGCACAAAATTTCTAAATAAATTCTGAAAAACACATAGAAAAATGTATTTCGTTTTTAATTGTGTTTAATTTATGTACAGTGAATAGTGAGTTGCGTACCATGTAGGAGAAGCTGGGCAGAGCATTTTTATCCCAGTGACCAGGAAATTCCACTGAGGAGGAGCATGTGGTGTCTTGAGCATCACTAAAGATGAACAATTACCCATCAGGTTCATAATGTAGTACTGCATAATAGTAATAACTATGCAACACAAATAATTCACAATTCATTTAATACATGCACTGGCAATTTTTTAAAACCCTATAGTATATTTTTGCTTTTTTTCAATCATTCGATTCAATCAATACATTTTAAATGATTTAAGTTCTAACCAAGGAATCAAATTTCAGTGAAAGAAGGAAGACATATATAATCCCCTTATACACTAACATACTTATCCCAGTGTTTCACTAGTGCTGGAATAGCATCAAGTTAGAAAGATTTTTCAGAAACACTGCCTGCTTCACATCTGAAATGCTGCGTCTTGTCTTGAATGCCCCTTGTCCTTTATTCAATACATTATCCTCTCATTGCAATAAAATTTAAAGACAAGAAAAACCTTAAACGTGTGTGTGTATATTATAT
>JAOVVA010000037.1:29410199-29426867 GCA_028565275.1 Leiocassis micropogon
TGAAATAAATGAGCGTGCTGTTTGTGCAACAGCGCGACAAACATTACCTGTCCTTTTATGAACTGCACAAGTAGTGGTGGTCATTAACTGCTAGCTAACTGGGTAAGGGTGGTACAGGGGGTCTGTAGCTCTGTCCACCGTTTTAGAGAACATGTTTTGTTTTAAAGTAAGTTACAGGACTATTCCCTTCTTTTCTGGAGGGCTTTTATTTCACTAAAACGATCTAATATGGATATCCACATAATTATGGACTATTATATTTATGATATAAAAAAAAACCCACTGTTTTTAGAGAAAACATATTAAGTAACAGATGATATTAGGTTTATATTTCAAATGAGATAAAATGCTGATTTTACAGTCTACAGTTTAAACATTTAATAAGCACTGCATGTGCATGTTTGTGTGTTTTATGTGTATAGATTTTTTTAAAATACATTCTCACCCTACCATGACCACCCCTGTCTTTTGTACTACTAATATCCGGGTTTCAGTTTATTTCCCAGTTTTTTAATTCTGTTGCCTTATGGTTCCAAGCATTGTCACCAATCTTTTTACATTTTATTTTTATCTCAAAGCACTTCTTTAATCAGCTACCTATGGACTTTTTAATGTCTACAGTCTCAGAACAACACAGCCCTGCCCTCCAGCACTATCAGCAACAGGAGCAGCAGTAATCCCTCAACAGCAACATTGTACGCCATCAGGTAAAACATAGGCTACATTTGCTTTGCATTGTCCCCACCTGATGACAGTCATACAGTATGATGCAATTCCATATTAGATTCGTCATGAATGTGAGTTGTTGTTATTCAGCCTGTTCTATCTTTTTTAACTTTGAGCACCCGCCCCTTTAAATGTCTCTGCACGGTCCTGAATGAGCATGTGAGTGTACAGTATGTACTGTATGTGTGTGTGTGTGTGTGTGTGCCCTGCAAGGGATTGGCACCCCGTTCTGGGTGTACCCCGCCTTTTGCCTAGGATAGCCCCTTACTGCTTTTATACAACAGCTCCACAAACGGCATTTATTAGCAATAGATTATGATGTTTGTTTATTTAACCAATTATTTTGCTCCATCAACACATATTGTTCCACAACCGATTAACACACTATACTAAGATAAATGAGGAATATCACGTTGTTTAAATTATGTCTTTGTATTATTAGTCCTTTTTAAATGCAAATAATCAGAAATTTTGGAAAAGTTGGAATTTTATTAAATTTTATAATTTTATTACGTCATAACAAAAATAAAACCATTAAAACCTCCTTCCTAATTTAGTCTTAGACAATAAACACACCAACCAGGGAGGGCGAAGGCTGTCACGTGTTTCCTCTGAGACACAGGACATTTCATGACATCTCTGGGCAAACCTGTTTGCTGGGGGACCACACTAAGTCCCCGACTTACGAAGAAGCACGTTCGTAAGTTGGATTCAACACTACATGGTGTGTGCACTTGAATGGACGCCATTCTTTCTCAAAGCATTATTGGACTGTGAACTCTATCTTGTTGAGGATTTAAATTAGGATTATACATCATTGGGACAGCTGTAAAGGACAGCCATTTCCTAACCCTAAAATATTTATATTAAAATAGTTAATACAAAATATAAAGTAAGAATGAAATCAATTAACCTGCACTTTACCTTTGAAAAAAATCATGACTGTTGTTGGACGACAGAAGTAACAGAAGCAGGGGCTACTGTGTAGGATGACTTTCGAACACACACACACACACACACACACACACACACACACACACACACACACACACTTTATGTAAACTCTGGTTACTGGAATCTTATTTTTGCATAACTTTAACAATGAACCTCTCTAATGACACTTTCTTCTGCCTCTTTGAGAATTTTGCCAAAATGTGACACTGCATTGTCTCTCCTGCTACAGACTTTTTAACTTTTTTTTTTAATGAGGGCCGTTGTTGCAGTAGTAACTAAAGAACAGTGACACAACATGCTTTATGCGCACACACACACACACACACACACGAGCACAGATGTTGACTACACAAGTGATGCACCTGCACTGAGACTGAGCATGGGCCCACTATCCCACAACATGAAGAATCATTGGCTCAGTTGTGATCATGTGACGCTCAGCGTATATGTACGCATTAAAATGTATTTAAAAACTTTGCTCTTTTTGCAAATGCTTGCAGACCAAGTTACTTGCAATCCAACGTTCCACTGTACTTGTAAATATATATATTTTTAAATATCTTTTATAACAGTAAAAAATCTTCCTTTTTATTATTTAAACACATTTATTTGGGGAGATTTGTCATGTTTGGCAAAGTATTTGTATTATGCAGTGACTAAACCTCTAACAAGGGTCTAATTAAAAAAAAAAAAGAGTTAACGCTCCCATTTTATTTAGGCTTGGGACCAGGACTGAATCCAGTGGCTGGGAATCAAACCCAGACTTTCTGCGTGATAGATGGGAAACCTACCACAGAGCCACAGATGTCCCAATATTTAAATTTCAAATATAAATAGAAAATTTGGGATAACTTAAATTAGGGTTGTTTGCAAATTATGTTTTTAAATTGACAAATTTATGTACATTCTTTGTGTGATGACATTTTAAAATGTGTATTATTAAGTCTCTAACTACAGTTTGTTTGTTATATAACTTGTTATATATAACGTAAATAATTCTTTTGATTGTGTAAAGCTGCTTTGCGACAATGTCAATTGTTAAAAGCGCTCTACAAATAAAATTGAATTGAATTGAATTATACAATCATGTTGTAAAATAAATGTTTTCTTGAACAAAAAAAAACTATGGTGTTAACTGAAAATTCCGCTGTTGATATTAATTTAACTTTTCCAGAGTTCTGTGGCAAAAGGGTTTCAGAGACATTTTGACAGAAATAAATGACATTTGGATGATTTTCTTTATTTATCTTTAATTTTTGCAATTGCATTCAAATACTTAAATGTTACAATAATCCCCAGTCAATCTTTAATTTGATCGATAAACAAATCCATCTAATTAGTATAAATGTTTGAAGCAACACATAAGCCCATTAGTTTAACCTTTTTGAAAAACACAATAAGGCCCTTACTAGTGTATTTGTTTGTTTTTGAGTGAACTACAGTACAGCTGAGCACTGCAAAGTCTATATCTAAAAGCCCCTTACAGGAGAGCCTCAGGACAATTAAAATTACCTACCGGGTTTAGGACACAATCCATAGTGTTTTTTATGCTAATAAAAAAAAAACTATAAGTATCCCCTATCTACACCAGTTACCTTTTTTTTATCTTTACAACACAAATGCATCAGCATAGACAGTCAGGTCCATGCAGTTTGGAACAATATATTTTTTAATTATTTTCGGCCTCTATACACCACCACACTGAATTTGAAATGAATAAATAATGGGACCAATGGCTGATAAGCAGTTTCATGGCCTGGTGTTCTGAGTGGTACATTTGCATTTGGTAGCTATTCGCTCAAACGCTCAACATGAGGTCAAAACAGATTTCTATGCCATAAAGGAGGCCATCATTAGGCTGAAAAAAAAGCATCAGAGAAAAAAGGCATTGGGCCTGGCCAATACAACAGTTTGGAACATTCCTAAAAAAAATAATTAACTCGAAGACATTGGGTGTGGCCAACACTACATTTTGGAACATTCCTAAAACAAAATAATTAACTTGAAGTCAACTACGAAAGGCAACTAACGTGGATGACCACAGAATCCTGTCCATAGTGAAGAAGAACCCTTTCATGTTTAGCCAAGTCAAGAACACTCTTGAGGAGGTAGATGTGTCATTGTTAAAGTCAAGAGCCAGCGTTATGATGTAAAACAGCCAGATAAGACTTTGCCGGAAAACTTGTTCCAATAAATAAATAACTGTAACTTAAAAAAAAAAAAAGGGTTACAGAAAAAGTAACTTGTACCAGAATGATGGAGAGGAAAAAGGTATTTTGAAGGATAAGAACAGCTCATGATCCAAAGCATATCACATCATCTGTCAAACATGGCGGAGGCAGTGTTATGGCATAAGCATGTATGGCAGAGAATGTAACTGGGTCACAGATGATCTGACTGCTGATAAAAGTAGATTCAGCCAAATGCTGAATACTGCTTGATACGGCAAATTGATAATGACCCACAACATACAGTGAAAGCTACCTGAGACTCTCAAGGCAGAGAAATTCTCAACCCAGTAGAGAATGCTTTTTACTTACTGAAGTCACGACTGAAGGCAGGACCCATTAACAAGCAGCAGCTACAGTAAACTGCAGTAAACTACTGGCACAGCATCTCAAGGAACTTCACTCATATCATGTTTAATTTCACATTTTGTGTGGTGGTGTACTGAGGCCAAGTGCCAGAAAACCCTGGCTTTGTTTCAAAATGTGTGGACTCGTGGACCCTCTAAGGTACCCCCATAGTGTAGCAAACAAAATAAGGTGCCTTGTAAGGTGCCCCAAAAACAGAGCAATCATGAGAAAGTGCCTCAAAGTACCCTCAAAGCTGTCCACACAAAGGAGAAACGATATCAAAGTTTTGTAATGACTGTCTTAGTTAATTGGGCTTGTAGCCAAATTTTTTTTATTAAATCTGCATCTGTGTTTCTACCACTAGGGCACTTTATCTTTTTTGGGCGAACTCCTCATCTTTTTCATGGTGTCCAAAACAGCCACTGGCTGCCAACATACAGTACTTCCACATCTATGATAAATGTCATATTGCAACTATAAAATACTGTACTAAATAGAATTTGAATTCTTTCATTATATGTGCTTTGTATACCCCTTTGTAATGCGTCTCAACAATTTTTTTATAGAATCAAACATTTGGGCTCCCCAAAAGTATATTCTATGATGAATTCAGGGTAAATCTGGTACTTATTAAAGATGACAAAAATGTTTGGATTAGTGCAGTTATTCACACAGCTGTCATAGAAGCCTCTGCTTTTACGAGGAGGATGGACAAGGCTGCTGTGGCCTTTGGTGTAATGACCCACCAGAACCCGTGCCACAAATATCTTTTTGCTGATGCCTGTAGATTTGGCGTAGTGATTAGAGTAGGAGGCATCTCTGGCAAAATAACTTCCTGAGAGAGAAACAAAGAAAACACCAACTAAAGGTGAGAACAAATAAAACCTTAAATGTGCACTGCCTTGAAAAATGTGATTTGAAATGGTTCTGCCACCAAATCTATTGATTTCTCCTACGTACTACAAACTGACCTATAATATAAAACCATTTCGAAACTTTAATCATTTTTTATAAGGAACGTTGTTTATTTACTTATTTACTACTCACCTTTTCCATATAAGGTGCCATTCTCCCCACAAAACCTCCAGTCAAAGTTCTGCTCACAGATGCGATCTATTAGTGATTGCTTTGTGCCGTGAAACAAGAGTTTCTCACGCACTTCTCTTCCTCCATTCCGTTCCTTCATCTGCTTTTTCTGCCTGAAAAGAAATTTTATAATATGCAGTTTCATTATGCATGTATTGCCATAGAAAAATGGAAACTGAGCTTGATAACACATTTGACTTTATATTGGCTTAAAGCAGAGATCCTTAAACAGCAAGCCATCTGGCACTAGACTTCAGCAAAGAAGCATTGAAGATGTTGGGCTTTCCACATTGGGCATGCTCTCACTCATATACAGCCATATTCTACTAAATACAAAGTACAAATTTCGCCAAAGGCTGATAGATCATGAAGACCGACAGTTAAAAGGTTTCAAATTTTACTGGTCCATTAAAAGATGGTGGAAAGCCCTCAAAACCTGGTTATATAAAACCTGGGCATTAGGCAGGCTTTGATCTTACCACTGGAAAGCCTTCCACAGAGAGCTGTTCTGGTTCCTATGAATGCTGCTGATTTTGTACTCCGGCATGGTCTTTTTAAAGAGTGTCTTTAGCATGAGGAATTCAGCCTCTGTCCTAGACAGGGGAACTAACTGGCAACCAAAGTTCAAGTTACAGTTGGTGTACTAACACATTACTACAGTAGGTATAGCTTACTAAATATTTTATGCATAACACTCAAGAAAAAATTATAACTATAAGAATAACAAAGCAGTACGAATATACCCAAAACAGAAAGTTTGGGATTATAGAATAGCCAGAAAGGAACAACACAAGATGTGTACCCTGTATGAGAGGTTGGGTAAAGCTCCTCTATCCCAATGAGCAGGAACTGCCACAGAGGAGCTGGAGCTTTCACTATAAAGAAAACGGACACAAAAAAAGATCTGTTTACTCGCTCACTCATCTTCTATACAGTCTTACCCTGTATTCAGGGTCACAGGGACCTGGAGCCCATCCCAGGAGACCTAGGGCACGAGGCAGGGTACACCCTGGACAGGGTGCCAATCCATCGCAGGGCATGTTTACTTACTACGGGTATATTTAATTGTTTTATTAATTAGAATTGTTACTTGTATAGACTTTTTAACAATAGGAATAATTTACAAATCAGATTTATGAAAAACACAGATGTAGATTCAGACCGCTAATAAACAAATCAGCAGTGACATTGGTATTAAAAACTCCCTAAAATGACATGAGATAAAAAAACCTTAAGAGGAATGGACTGATTAATGCATAAATATGCATAAATGCATTTTTAAACAAATCACAACTGGAGTAACCAGCTTGGATAGTGTTCATTACAATGCTTTTAAACAATGTTTAGGATTAAAATGTCTCAACTCTGCTGAAGGAACTGGAAGATATGGTATTGATGAACCGATTTTTGCTAAAATTGAAAACTAGATACCCCATACTGCACTCTATTGACCATAGTGCAAAATTAACTAGCATGACTTAATACCTGACTTGATATGACAGGGCACATTTATTGACTTATGCGTTGAACTGATTTATTCAGCAGCAGCAGAACAGTGAATCCAGGGCCCAGGATGGTCTGACCAGAATAAAGTGGCTACTAAAGATTTTTTCAGATTTCACATGATTTGGTCCTTTTCCTAAGGCAAATGCAAACTGCTCAAAAACTTTATTTCGGATTGTTCCAATGTTGGTTAAGTGTTATATTGCATCAGATTATTGCATCTAGGCTAAAATGGAGCATCTGTGAATACGACTCAACACTACAGTCATTTGGTCATTTTTTAGCGTGATACCTTTTTAGCTTGCTCTCAACCTCTAGAGCAGAGACAAACCGGGGCCTTCTTCGAATCTCTCTTTTTGTTTGGAACTGCACGTTTTTCTGATACATGTCTGCAAATAAAATACATCACAACAAAAAACTAAACATACGGTATATGCATTTCATGCACATGTCCATCTAAAGAGTGTATGTTATTTGGGTTACCCTTCAAGTACAGCATGTATGAATGTTTCTTAGAACTGACAGGAACTTCGCTCTCCAGATTCGACTGGTAAATGTTCTCCAGTGTCTGAGAGGTGAGAGGAGTGGCCAGCTTTATATCCTCCTGTAGATAATGTCATGTCTTGTTAAGATTTAACATTTAATATTTAATGATGTAATACTCTATAGTCCCAGCTTAGATTGGAAGGAAAATTTCTGACCCCCTGTCCGTATTCACTCCATTCTTCTTTTTCATTTTTCCAGTACCAGAGCCACTCAGTGGTCAGAATGACATCAGGGGGTTTGGTAATGGATGATGCTGTAGACAGGCGACGAACTTTGCTCCCTCCACATGTCATGGAGATAAAGTTAACAGTCTCAGGCCCTGGACTTGAGTAAAATTTCATTTGATTTTGATATTGTTACACATAAATTTAGCTTTTTGCACATAAATGTATTTATTTAACTACTTCAGGATAAAAGATCAGTGTTTACCTCATGTCATTAGCTGGATTACAGAAGGCTCTCTCAATTGCTTCTCCATTTGTTAAGTCTTTCCATGTCTGTCCATTCTTATCTAAAATCTGCCATTTATATGGCAAGTGGTAATGAATATGGACACACTTATCTAAAAATAAATAAATAAATAAATAAATAAATCAACAATATAATATAAGGTTACTAAGCCAGAAAGTAGATCTTGCAGTATCTATTAGATGACATGCTCTGTGCAATACCTTTAAAGCTGCAACTTCTGCGAATGAAGAAAAGGCAAATCTCGTTTGGGTCAGGTTCAATTTCAGGCTCTGGATTGACTTTAGCAACTAAAGATTATAAACAAAGGATTATAATGGAACTTTAAAAAAAAAACACAAGAAAAATTTGTAATCAGTCAAGCTAAAGTGCAGGACCATCTAGTTCTTACCTGTCCTGGGACTCACTGTTTTAGCCGGAAAATTAGGACTAGGTGGTTTTTTCTCAGGAGAATGGATCATAAACCTGTTTTTGTAAATTTTGTGAATGTTGCTGATGTTTTCTGGACTGAGTCCTCTACTGATAAGGATTTTCCGAGCAGCGTCGTCAAAGGAATGAGCTCTTTTGCAGT
Source organism: Leiocassis micropogon (assembly GCA_028565275.1). NCBI lineage: Eukaryota > Metazoa > Chordata > Actinopteri > Siluriformes > Bagridae > Leiocassis > Leiocassis micropogon. The sequence goes on from JAOVVA010000037.1 coordinate 29,418,630, forward strand.
CAGCACCGAGTTTACAGTCATCCTGTAGGAAGTGTTGGCAGACGTGGAGGTTGGTGCAGGACATCTGATACTTACAGCCTCTGTGCTCTCCATTCCCCTTGTTATATTGGGTGCAAACCTAAATCCATGCACAATGAGTTAAAAAATTATGTCCATTTTATCAGACAAATACAAAGTCAAAAATTATCAGCACTGCGGATGTAGAATTAGTTTTAATTAACTTTTAGAAAAGACAAATCCATCATTTTTGACATAATTGCCTACTTTTCAATATTATCCATCTGTGGAAAAAAAAACCTTTTTTAGGCTGCGCTGCGAGATGTTTTAGGCAATTCTCGTTCTTGCCTCGGGCTCTGTGTGCTTGGAGTTTGTAAGTTCTCGCCATGCTTGGTGGGTTTCCTCCCACAGTCCAAAGACATGGAGATTAGGTTAACTGGCATGTGTGTGTATGAGTGTGTATGAGTGCATGTGTGTGTCTCCTGCAGTGGATTGGCACCCCATCCAGGGTGTACCCTGCTTCATGCCCTCTGCCTCCTGAAATATGATGATAAGGCAGTATAGATGATAAGTGAGTGAGAGAGAAATGGAAATGAGTCAATAAAACAAAAACTCAACTAACACTAATTAGACACTTTAGATTAAAGCCAAACAATATCAAAATAAAAACTGATTTGAAAATGGAAAACTTTTTAATCACGAGTTTTTATGAAACTTTTTGGAACTTTTATGAAAACTACTGTATGAAAGGATTGCGGATCATTTTTGCCACACCCTCGTGCACGTTGTCTACAGGAACAGACTTGGTGGATCTTACTGACCTCTGGCAGGAGGTAGGGGTCATTCTGCAGCAAGAGCTGGAAAAGCGCCTTCTCTCCAAGTTGCTGGAGTCCCAGTTTGCTCAGGAGAGCGGAGTTGTGAGAGGAATCCAAGGAGTGGGAGTTTTTGCATTTATCCCTGTGAGGAAATGATGCTTCCTAAAACTTCCAGAACAATCAGACCTAACTAAGAGATTTTCCTCCCTGTAAAATCAGTTTACTCACCTGAACCTACAGTTCCCACAAATCAAATACCTGCACAGGTGCAAAGCATCACAGCCATCACACTGTCCAGGAAGAGTCTGGCAAACTCTCAGTGCGGTTCTAGCGACGATCAGAGCGTCAGCACCGACACCAGCACTTTTCTCACCGTCTTCCACCACCATCACGTGTCAGGATCACGCAGAGCTTCTCGGAGAACTTCATCAGCTACTGTGAAACTTTGTGCACAAGATCTGATTCAAAGTTGAAAAATCCAAACCCCCCTCCATACTGACAGATTGCCTGGGAAATCTCCCGCAACATCGTGCGGAGCCGAAATCACCAGCCTGTCCGTGTTATTACGCACAACATACACACCGTCACAATACGGTACTGTTAACCACACAGCGCGTTTAATACACATCAAGTTGCCAGATTATAGTTAATCTTCACACCTCGATCAATTGTATGGATAATTCATTATGCAAAGCTTCATTTTTTTTTTTATTTACAAGTCAACACACTTAGACTTAATGCTGAATTTAATATAGAGATTGTTTAATATAGAGATTATACTTTCAATCTTAAAACGTTCGAGTGGAATTTTGGTGAACAATCTGGCAACCCAAGTAACTGACACGTTATTGGTTTGTTTGTTTGAACAGCTGTTTGATCAGATCTGTTCCGTCACACGCGCTCCTAACTGAATCTACCAGTAGGCGGCGTCATCATCCACTTTTATGTCATATTGTGAGGTAATAATCTATCTTACCCAGCGTTAGTACTCGTCACTGACTGGAAAAGAGTTCACAGAAATAAGTCAAAGATCAAAGCTACGAATAAGCTGATCAGCTTTAATGTAATCAGTGATATTATTGTTATTTCAAGTTGAAGCCCATGTACTGTACATGTAGGCATGTCTTTCTGTACAGCAGAACTCTCTGCTTAACTTCCTAATACAAAGAAGATTTTGTAAGATTGCTGCCTTGTTGTTTTACGTCTTTTGTCATCAGTCAAATACACTTCTGTACAGTAATCAGAGAGTGAATCACAGATGAGAAATTGAAAATTAGATCAGATGAAAATTACGGTTTGTCTTGAAACGTCTCCAGTGTGTTAAAATTCACTTATACCACTTCAGCGCTTTTATGTCAGCTGTGAAAATATTAACTAATCCCAGTAAAAAATTTTTTAAAAAAACCCAGTTTAGATTTTCTAATTAAGTGCGGGTGTTTGTTTACATTACGCAAGTAGCTTATTAGTAGCCTATTTTAAACTAGATTATTATATCCGGCACATGACTATTCACAACATTGCTTTGTTTACTCAACATTTTGATTTCAATTAGGTGCACGTTAAACTTCAGGCAGAATCCTAAGTACTGCAAAAGTTTCATCAATTTTGTCCAGCAAGTTTTGCTGTTGCTGTGACATTATCTGGCCGGACAGACATACAGACATACAGAAAATTTCCAGAGACTGGTTTCAGGTGCTCCAGTGTACGAAATGTAAAGATATCATTAAAAGAGCGAGATGTGACCGGTGTACTGTACAGACAGAACCCTTCTTTTATTTCTCAAGATACTTACTGGAAAAGAGAGGTTTAATAGCTGCTTATCAAGGTGGATTCATAATTATGGGCTCAACCAACTCTGATCTGTTTGTGCAGAGTTTGCATGTTCTCACCGTGCTTGGTGGCTTCCCTCCTGGTAATCTTGTGGGTTTCCTCCCACTGTCCAAATATATACGGTGTAGGCTGACTGGAGTCATGACCCTACACAAGGATACACGGTAAAGATAATATACAGATATATAATAATACATATTTATATAACAATCTGCCTATTAATTAAAATTTGTGCCACTTGTGGCATCTCTAATCCTCTGAAATAATTTGACATTAAACATTCTTCTGATCAGTAATACCATTTGTTTCTTCTCTTGTTATTCCTTGGTATGAATTATAATATTAGTCAGGGCTCAATCCATGACCTTTTGGTCCACAGTCTAACACCTTAACCACTGAGCCACCCTTGCCAAAAATAAAAAATAAAATTCCCAACAGTGTTTGACTGATGGTACTTGGTTAGTAACCTAGTAACCCAGTGTGGATCTATCCAATGACGGAAACAGGAGCACGTTTGTAAGTCGCTCTGGAGAAGTGTGTCTGGCAAATGCATAAATGTAAAATGTTAATTTATTTATTCCTTATCAAATAGGAATTAACTACCAATAAGACATAATGCCCATGCCTTTCCAGTCCGATCCCACAAAAAATTAATTATAAACAATTTAACCAACTGTGGTAAGACACCAATTATTGAAAAACAAGTTTATAATATTAAACACAATTATAATACCTGCTTTCCTAGCTTGTTTCTCTTTTTTATGCTTACATTTAACCACTTCACTTAGTATCAGAAACTCTGATCTTATGCATTTTTTCTCATTCTAACTGGTCAACTGAGCAGGTAGAACCACAGGACAACAACATGCTGATCAAACTATGTTCTTTATTAGAAAGACAGGATCTAGAGCAGCGCTCTGCCCAAATAAAATAAAACAAAATAAGAATAAAAAAGGTCTATAACATGTTAGGATGTTGCATGCCATATATACAGTCTTGTACATAAAAGTGCAATGTCACAATGAATAAGCAGTATATGCTATCGGATTGCTTCTACTGATCAATAATGCATTCACTGTCTTTTCCTGTGTACTGTGCACATATGAACGATGAGCATGACAGCACAGAGGACATTGGCTTGAAGCTCCTCTAAAACGGCATTTAAAGGCACTTTCACAAGTCCATACTACAGATGAACACCGCCACATTGATATAACAGCAGTCGGCTACTGTACACCTGTGGAGGCATAGAACCAGAAATACACCCTGAAACGAATACACTCTCTAATAAAGCATGTTCTGTCTGAAATGCACTGTACACCTTATTACAAAAAAAGTAAACTACATTAAAGTGTTACAGAATAATTACGATTTAATAGTTAGTCATTTGAAAGGCAAAATAATTAGAATTATGTTTAAAATACATTATGAAATATTAGCAAGAGGTGTTACTTATTTCTTGACAACACTGGTTCAACACATGGACCATTGCTATGCATTAAAATTCAGTATGATTTATGATTAATAATATGAATAATACACACACACTCCATTCTGTCCCATTGTCTGCCTACATTGTTTTAATGAACTCACTATATGTACTGTAAAATATGCCCAGTTTGCAAACAGTTTTGTTATGTGCAACTTTTTCTCAGTGGTCACTCTGTGTATTTAACTGTACAATTGGGACGCAATTCATAGATTAAAATAATTGAAAAAAAAAAACTTTCAGGATGCTGAGAGCTTTTAATTGTTATGCAAGTATTAGGTTAGGCAGTTCACCGATCTAGAGCACGGATTCAGCCCCACACTTGAAAACCACATGTAGCAATAAGGATGATAACATCGACATTTTATAATAACAGTCAAAGAGTCCATGGCTATCGGCTTCATGCCTTTGTTTGGTGAAATTTACAGAAATATTGCCTTGAGTCATTTTTAAAGACTTATAAAAGCTCTTTGCATATCATAACTATAAAGTGTCGTACTTCATAATCGCAACAGGTAGAAATCTGACAGATAAGCCATGAAGTTCTGTACCGTCTGTAAGAGGCGTGCTGGAGATTATAGCATAGTGGAGTTTATTCAGGCAGCTAAACTGGACAGATTATATCCGTATCATAACGGCTTAAGATTTGATTTGGAATACAGAAGGGTTTTTTTCTATTAATAACAAAAAAAATATATCTTTCATCAGTCCTCATTCTATTGTTTTTTTTTTGTAGTCATGGTGATAGTAATATTATGGGATGTAAACTAAAATATAAAAAAAAAACTATCAAAAAACACTTTTATTAATCGAATCATGTTATTTTCATTGGTGTATATACATATTACTACTGTTACTATAAAAAAAAAAAGATTCAAAGTAAAGCCATGCATACACTACTTTTTGTTAAAAAAACAACAACTTGCAACTGCTTACCAGAACAAGGAATTAGCAGCTTTTTGTTTGAGACACCACCAAAGACAGGATTAGTTTTTCATGCGGCAGTGCTGCTTTGTTACAGGTAAACCACATTCATTCATCCATCCATCCATTCATCCATCCATCCATTGCTTAGTAACTGATCAGCTGTAGGCTCAGGTCCATAGGAGACAAAAGAAAATCAAATTCCACACAATCCTGAGGCTGTAAACAAAGAAACGATAAACCCTGCTTTGTTCCTGTATTATTCACATTTAGCATTTCTCTACTAGATGTAAACTATGAACGAGTTACTCTAACCACGCAGGAAGCCTTTGTGATTTGTTGCTTTCGTTTATAATACAGTTGCTTGACCTAGTCATAGTTTCCTTATCTACTCATACTAAAAATTACATCACAAATTAACCTGGTCTATATACATGCAAGAAATGATCAGACGCACATCACGTCACGCCACGCCACGTGACTGGGTTTCTACGCGCTTGTGACTGGTTTGTGTTTCACACAAAAATCGGATCGTAGAGTGGCTTTTAATGCAGACCACATATTAGGAAGGTTCACATTTCTATGCAGGAAGAAGGATTAGGCAGGTAAACATGTTTAAACGAAAAGTTCTGGCATTTATTATTGACCTGTGTAATTATTAGTAGTACATGTCCCGAGGCTTAAACAACCCACCAGGCTGATGCTCGGTCAGTTCTGTTTATAGCAACCGTGGGTTCTTCAGTCCACTTCCAGGCGAAGAATATTGAGATGTAACTGTTAAAATCGATGAAAAACTCCCAGTGCCGAGCTGCGGTTGGCTCACATGGTGCAGGACTTGTCGAGAGCATCCTGGGGCGGTGGCGCCGAACCCTGAGCTGCACCACCCTTAGGCAGTGCCACCGTAGGCTTAGGACGGAGAGCAGGGGGTTTGAGCTGCACGCCCATTCGCGGGGCTACGGCGGGTTTGAAGGTGCTCATGGCATCGCTGGTGGAGCTGGTGCTACGACGAAGCGGGTGACGGTTCAGCGAGTCGACGGAGCTGCTCGCCGTAGTCGGAGAGTTCTTCATCTGCTCCAGCGTGTCCAGCACCACGTCAGGGGCGTGCTTCGCCGAGCTCTGTCTCTCCAGCTCACGCAGCTCGTTCAGAGCCGTGTTCATTGTCTCCTCTATGTCCTAGAGTGAAGTACAGAGAGAAAAAAGACTGAGATAAATGGTGCACAATACACCATAATAAATAATGATCCTCATTCCAACATTATATAGTAATTTATAGTCTCGGTTTTTATTTATAAACCCCATTTTTAAATTAATAGCAAAAATGCAAGTATATTGTGATACTGAAAAACCCATGTGTACTATAATATTGTAGGATATAAATACACCGATCAGCCATAACCTTAAAACCCAAAACATTGTGTAGGTTCCCCTTGTACCACCAGGGCAGCTCTGACTCCTTGGGGCAAGACTTGTTTGTCTGGTGCGTTTCATGGATGTTTGGTCGGACTGAGATCTGAGGTATTCAGAGGCTGGACCTTGAACTCTTTGCCTGTTAAGCCCCATATACTGTACAGCAGGCTGTGATGCACTGGGTGTTCTGATACCTTTCTATCATGGCCAGAATTGACTCTTTTCAGCAATTTGTTCTATATTGGCTTTTCTGTGGGATAGGACCAGATGGACAGGCCTTTGGTCCCTGCGGGCATGAATGAGCCTTGGGTGCTAATGATCCTATGATCAGTTTACTGGTATATAATTGCTACTTAATATTATTTCATTCACCTGGCAGTGGTGTTAATGTTGTGGCTGATCTGTGTATAGTACATTCTACTGTTGTCTTTTATGTTTCTACAGTTTAAATACTTATGGTATATAAAATAGTATTCTGTGGATCCAAATATAGAGTCTATATCAATAAATTTATAAATGTATAAATTACAGCAAGTACTCAAATTGATTGACTCCACAGCAAAAATGTTGAACATTTCTTAATGTATTAGAGATTATTTCCTCCTTTAGTGCAACAACAGCTCTGGGATGATCCACAAAAGAACAAAATTGGTGATGTTAAGTCTGGTTCTATTTAATCTTTTGGCCCACACACACAAATCCAGAGGTGGGAATCAAACCCTGGAAGTACAAGGCCACAGCGTTATCCACTATGGCCCCATGCTGCCTACGGTTGACTATGAATTAATAACAAAAAAAACCCCAAAAACATTAAGACACAAGCCTTTGAAAAGTCCAGTCTGGACATTTTGTGTGCAATAATCAGAACCTCATCTAATACAACTAAGAACATCTCATTTTCTCATTCCTAAGTAATAGTAGTCAGGATAATGACACCTCTGTATGACATCATGACACAGATCCATTCAGCTTTAAACCAGAACACAAAGAGAAAAGGATGTGTGTGTTAGGAGCAGGAGGCAGTCACTGACTGTGTTACAGGGCGTGGTGTGAGGGATGCCGCCGCTCGCTGACCTGTGCGATGCTTTCCGGGTCCAGACCCCTAGCCAGGTACTGGCCTGAGGAGGTGGATCTGCGGATCGGGGGGCTCTCCATCTTCTTCAGAGACTCGTGACGGCTGATGTTGGTGAGGCTACTGTGGCCTGAGAGGCCGGGGTGACCCGTGCGCCTGCGTCTCTCTGGGCTGTCTGTGACCACCGGGCCTCTGCCACGCACCACCTCACGAGGGCTGTAATGGCTAAGCACAGGTGAGCCGTGGGCTGGGTTCCCATGAGTACCATGGTTCCCCTGACTCCCATGGCTTTGAGATGGATGGACCATGCAGTGGGCCTCGTTTGGGCGTGCTGGGGGCTTGCGATTTGGAGGGTCACTCCTCTTCCTGTGACGACTACTGGGGAAAAGTAAGAAAGAGATAATTGAAACACCTTTTTTACATTCTTGGTTTAACGGTTAACAGAATCTAATTTTTACTGCATCCTTTATTTATTTATTTTTTGACCTTAATTATTATCTTTGTTTGCTCTCAGTCTGACTTCAGATGATGCACAAAGAACAAAGTTGGTGATGTTTAGTCTGGTTCCATCATGGTCACGGGGGTCAAGATGTACCAGCCTTAGCACAACAAAGCATAATTTAAAAAATGCACGATTTTTTGGATTTCTTTTGGATCAAGGACCACCGTATTCTTGTGCTTAATTTGCCAGTAAATTTAGTAAA
>JAOVVA010000037.1:29428929-29448936 GCA_028565275.1 Leiocassis micropogon
ACGTTTGGCATTGGCACGAGTGACCAAAGGTTTGGCTATAGCAGCCCGGCCATGTACATTGACCCTGTGGAGCTCCCAACAAACAGTTTTGGTGAACACAGGAGAGTTGAGGTGCACATTTAATTCTGCAGTGAGTTGGGCAGCTGTGTTTTTATGTTTTTTGGATACAATCTGGGTTAGCACCGGACATCTTGCACTTGTGTCCACAGTTACTCCTGTTAGATGTGGTTCGTTCCTTCTTGGTGGTACTGTATGCTGGACATTACCCTGGATACCGTGGCCCTTGATACATCACAAAGACTACATACAAGACTTGCTGTCTTGGTCACAGATGCGCCAGCGAGACACGCACCAACAACTTGTCCTCTTTTGAACTCTGTCACCCGTAATGTTGTGTGCATTGCAATATTTTAAGCAAAACTGTGCCTTTACTCTGCTAATTAAACCTCGGCACTCTGCTCTTACTGGTGGAATGTGCAATCAATGAAGATTGGCCACCAGGCTGGTCAAATTTAGCCATGAACACTCCAACACTAAATCGGCCAGTGTTTCAGTTTCATTGTCCAACCCCTGTATATAATAGACGCGTATAATATATTTGAATTGAAATACTGAAATAAATCAACTTTTTAATGATATTCTAATTTAAAAGGGATGATGCCATTTGTTCCATCATATTATTGTTGGAAATGTTCAATCCCCCGATTTTAAAATGCCGAATAATGAGCCATGATTTGTGTCTCGGCGAAACTGTATATGTTTAGGTTGCTCTATAACTACCTTGAGCATTTTATGTCTAATATTTATGATGGTTACTAAAACATATGACAGGTTTTTTTTAATTTTTATTTTTTTTTACCTAGGGTGCTAATAAATCTGCACCTGATTACAAATTTAGTGGCAGGCTCGCAAAAGCTTGTTGGTGCACAATATAACCAGCAGAGGGTGCTGTACACTGTACATAATCTCTCTTGCTGCTTCAAACCCTGCCTTAGTGTTTACATTCAGTTTAACTGAGCATGCAGAACAAACAAGCTCACACACTCTACGACACACAGGCCAATGATCTCAAAGTGTCTTAAGCCTGATTGATTTCTGAAAGAACTTAAATTAAACACTAAGTTACACAGCAGACTTGATTGTCTAAAGCACTGGGAGCGGTCAAGCTGTTACTGATATGCGTTCTGACTGACTTTCCTTGCTGACGTTACCAGAAATCACTGGGTTAAATTAAAATATGTTATGATTTGATTGATCGCTATGATTACATGCGATTTGGTGTGACGAGCTCTCGTTGTTTTAGATGTACTTTTACTTTACTGCGGAAGGATGAGAAAGTCTAAATAAAGACAAATGCAATGAATGATTTAGAGGTGAGGAGACATTGTTGCAAGGGAAAGAAAACGAGGGAAAAGAATAGACAGAAAATAAAATGGTGAAACCTAAACTTAGTGGGCTATAAAACAACCAGATACTAACTGATCGTTATACGCTTACAGTGTCTCATTGTTTGAGATTTTAGAGTATATTGGACATAGCTCCGTTTATTGTTAGTGTATAATGATTTTTTTTTACAGTAAATTAATTTTTTCAATAAATATTGTATTAGATTAGGGTCTTGTTGAGAACTGTAAGGGACTTTTTTTTTGATTATCTGTATAAATATTGTATAAGGAGCTTTAGAGTGAGAGATGGAGATACATCGGCCCATCGGTAGCTGCTGTATTGAAGTATTCCATTATTGTTTGAAGGGTTTTAGCGTCTCACCTGCTGATGTATGCGTCAGGTCTGTCGGCAGGGGAGGTCAGATCTCTGCTGGAAGACTTCTCGTCTCCTCCGTGTCCGCTGCCTCCCTCGCTGTCTGCCTTCTGACTCAGTGTGTCCGAGAAGGTATCGTCCCTGAGACACAACGCCACAGGAGGATGATGAAAACTCTGCCTTATCATCATCATGACAGACAGACAGACAGACAGACACACAGACGAAGCCAGCCACCTCAACTTTTTTTCTGCTGCTTATTTCGTGTCACATGGCACAATAAGACAGGAGGAAAGTGCTATAGTATCTGCCCCTTTCACATACATCACAAACATTGACAGGAGTAAAAGTAAAGTCATCCTTCAAACTCAAATATTAAAAAAAAACAAAAAAAAACAAAAACAGATTTCATGTTTGGATTGAGTTATAGATGAAAAAAAAGTGGTTTATCTGTATGAGCTCATGTACAGTAAGTCATACTCACATATCCTGCACTACGATGTACTGGTGAGGCACCAAGCCGTCAATACCGTTGTGTCTCCCCTCCCACCAGTCTTCAGAAGCACGCTGGTACAGCAGCAGAGATGCCCCCTTTTTGAAAGACAGCTCACGTGAAGAGCGTCCCACGTAGTCAAACTTGGCGATGGCTTCGATTGGTTCTCCCTCTGCATAGGCAATACAAGGCGCTTAATTTCAAATGTAGAACTTATGCATTAAAATTAAATATAGACTATCACATGGGCTTTTAGCTCTGGTGAAATTTGTGTATCTGTATTTTATTGATAAACCATTAAACCATTTGGAGAGAGAATACGGACCTCACAGGACATATCTGAAAAGTTAAAATGTCATTTAACATAGGCCCTGCATCGGCAGAACTGTTTGAACGCAGTAAGATGAGAGATCCTGCTCTGACCCTTTATGTAAGGACTCAATAGAGCATGGAAGCCTTCGATGCATGTAAAGTAGCAACGGTCCTGGCAGGACTGCCTGTTCCCATCCTAAGCTGTTGCTTTAGCAACATGTCCAGGCTGTGATCAGGGCCCATTTTAGGTGCTGCTTAAACCTAATACATCACGGCTTTTCAGAACATCTAGCGCGTGAGTGGAATATCATTATGATTGTTGATGATGAATAATTATGAACTAATAATCAACCAAAATCCTGCGAGCAACCACACAGAACTAATTCAATTAGAATAAATCATGAAAAGAACCAACGACAAGCATAAAATATCAGAAATCACCATGAAATATTGAAACACAGAAGTCTTACATAGATGTACAGCAATGAAGCAGTGAAGCAGCTCAGCCAGCAAGTGAAATGCAGGGCTAAAAATAGCCTCTGCTCCTTTATCTCCCAAACCCCATTAAGTCAGACAGGGGGTCCCTGAGCGCCAGCACCACTGCTGCTGTGTACAGTACGTGCAACACACCTTCACTAGGAGATGTGTGCTTTGTAAGTCCAATATGAACAAACCACTTTTTTTTCTTCCCACTGCACTTTCAAAACAGTGGCACATAAATCTGGATCATTCTGCACTCATGTACAGTAAGGGATGACTGATGACGACAATAATCAGTAAAGAGACAGAAACGTCATTATGGAACATAAGGACCACATGGTCCACACTTGGTTTCACAAAAGAGTCAAAAGAGTTTTTTGCCAGCAATAGGATGACACAATAAAAAGAAAAACAAAAAAAAGAATAATTATTTCACTCCTGACTACAAACCACTTGCTCTATTGATGCTCTTGATATAGTTTCCATAGTAACAACTTAACTGTGATTTGTGATTTGATGTGAGATGTGGAATTGCTGATATTTTTTTTTTTTTTGAAGGAGTCTCCAATGTCATTGCTTTTTAATACAGAGAAAGATGTCAGGATGAAGAGTTCTGTGTTTTTAAGGGGGGGGGGGGGGGGGGGGGGGGGGGGGGAGTCAGATTTTCTTTTTTTAGCTTTGTAACTTAAGAGGTTGCAGGAACAGATATGTCTTACAAACATTCCAAATTATTAATTGTACAGCATGGTTACTATGTGATATATTCATAAAGGGAAATTTTTTTTTTTCTTTTTTGGAAATGTTTTTGCAGGTTAAGGAATTAAACAGAAAAGCATAGTTTCAGTTTTGTAGTGGCTAAACCATGAAATAGATAAGTTGTCTCACATAGGGAAAAACAACAACACCTCGTCTCATTTTCAGTGACCGTCAATAGGACGTGACAGGCAGGAATTTGCTCAGTCTGAATTAATAGGCTTTGTCTGGGGCTGACAGTCGGTTAATAAAGATGACGGCAGGGAGATCAATATGTTCATGTGTTGGACATATGTCCCCTTTTCTGTTACTACTCGGTATCGCCTAAGTCTGATAGACGGCATGATTCAGTGAGAGTCATCAGGAGCCATCAGGGCCGAGCTGGATGGAGTACACATACACATACACAGTGCCAAAATCATCGCTGCAGGTGGAGGCTAACCTTCAATATCAGTGAGGACAAACAAAGACATGGCACAAAAGAATCCATTCTTGATGTTTGAGGCTACGAGACACAATCAATCAAACTGCCAGTCCTAGTGTTCATCCTACCATACACTATACAGTCACCAAATATAAAGATTAACAATCTGAAAAGAATATATATTGAGTAAATTGTTTCATGGCTAAAAATCCACAACTCAGCAGTTTCCACCAACTAAATATAACATGCTCCACTGCACTCACCACAGCCTCCAGCCTCCAGATGGACTAGCGGGTGACCGAGGGGGAACTAATGACCCGTGCGGAGTCGTCCAAATAAGACACACAGCTCTAACTGTGACTCCAAACAGCACTTGCATTGTGTCCACTTACTGTAAATCAACACCAAGGACTATTGACCTCTCACCCGGAGACATATTACTAACAGATGGAATATTGATGTATTGACACTAGCGTCATACTGTGTCTAGAATGACTGCTGTATTGCATGTCATCCACGTATTCGTGGACATGAAGGACATATTCCAGCATACTTCATACGAGGATACGATTTCGGTTTTATAATACAATATAATATATTATATCAAAGACGATCAAACAGTTGTTCAGATAGGAGTATATAGGTATAGTTTATTAGAAATCATTTCAATTAGAAACTGCCAATGTCTATTTCTAATCCATAAGCTCGAACAGCATATATACACAAGGCTCCCTGGCTGAACTGACTGGTAACTAATAGCCGTAACAAACCAGAGCTATTTTCAATAAAAGACAGACAAATAACACTGCTAGCATTTCAAACATAATTGGAGTGAGCCTAAGGGATTCCTGTCAGGATGAAGGTTACAGTAAGGACTGACACGCAATGAGGACTCCTTTGGCGGTCAGTTCTGGAAAGAAACCCCCATCACAGCACTCCATCAGAGCAAAAACATTCGGAGCAAGACCGTGGCAGCTGACACTAATAAACCAGGACCTGTAAGAATAAGCTTACATCTCTGGGAGCTGATGGGAAAAAAAACTCAGCTTATAACAAACACAATCAGGAGTCGATGTGGATTCAGGAGGCTGAATGAATTAATACTTATGACTCATAGGGTCTGAACAGGCAAAAAATAATCTGCGGCACCGTGAAATGCTGTTTAAGTTTTGAAAAGCTGTTTGGAAGTGAAAAGCTTGTAAAGGCTAATAAAGCTTTGGGTGCTGTTACAGTTGCCATAGAAATGAGATCCGTCTTTTTGGCAGTGTTTGGAGAGACCCTGATAGGACACATGAAGAATGTGGCGTGTTGGGAATGGACACAGGCGCCGGAGCTGGATGACGTTTACCAGATCGAGTGTGGACTTCCTGTAATTCCTTATTAATGCTCCTACATGCCTGCTTTTTTTCGCTAGTAAATATGATTAGGGCGAATACTATTTAAAGAAAAAGTGAAATGAAACTTGGTTATAAAGAACTGAAGGCACACGCGTTACGAGACGCTTACGATCTGTCTGGAAATAAGGCATTAATATGAAACTCACTTTGCATGAGAAATCGACATTCAAACAACCCTCCAATGATTCGTAGAGTGGTCTAATAATAAATCAGTGCGACAGGTGATGCCATTGTTGCTCCCGCAAATGATGGAAGCACGAGTAGACCTTCAGCGCTATACGGAAAGACAGGAAACATGACTGTTTTCAAGAGAATTGTTTTGAGGTTTGTTGCTCTTACAGCTGTTTCCTCTACGGTTCTTTGAAACGTTATACAGATGAGCAGGATAAAGGATTATAAAGTGGAGATTTTGATTCTCAAACCTGTTCCTCCCCACAAAACTTTTCCATATACAGTGTTGTCTGGCTGGGTGAAACTATGGCTATTATCAAACCTTTCCAGAAACACTATATTGTTGGAGTTCTTGGCAGTGTCCTTTATAACCTTTGTGGCTGGGTTGCATCATGGTTGCAATCTACATTTGCCTCACCACAAGCATTTCAATAAACATGTCAAACATGTTATGAAAAAAAAACTATGTCAGCATAATCATGCAACAGTGAGTTCTGACCAAACAATTTGATTGGACGAGAGGTATTCCGTGAGTGCTGATATAGATGATGCATAATAGCACAGGGACCTGATACAGAACTGATCACCCCTGAACACGGGCACTACTTGGCAAGCAAGCTAGCCTTTTCTTTTATGCTTTATGGGATTCAACCCTGGAAGAGTTAGTTAGCAGATCTGGTTATTTTTTCCTCACCATCTGGCTTGTAATTCTGTTAATGACGCTAACTTTCGGTCACCAGATCCACCATTGGAGGTTAGTTAGTTCTGCCAGGTGAGGAAGGATACGTGAGGTCAAAGTCTAATAACGGTTTAAATACAAAAACAAACTGATAATAAATGCTGTTTGTAGAACTGGAATATAAAAGCAATATCACAGCCAAGATTGTGCTGTTGTGCTGAATATCAGCACGGCTGTGATATCTTCAGTACAACAGCACACCCTTTCATGTGATAATGCTTAATTATTGTAAAACTTTGACTAAATTGGAATCTTTTTGTACACTACACTACACACCGTTCATGGAGGAACTCAGCTCTAAGAAGGAACTCGTAGATAAATCTACCACGATATACCGTACCCTATTGACACCAACCTAAAATAATGCTAATCATTAAATATCAGGTATAAAAACAGATTTTTTAAAGGAATCCCAGAGTCAGATAGAGGCAAACTGGGTCAGTCTGGTAACATTACATTACACAGAGCAAGAAACTCTTCACTCGATTAGTACAAGATATTGACTGAATATATGCTTGCGTAAGGACTTGTTATCGATTCAGCTTAATAAGGAAATGTTGAATCCAGGTCATACAAAATTCATCTTTGGTAAGGATGTTGTACGGCTCAGAGTGGTGGTGGATTCAGATCACATCCAAGAACACAGGAGGACAGGACAAGAGGCTGGAATACTCCTTGGAAATATCGCATTATGACACCATTCACACACATACACACACACGGGGGCAATTTAGAGGCACAAATCTACCAATTAGCATGTTTTTGTAAAATGGGAAAGAACCCTCAGGACACCGCATCGAACCGGGTCACGTGGAGCATATTAAGTAACGCTCACGCAAATCCCAGGACTAAATTAAAGCCACACTTACCATCCTCGCTGGTGTGTGTCTCAGCACCTCCATCCTGATCCACATCCTCCAGGACCCCGTGCTCACTAAAAGGACTTTCACTGCAAAGGGAACAGCAGCAGGGAGAGAAAAGTCAGGACACTACTATACACACGACATTTTCAATAATAGCTAAGAGATTAACTAAAACTATATGCTTTTAAACAGACCAGGTCCCAAACAGGCACCAGGGGGTGCTGGAGCAAACAGCCCTGCATTTGTTCTATGAACATCTTTGTCAGAGTCGATGTCGATAATGATTACAGTCATTTAAAATGCAGCACACAATTGACAATAGGCGAACGTAGTTAAACAGAGAGAAGTGAAAAAATTTGCATCCCCCATGGTTTCTGACATTAAAAGAAAAAAAGGTACCTCTATTTTACACTATTTTTACAAAACGAGTACATCTCCCAAAAATGTGGCTATACCCGGCAACAAAACAAGTTCCCAAAATATGAGAAGTTTAAGATGATTTTTTTGTGTTGCTCCTCATGTGTGCCAGTTTAAAAGGATACTTTTCAGGCTTTTTCAATCAGAGTTGAGGTGCATACAAGTACATTATAATAGCTTTCATTTGGTCATTTTCCTGCTCCATGCATACGACCGTTAAGTTTTGTACAAAGTAATCAGGGCCAAATTCCACAAGCCTGATTCTGTGCGAAAATGCATTCCAAAGTTCAGCTGAGACTCATATGAAGCTTCTGCAGTCCCAACTGAGCTAAATTGGTATCTTTCAAAGTTATGGTGCATTTAGCACAAATTTAACCCTCTCCTTTTCCCAGACACGTCAAGCTCGATGTGCAAAGAACTACTGAAATGTTCTTTTGTAACGCATGTCAATTTTGATTTCCCATTAATCACATTCAGAGAATGAGCCGAGTTAATAATTAGAAACATTTTATTCTCCATCCTAAGCCTTATGCAAACTTCTGTCGTGTGTCAGAAACCTTTCCAGACTAAATCAGATATTTCTAATTACTTTGATCCTATTGGTAATCTACCTAGTTGATCTATTTTAGGTCAAATCTCCTCGAGTCTATGGTGTGTGGTTCAGCACCCAAAGTGCCACATATACTGTACTGTGTACTGTAAAGCGCAGGAAGTTTTCCAAGCGAATAAGACTCTGGACATCATTAGCATTCTGGTGACTGATGTCATCGTGATCGGGATGTTCACCGAGGTGCAGTGTGTGTTTAAACTGGAACTAACGGTCATAATATTAGATACACAGCATCATACAGTAGACTGCGACCTACACACCCTGTAATCAGAGGGTAATCAAAGGGACAGAGACGGAGAGAGATAGAGATAGCGAGAGGAAGTTTTAGTCTGTAAGGGAGAGACCTAAACAACTCAAGGACAGACGCAAAGAGCTACATTTGAGCTGCTTCAGCCGTTCTCTAGAGAGAGAGAGTTGTTTTTGAAGCCGTTCGAGAGAGAGAACGAGAGAGAGAGAGAGAGAGAGAGAGAGAGCAGTGATGTTGGTTTAAGATGACTGAAGGATACGCTTCCCTCCCCTCTCAGACACTCTCTCCTACACACACACACACACAGACCTGTGGGATCTCACAAAGGGCATTATATCTTTCCTCTCCTCCTCCTCAAGGCATGGAGGATTTACCATCTTTTTTGTTTTTTAAGTCTTCCTTACTTTAATGACTGTAATTTTCAGGAAGACTTTTGCTGAAGCAGCCACGTGAACCGCTCCTAACAAAACGATGCCGTCCCGTCGAAAGCTCTTACTACAGACACCTCATCATTTCATCTAATTACCCACACAGTCGCTGGAGCACATGGATTCTCTCTCTCTCTCTCACACACACTCTTCAACCTAGTTCTTTCAAAGACCTCTTAACTGTGGACCCGTTTCCACCTCCAGCAACTCTAGAAAC
The DNA here is from genome assembly GCA_028565275.1 of Leiocassis micropogon. NCBI lineage: Eukaryota > Metazoa > Chordata > Actinopteri > Siluriformes > Bagridae > Leiocassis > Leiocassis micropogon. The sequence continues at coordinate 29,438,239 of JAOVVA010000037.1, forward strand.
ACACTTAAAACATCTGTTGAATGTATTAAAGCTGAACTCAGCACTATGGTTCACACCTTACACACACCAAAAAAAATCTCTAAGCCTCTAAGCCATGCTGCTGTCTATCAGCAGCGCTCGTCCAAGCTTTCCAGTGCCAAGCTAACAGATGTATTCAGCCCACGTCTCTCACCAGTAGTCTCCTCCAGCCATGCATTTCTCATACACGGGACCGTCTAGCTCCTTGGTGTCAGGAAAGATGGTCTCGTAGTGGATGATGATAGTCTTGATGACCTCGTTGACGTGGGCTTGGCAAGACACCTGGTCTTGCGTGTCAGGGGTGGGCATGAGGGTGGGCCCGAAACAAATGGCCAGGTTGTAGGGGTCCATCATATTCTCATCACTGTACTGGGACAGACTGCAAACACACAGTGGGAAGTAATGAGGATTACTGTTATACAAGTCATCAAAATTAAAGTATTAATGATTTCAAATAATGATCTCATAATAATGATGCTTTTTCTATGAGATGTCTCCTTGTGGGTTCACATCCATCTTCTACGTGGCTGCAGTACAAGTAAATGTAGGTTATGTATGTGTGTGTATATTATATAAGCAGTTTGTGCTGGGTGTGAAGCCATGAATGTGTGTATTCAGACTTACTGGTTGAGGAAAGCAAACAGGTAGCGCATGACGATAAGGACAGATCTGGGGACTGTGAGGAGGATTTTACGCAAGTACAGAGCCCGGTCATACAGGTTCTCTATTCCTGAGAGAAAGAGAGAGAGAGAGAGAGAGAAAAATCAAACATAGATCAGTCAATGCAAACTCAGATGAGAAGCTGAGAAAAATTAAGCACGATTTCCCGGTGAAAAAGTCAAGAGTCTGGTTTTAAACACATTTAAATGTGATTTTAGTTACTGTGACGCATCAAATGTAAGGCATGTGGCATCTCAGCGGCTCTTTATGTTTCTAATCTGATGTTTAAGTGTTAGCTGAATCATCAGCACTGACATGTCCATTGTTTGATGAAATGGCTCAATTGAAGATAAAAATTCCACACATTTCAGCACATCAATTGTCTGTTGTTCTCAGATATTGAGGAGGAATTATCTTACTTTCATACCACAGCCACCTACCGGCATTTACAGTTAGTTTTGGCGATGATAACTAAAGTAGCGGACACAAGTTTGGACACAAGTTTGGACACAAGTTTGGACACAAGTTTGGACACAAGTTTGGACACAGTATTTTCTATATTCTAGAACAATACTGGATTTAAAAAAATAATAATAATAATTAAATAAAATAATATTTTTAAAATATATAGTGCAACAACACACGGCATTAAGTTATTAAATAATGACAAAAAAAAAACAGTCAGTAGCTGTTTAAAGACATGAAGGTCAGCTGTTCTGGAACAGTATTGTGTCAAGTGCATTTGCAAAACCCATCAGGTACCACCATGATGAAACTGGCTCTCGTGAAGACCATCCCAGGAAAGCAAGACCATAACTCACCTCATCTACCTTATAAATATTAGGACCATACAATCATGTCCAAACTTTAGACTGGTAGTGTATATAGAATAACTAGTTTAATATGTTGTATAATTATAACTTCCGAACACAGCGGATTAAACCGGATGTTAAAGGCCCCCTTATTTTACTTTATTTCAACAAGTTAACATTCCAACTGAAATAGCAAATCAGTGAATGCATTTTTTTTTTGCATCTCAAATTCCCTTTATTTCACTTCTTCTCCAAAAGTGCAAAAGAGCTGAGCCAGAGAACAGGATGAATAATAGAAATAAGGTGAAGTGAATCTTTGCATATGAGGTCACAATAGGGGAAAAATCTAACTGGCATGTTCAAGCCCTGGCCAATACAAAACATGCATTCTGGAGAGCCATTTGGGTGTCAAAAAAAAGAGAGAAAAAAAGAGAATTTTGCATAATAAAAGTCAATTGAACTTGTATTCCTTTTTCATCATTTGAAAAAGTCAAAAGCATTAAAGACACCTTCATCACGTACATATTTAACAGAAGCACATTTAATGCTTTTGACAGCAAAGTGTTTTCTTTGCATATTCCAGCTTGTTAGGTCGTTGGGGTCAGATACACGATACAGCGCCCCTGGAGCAGCTTTACTCAGGAGCCCAACAATGGCAGCTTGGTGAAGCTGGGGCCTGAACCGTCGACCTTCTGATCAGTAGCCCAGAGCTATAACCATTGAGCTGCTATGCCCCTAGTGGTTTAGAACAGTGGTTACATTTTTTAACTGATTAACTTTAAAGGTGTCCAGATTTAAGGACTTGATGTCGTAACAGTCAGCCAATCAAAAATGGTGTCAATTGTTGAGCTGAAACATTTCTATTAGATCATTCCTTTTATGGAAGGAGTCTCCAGTGTCATAGGAGTGAGGAATGAAAAGTCTTCAGGAAGTATTTGGGTTTTCTGAATTTCTTGGTAAGATGTGCTACTTTTTTTAGAGGAAAAAAATAGAGTGGCTGGTGAGCAAAAGACTGCTTAGAGCTTGAGCTGTTGTAACTGTCGAAACGATAACAAGAAATAGTTTACCTCACAAATGTTCCACCGCATGTAACTAAAAAGTGATAAAAAGCTAGAAAAACATAAAAAAAAAAAAATTTCACAAATATAAAAGATAAGTGCATTATGTTCCTATAACAGCATGTCCTGATGTGTGCTATAAAAGACATAACTGCGATAAAATCCACTCCAAGATGGTAAAACTTGGTATCAATTATTTTCCTATAAGATTTTCCTGTAATGTACCTAATATTTTAATATAGTAATATAGTATGAAACCATGGAACCATTCGGTTACTCCAAACCCAGCCTTATAAAATCTAGACAACCATAAAATTTAAAATCAGTCGTTAATTATTCACTATGATGCACGTCTCGTCTGCCTGCGGCATTATAAGCAGGGTACAGCCATCTGTTCTTCTCTCATTCTTGTTTTAAAGGTATTAAACAAAAGGAAAACGCTCAAGAACTCAAGCCTTATTTTCAGTCGTGTACAGTCACAGCATTCACACTGAAACTTGTCGTAAATCTTGATCTCATTATGGAAGAAGACCATATGACACTTTCAATAGAACAAATAATATCTGTGAACAAGTGAGAAGGACAGAGCCATGCTCAATCAAACCTGCAACTCTCAACCCATTCAGTTACGGTGAACGGCACGACATTGGACGTTAATTATTCAGTCCTGTCCTTGTGGGAAAAATGTGTCAGGCATGGCACATCACCAGCTCTGCATGTCTAATGCCACCCCTCTATCTGAACGTGCCCACTCATACCTGCTATAAATAAACTGGAATCAGATTTATGATCAGGTTCTTATGCTACCTAGGGTGATCTAGCCCCAACTGTGTTATGTATATTATGTTATATAATATAACATAATATGTGCATAACGCACCGACTTTGGTGTAAAGCAGTCTAGATGGATTTTTCTTAATTCTAGCTGAGTTAGAATAAAAACCTGCTGCAATTTCACTGTGGGATCGAGTGCGATGGAATCTGACTGGTTTCAATTAGCACACATGCGGAACGCTATTCAAATGCACTTGGCTGACAGTAACTTTATCCCACGTCCAGCTCAGCATGCCTGGATTTTTCGCCCCGTCGCACTCTTTCCTCCCAAGAGCAGATGCTGAGTTTCAACTTTGTGACAAAATGAACACTGGTGAAGAAATGCCATTTTAGAGATCATGTTTGCTTTTAGACAATCTGAAAAGTAGTGAATTTGTTCGTGCTGAAGATCAACACAATGCATCACTGTTTATAATAAAAATAATCCCAAATCTAGGTTTTTCTTTTTCACCCCTTTGGAGAGTTCTAAACAAAAACACTGAACTGATTTTATAATGAATGAAATGTGGGTTTTGTTTCTTTGTCTTTCAGATTCTTGACCTTTTTGCATAAAAACAAGTTGGGCAAGTTGCGGAAGTTTCCCCCCTTTATTTTCTTTTTATGTTTAGAAAATAAGTGTAACTAAGGAAAACGACACAAGACATTCAATTTACAACCAAAATGACTTCAAAACAGAATTCTTTTTTTCAAAAAACTTTTATATATGTATCATCTATTACTACGAGGGGCACTGAAGTCAAATAAATTTTCGCAACTAATAAAATTTCTTATTAATCAAACTGTAAAACTGATTGACATTACCAGAAGACTACAAGCATACTATGGTGATGAGATGCTTAGCTGCAGTAAATCATTTTAAAGAAGGCCGTATGTCTATAAAGGACGATCCTGGCCGAGGAGGCTCGTAGCCCACTCTTATGGTTCCTGTGAACATTCAATGTGTGGAACGCCTGATCCCTGAAAATCGACGGAAAACTCGTTTCTACTGTATCCTGCGGAAAAGACGCATCACACAATCATTCACCAACACCACTTGCACATTACAGGAACTAGGATGGGAGTAAGTGACACATCCCCTGTTCAGTCCTGACCTCAATCAAAATCATTTGCACATGTTAAGACCATTAAGGGAGTTCCTGGGAGGCCAGACATGAAGCAGGCAGTCTGATCATGATTTACGGTATACTCTGAGAAATGATGGTATCCAAGCACTAGCGAAAAGCTGGCATAAGTGCCAGGGGATTATATAGAAAAATAAAAGGAGTTTTAACTCTCATAAATGTGTTCTGTTATTCTGCATAATCAGAAGACCAGGTTTGTCTTGAACGCCCCCTCATCGATTGTTTTATTGATCATTTTTCTTTCCTTAATTCGACACTACTATATGTATTTATCTGTACTTTTAATTAAGGTACCTGAACAAATGTACAATATGTATGCTTTATTTGGTCTTACTGGACTGGATTCTATTACTTCATTATGGCAAATGATCTAAACACAGAGATTGAGACGGAGACTAAAGCATGGATCTGCGATTTTTTAAATGATTTTTATGTCTTATTCAATTTGAGAGGGAGAAGACTGGCTGGTTATGGATTATTAATGCTTTAATGAAAGCGATCTAACTTGTTTCATGTATTCTCAATAGAGCTAAATATAACTAATCCTAAGTATGACTTAAAAAAATAAAAATGATCTTAGGAGGTAAAAACATTACATTTGACAGGTAATTCCTACATCATCACATAACACAAGTGTTTCATGCCTTATTTGTTCCATAGATTTAAACTGATTTTTTTTTATTGGCTGTGACGTCTCTCCAGAAACATAATCTCAGTATAATTTCCTTGCATAACAATAAGAAACAATAAATCGTAATTTGTACATCCAGCTATGGATATACATGTGATTTACACGTAAATAATTGAATAAATGAGTGCGAACAGAAACGGACTTACAGCAAGCACCTAATAATATAAAATAGTTACTCGGAGACCTGCCGTTCCTCATGAGACGAAGGTGAATAATAAATCACGAGTATTCTTTAAATAGTGCGGTTAAATTGTGCCTCTATCAGCACCTCACACCTTAGTAAAGCTGGTTATTAGAGCAGAGAGTGAAGCCAGGTATGCGAGACTCTTTTGAAAAGCAGCTTTAAGTTGAACTGGCAAAACTATCGACTAGAAAAAAAGCTGTCCGACAGAATGCTTGACTTTTTACAGCTCTGAGCTAAATAATAGAGTTTGTCTCTTTCAATGTCTGCTGACTCAGTGAGCACATCGCTGTGGTGCGACGATGGCAGATTACAAGGCACAAGATGTGCCGTACTTCTGTTCCTACCACACACACACACACGCGTGCGTGCACGCACATGCAGGCACGCACACACACACACACACACACACACACGCGTACACACACAGGGGATCTGTGCTCATCCATATCTGCCCCTGCAGATCCTTTCATCCGCTTCATAGCGGCTTAAAATAGCCATGTCACACCAAAAAAAAAGCTGCCTGCTGTGCCTTTTGAGAGATGGGCTTTTGGGAATTTGCCATGCCACATTACTTTGTCTTACACGTGCCTGCGTGTCTGACTTGCATATTTCAGAATGAGAGACACACCAGCTGGAAGCCTGAAGCTACACAACAGACTCTCTAAACTCTGCCACAGTACTCATTGCAACAACTCAGACTGGATATATTTAGAGTGGCAAGAGCAAGGAATTTAAATTAGCTAAGAGAGCTAAGCTGTGTGTGTGTGTGTGTGTGTGTTTGTACGTGAGTTATGGAAGAAAGAGAGAATGAAGCTGAAACAGACGGAAAATTCAACACACCTATACAGAGAATTTCTTCATTGGAGCTATGAGTTGACTCATATAAACACACACGATGATAATCATATTAATAATAATAATAATAATAATAATAATAAAACTGCATTATGGAGTGAAGGAATGAATATATATTAACAAAGGGAGGAGTGTGGCATGCAGCTGCTCGAGGTACAGGCCAGCGCACTGATAGCATGGGCAAAGATACAGGGTGTGTGGAATCAGCAGGGAATCCCTATCAGTCACACTGTCTGGTCAGCCTACACATAAACTCCCACACATCCTGATACACATCCACACACAAGTCCTAACAAACGACAAACCCTCTTTCTCACACACACACAAAACAAATCCCCATTAACTCATATCCACGTCGTCTAATAAACACCCCTTTATACTCCGTTACACTAAATCAATCAGGGAAAAGTGAAAAAAAAAACTAAAACCTCTCTGATCACGCAAACCGGTCCAAAGCATTGATGCGACAATGTGCCTTTCAGTCCAGCACAAAGCAAGGCTGGTGCGGTTATGCGTCACAGCATGGACGGACACACTGCTGCATAGTGAAGCTGCCAGCACTAGCCTCAGGCTACACAGCTCTATCAAATACCACCACTGTTGTTACTTTACTGAGGAGCTCATGGCTTTAATAACCGGCAGCTTTCAATAAGAGGACACAAGGCCGATGTGCTCGGGATGAATAAAAGTCTTCAACAATGTTCTGATGAGAAATATCTCACACACAGTACAGAGGCCGCACGCGAACAACTGAGGTTAGATTAGTCCTGCTCATCACACACACATACTGTATATATCAAGCACTCACGAGAATCACATTTGATTCATTCATTTAGTGTGAGTGTCTGCTTTATCCTGGGATGTGACTGATCTAAAGACATCAGTGCACCACACACACATACACACACGCGCACACGCACACGCACACACACACACACACACACACACACACACAATCACATTCATATCGTATTCATATAGGAGCTATTTAGAGTGGCCAAATCCATAACGGACTACAGCAGAACATTTTAAGTTTTTAATTCATTTATTTTTTATTTACATCTGAATTATTGGTTTGGATTTTAACTGGATAATATTTAAAAGATTATTTAAAGATACTATTATTATTTTCTGATAAATAGACAATACTGAAACCTTGTGAACCAACCAACAGTGATATCGATCTAATACTTTTTCCATATCAACCAATTACTACAAAATTTCTAATTATTTTTTAACTAAAGCATGTCAAAAAGGACAAAAAAAAAATACATAGATGACCTACACGTACATGATGCTATAATATGACCCAAAACTGCAACCTTCAAACATAAATGATTTAATTATGTAATTATTTACAGATTCAGAAAAAAGTCTTCCAAATCTTCTCATCAATTAATTATTTTTTTTTTATTATTATTATTATAAGAATACTTATTATATTAAATATTGCATAATAATAATAATAATAATAATAATAATAATAATAATTATTATTATTATTATTATTATTATTATTATTAATATAAATTATTATAAATTATTATAAATAATAATATTTATAAATTGTCTTCTTCTTCTTATTATTATTATTAGTAGTAGTAGTTGTAGTTACAGGATCGGATCAAACTCATTTTCCTCCAATATCTGACCCAAGACTTTTTGCTGATTTTGGCACAAAAGTCATCAGATGAAATCATAATTTAGTCATCATGTCCACGCTTCTAACTCAAATATTCATTGTTCTACTGTAATGTCACGACTGAGATTTGTACGCATGTGTGCACTTACTGATGGAGGAGATGAGGTCATTAAACCTCTCCTTAGGAAAGAGGGGGTTCTCCAGACCTCGGAAGTAAAGTTTGAGAACTCCAGCCACCGAGTTGATATCATGGTTATCCTCATCATCTGTCAGAGGGTCATTGCCTGGGAGACACGGCGAGTTTCAGTAAATGAAGCTATACTTCAACGGAAGATATACCATTTATATTTTTTAAGAAAAAAAAAAAAATCATATGAGATATACATTAACAGTCACTCCTTTTTCATATTTAAGAATCCCAACAGTGTGACAACATTTCACTACGCACCTCTTTCAAAGGAATTCTTAATGTCATTGACTTCAACTTGAGAGCCAGAAACACGGAATATGCCTTGATGCTGAAGACCTGGTGAGAGAGAGAAAGAGAGAGAAAGAGAGAGAGAGAGAGAGATATTAAAACAAGTGAAGAAGCACACGACATGCAGTGCGGTCCAGATGTCCTATCAGAACGGCTCGTGAGGAGAATGCAAATTTTCTCAGGATACACGCTTTCTGCTTTCTCTAATCAGATTTAATTAATGAGGGTCAGAAAGGCTGAAGCCGTTCGATCAATCATTCATCTTCAGTAATTGCTTTATCCTGGTCAGGGTTGCCGTGGATCCAAAGTTTATCATGGGAACAATGGGAGTGAGGCGAGAATACACCATGGACAAGACCCAACCCATTTTCTATCCAATTTTTCTACCCACTAGTTAACTCTCCTCCACTACATGAGAGCAAATGATGAGGATGAGGAGATGTAGTACTTGCTTTGATGCTAGTACTTGATTCTTTTGTGAACACAGTGCTACCCATGCTGTGTCGAGGGGAGCCATAACACTCAGCGGAAAGCACTTCCTGCCCTCTTTTTACAAACATAACCCATGGATGTCACTGCGACCGAGAGCGAACGACAAGATGAAAATTGCCATCCCTTCCATCCAGACAGCACAGCCAATTCAGCTTCCTTGGCTCCCAGACATAATAATAACTACAGCAAACTGAGATTTCAGGATTAACGTGATAACACTTCTCTGTTGTTCCACTCACAACTGCAAAACTTCGTCAAATATATAAAGGTTTTCTTGGCACTAAATCTGCAAGACATTCAGTCAAGGCAGACGGAGCCACACCCAAACTGCAGACAGTCTGCAGAGAGATGGCAATAAAGAAGAGAGACGCTGGAACACGAGCGCTACAGTAAACTTCCTCTCTCAGGCCTATTCTCCTGCTGCACTGACAACAATCACGAGCTTGAGCACCGTGTGATTATACAATTTGAAAGGCATGAGGATGTAACTGGAATGCGGCTCACCATAAAGATTGATGAATCGAATGCAGCTTTCTACCACTCGTGGAATAACTTGGCCGGAGTCCTTCGAAGAGAAAATTAACACTGATTAAATACTAATACACGTGATGCAGCTTTCATTATTGTTTTTTAAACATCAACCAAGCAAAACTTTGCATTCCTTTTAATTCATAATGCATGCTGTTTGTTTTAAATGTTAGTTCGTAAGAGGAGTGATTACAGACCCTGTGGGAATTTTATTTTGCTGAAAAATAAAAATTTACCCATCTCCTAATTAATACATACAGTATAATGAACAGGAGCTAATTGTACACCTCATTGTGCACGGTAATAGCTCGAGCCGAACAAATTAACAGAACAACACTAACGAGTCTCAGACAATATCCTAATGCGTTCTTCACCGGGAAGACCGTCTCAGCCTGTTGCAGGGTAAATATTCCTCTCTGTCTTTGGCTGACATTGCTACTGCTAGCTCTAGACTTGGCACGGTTCTTCCTTATATGCTTTTAATAAAGGGAATGAGCTGGGCGTGCAGGCATACAGTATGCGGACAAGCAGGCTAGTGACCAGCTTTTCTCAGCATGGTCCGGAAAATGCGTCTGTTGGATACGTCAAAATGTCTAAGCAGCTCATTTTCGACTGATTTGGAAGCCAGATCTCGTGACCTCATGGTGGAATACTTTGCGAGTCAGAAAATATTATTTAAGGTGAACATTTATGGTGCAATCAGGCAAATTTTGTGTCACTTCACACATTAATGAGACGGTCGAATAAATAATCAGACTTTTTTTTTTTTGCTAATTTTTTAAGGACCACACACTTTTGAGTTGGTAATACCTACTAAATATATTTTAGAAGTATTATAGAATAGAAGAATCTGTACTCTAATCAGTGAATAAATCATGATTTTGGACACATGGATGGGACTGTAAAGATTAACGTGTTGTTCTCTCTCACTGTTAAAGTGCACAAGAGTTCATAAGGTCAACATGTTCAGGCTGCAAGCAGGGGCAAGAGGCAGCATAAGCCAGTTACAGCATGAAGATGCTCTACCTGATGCCGGGTGTGAGAGTTCCGCCGTCCACGACTACGAGCAAAGAAGAGAGTAAGACCATGGAAGAGAGAGGAAGAGAGAAAGAAAACCAGTTAGTCAGTAACAGCACTACAAGCCACCAATAACAGCCCACACATTATTATAAGTCTGCCAAAGACACTGCAGAATCAGCCTTTACAGGGAGAGAAAGAACACAGGGGGCACACACACACACATATATATACACACACATATATATACACACACATATACACACACACACATACACACACACACATACACACACACACATACACAC
>JAOVVA010000037.1:29452410-29463651 GCA_028565275.1 Leiocassis micropogon
CCTAGTGACGGGGAGGAATTGGCTACACGACTAGATTGGGGAGAAAATCGGGGGAAAATAATTGGACAGGACTAAATAAAAAAAAAATAAAAAAAACAGACTGAAAGATGGAACCCTAGAATATTGGACTAGAATATTGTCTGTTGCATTGTGTCTGTGCCGGATTACAGCAGAACAGAACATATGCACTACACCGGTTTTTAAAGGATCTAAAAGCTTTGTTTTGATCAACCTATCTGAAAAGTTACATTTTCTATGGCATTATACAGTCTAGTGACTGGGAAATAAAATGCACCAAAAAAAATTAACAATACTTTTAATATGCAAACATCAATTAAGGATAATTAAACATTGCATGGTGTTTGCATCTGTCTCACTTGCAAGCTTGAGAACTAACATTATTTTTGGGGAAGCTATTTCCCAATATGTTCTTAAAAAGATTGCACTTAAAATCTTATTTTTAGTTGAGAATGAGTTTACCTTGTGGTCATGTACTCTGCTCGGTGACCTGGACAGAAACAGACAAAAAAAAAACCCAACAAAACACACACACACACGCACAGAGAGAAGACATAGTAAGAATTATTTGGGTGTCACAGGCAGTGTGGAGCATATACACAGCATCTCATCCGGAGCAAAACCTTTTCAACCTTTCTACCCATCACCCCTCTCTGAAACCTTTTAACCTGCATCTATCTTCAAGTAGTGGAGAAATAGTGGACTCAGTTTTGGGTCGGACAGTGGAGATTAAACACATCTCTTCTGACAGCACCACTGACCCTACACACACCTCATGTCAGCGCAGGGCAATCAGGCATGACAGCAAGGACGGCTGAACGGGTGTACCAAAGTGCTAAAGCATCCCAGAATTACAGCTTTAATCTAATATATAACAAACCTTAAAGATTATTTTCTGACAGTGAAAACTTGAAAATACTGAAAGTGTTTTTTTTTTTTTTTTTTAATGGAAAGTCTTATATAAGATTCCCTGTGGTGAGATTGGAGGAAAAAAACTATGTTGTGGCAGTGACTTACTAAGATGTGGGAATGAGATAGTATGTTATGGCGATTACTTACTTAGGTCTTGGGAATGAGATACTACTGTATGTTGTGGCCACAGCTTACTAAAATGTGGTAATGAGATACTACTGTATGTTGTGGCCACAACTTACTAAGCCAGGGGAATGAGATGGTATGTTGTGACCATGACTTACAAAGATCACAGGAATGAGATACTATGTTGTGGCCATGCCTTACTAAGACGTGGGACTGAGATACTATGATGTGGCCAAAACTTACTAAGATATGGGAACAAGATAGTACTGTATGTTGTGGCCACAACTTACTAAAATATGGGAATGAGATACTATGTTGTAGCCATGACTATCTTGTCTCCATGCGTTATGGCCACAACATAGTATCTCAGGGCCAAGCATTATACTATTTTGTTCCCACGCCTTAGTAAGTTATGGCCACAGCATAGTATCTTGTTCCCACACCTTGGTAAGTTGTGGCCAGGGATTATTTTTTTCCCACCAATGTCACTAGTGGGGCTCCGTATAAAAACACTTTGCATTGTGCTATTTTGTAAGGATATTCACATCACTGCATGTTATTAACACTGTAGCTCACAAGTTAGTCTCAGAATAAAGGGACTCAGATATATTATCCCTTATAGGAGTATAGTACTGTAGCCATGTCTATTAATTAGGCATATTAGGTATAAAAGGCAGTAGTTGTATGAGGTACCTTCTCCCAGTGCCCTCTTCACCAGGTCATGCTTGGCCTGGAGTTTGGCGATCAGATTGCTGCCCTCCAGAAACTCACGGAATTTCTGACAAGAAACCACAGCAGCATAACATCAGGAGGGTTGGAGTTAAACTCCATGACTGACAGGGATTTACTTAATGCACTTTCTAGCTGCACTTTCACAGCTAAACTTCTATGTGCACTCACCATGAAGTAGAACTGCTCGGTCTCCTGTTGGTTGGCACGTCTCTTGGCGATGCTGGGTTTGCTGAGGTACGTCTCAGACACCGTGGACTTGACTGACTCTGTGGAGCGGCTGTGGTGGAAACACTCAGAGACGTCGTAGTCCTCGATAGTCACCATGTCCTGGATGGTGGTCACCGTGGCCTCAGAGGTCTTCTTAATCTGTTAGAAAAAAAAAAGCAAAGATTTAGATATTAGGAACAAAAAACTTACTGGATTATAAAAATAAATAAATAAATAAATGAAATAGAAAATTTGGCACCAGGGTCCAGTACCAGTAGTTTGGTACTAGTGTATGGTTTTTGTGTACCTGATCATTTGGAAATAGTCATACACAGACAAGGGAAAAAACCAAGAACTTAAATTAAAATTTTAATTATAAGGCTTATTTTTAAGAAAGAAAACTGCAAAGAAAAGCTGTCTGCCGTGTACAAGTTCACCTTGAACGTGACACCAGACCAAAGCAATCACTTTACAAAGATCAGAAAGCATGAGAGGGATATTATTCACTCAGGCTTTTAGAATTCATTTAGCTACTTCCCCAGCAGCCTCTCTGCATTTCCAGAATGTCCAGAATGCAGAGACCGGGAAATGTTTCATTCCTTAATCCACTTTTAACCGTGAACACCATAAACCTTGCGTTACTTGAGACCCTGATCAGACAGTGAGCTGTATTAAAATGTACCAATATATAATTATAACAATAATATAAAAGTATTCAAAATATAAATGTTATAATATTTTTTAATGATACATTTGAGAAAGGAACAAAAAATGGAGGCTGTATAATTATTAAAAGTCTCTCTCTCTCTCAGACGATCAAGCATATTTAACTTGTGAATAATCATTTATACCCCTTGGGGGACACTCTGAGGACAGGAATTAAACCAAGCTTTCAAGCAAGTGCAAACAAACCTCCCTGACCATCAGCCTGAGGTTTTTCTTGGGCAGTAAAAAAATATTGTCAGCACTAAAACACACACAGCAAGTTTATCCTCCTCATTAACCCTAAGGGTGAAACAGAGTTGCACCCAATTCCAAACAAACTAATGGAAAATGACTTCAGGTAATAGAGACTAATAGTCTTGTCCCCATGTCAATTTAAGAAATTGCCATAGTTTGGTTCTGCCACCAACTTTGACAGTTAGAACAAGAAGACAAGAACAAGAAAATTTCCACTCGGCATATAAATATATAAGCAGGTAGAGTTGCATCATCCCCTTACATCTCCAGGAACACTGGTTCAATCTGGATTCTTGTCTTTGTAAGTTATGCTGCTTGTCCATGTGGGTTTACTTTTTTCCTTAGGTGTGAATGGGAGTTTCCAGGGTGTTTTTCCATTTTGCATGTAATCTGGCCTGGATAGGCTTAGGATCCTTCTTGGTGACAGGATCAAGGGCACCAAGGCTCACCCATGCCTTTTGGGATCCAAAGACTAGCCTGTCTAGTCCGATCCCACAGAAAAGCCAATGCACCACGAAGCGCCCAAAAAACCCAATGCTGATCACAATAGAAAGGCACCAGGACACCCAGTGCACCACAGCACACCAGACATGGGACCCAGCAGGCAAAGAGTCCAAGACTAAAAGTCCGACCTCCACACTCCCCAGATTCCAATCCCATTGAGCACCTATAAGATACGCTGGATAAACAAGTCTGATCCCACCCTGTAACCAATGGCACCCAAAGGACCTGCTACCAATGTCCTAGAGCAAGAGGCCACAGCACACCCCTAGAGATTATATGGAGTTATACACTGAAGGGCCCGAGCTGCCCAGGTGGCACAAGGGGAACCTTCATAATACTTGGCTTAATGTTTTGCGTTGTTATGTTATGGCTGAACTGTGTATATTTTTGACGCTATCAAGATACTGATCACTGGACTGAGACTGAATTTGGCTTGCTAGGCAGCAGTATTAAATAATAAGTTGATGTAAAGGAACACTTTTGGCCTTGTATCATTCTCAACTGGGAAACCGTTCCAATTTCCTGCATTACACAAGAAGTTATATAGCAGCACATTGAAATAAGTCATGATTTCTTTTGTCATTTTCCGTAGTTAAGCCTAGTGAGTAGAATGCTTGAATGCTAAAACTACTGGAGTTTAAAGCCTGAGGGGAAACAAACCCTGATGTCTCTTTACTACCTGTCTTTGACCTTGATGATTCATTGGCTTTGTTCTGTCCAATGTTTAAGACTCTTCTGCTTGTCAGCTCTTTGGCACAGAGTTTCCGTGACCGTTTGTTTTCCAGAAAGCCACCACACCTGCTTGTGTGCACTTTATTTATGCATGTAGTCGAGCGAATGGATATGCATGCTTAAAAGTACATGCTTATTTAAGGACAGGCTTTATACAAGAAGCCAAAAACGGAGAGCGAATCTGAACAGAAAAATACACACAAATATCTCACAAACCGGCTTTTAAAAAATGAAAGGATTTGTTAAAATTTATCAATAACATCTTTGAACTGAGCTCTGATGAACGTCCTGGCTCAAGCACTTCTTCTTATGAGACAGACGAACCCAACTATGGACTTGAAAGGTTTTGTGCACGTGTGTGTATAGTATCAGATAAATGATTGATCGCAACTGTCAGTTTGGCAAAGATCTTAACCTAATGTGTTCCTATACCACAGACAACGTATTATTGATTCAAATACCAGACACCTTTTTTAATGTTTCATTTAAAAATTTTCCACATTTGTTCAAAGTGAGAACTAAAGCCTGCAGAACAAGCACTTCTCTAGCACTTGTGTTGTTCTTGCTGGCGTGAATGGACATGGCAGGTTGTTAAACAGCAGATGCTTGCTGTTATACAAGATATCAGCAAACCGTGACTTCACACTGCAGTGGGTGCAGAGAGCGCAGCTTTCTGGCTTTGATCTGCCTCATTGAGCTTCATCTCCAGCAAAGCCAACAGATTCTTCCTGCAGAGGCCAGAGAATCAAGCGAGTATAGATTCAGTGGAAACCTCTTAGGGAACATCTATTGAATAATGAAAATATCAAGTCAGTAAGAGATGGAAGAGAAGGTACATCATTCTGACTAAAGTCTCATTCCAAAAAAGAAAGAAAGGAAAAAAGAATAAAAAACCTTAGTGGGCATTAGAAGATTAGGCACTAAGCTGAGATGAAGTGTTCAGTGACAAGAATAGGAGGAGGTTTCTACGTCTCCATGTAGCCAGGCACTTCAGGAAATTAGCAATAAATAATCAACAAGGAGCTAGGTGTCAAAAAAATGAAGGACGACTGTTGCACTAGGCATTATTCCAGGGACATCAAGAGGTCTCGCGTGAACAGACGCCACTCCAAAACTGAGAATGAAGACGACAGCTTGATGACAGTTTTATCCTAAAACCCTAACTCAGTTTGAGTAATTAAACAAAATCAACATGAACAAAAGAAAAAGAACTGGAGACATGTCTAAAAATCTGACTGATTTATATGTATGAAAGAGAAAAAAAAAATCATTAGAATAAATAATATGTGCTAATGTGAAAAATCACTTTGAATTCTTGGATCTGAAGGTGTTCATTAAGACTCTCAAATAGCAGTTTTGACAGGAGTTTGGGTGTAAATCAAATGTTATAAATATAAACTTGGACTTTTGACTGTGCAGAATAACAGAACACAGTTACTAAAGTAAAAACTACCTTTACTTCTCTACATAATCCCCTGCCACACTAATGCATTTATCCCAGTGTTTCACTAGTGCTTAGATACCGTCCAGACAGAAGGTTCTTTCAGTACACCAGAGGCATGAGTGGACCGAATGCTTCACATTTGGAACGTTAGCCTCCCAGGAACTCCTTTAATGGCCCAAACATGAGGAAATTGCTTGTAAGAGGTCAGGGCTTGGCGGGCGTGGCGGTAACTCCCAGCCAAGTTCCTTTAATGTGTGAAGTATGAAACTGTGCACTGTTTTTCTAAAACCGAACCCCTTTAGTAACAAAACCTTGCTGTTTTTTCCTATGAGTGTTCCACTCTCTGAATGTTAATAGGAGTCATATTGTATATCACGGATGTACGGCCTTCTCCATTCAAATGATTTATTATGGCTTTGATGATGATTTATTTATGCCTTTGTTCACAAGAAATCCCAAGTCACGGTTTTGACTTAAACACCCCATGTACAGAATATTGTATTGCTGTAGAAAAAAAAAAACCCTAATTCCTAGGGATTTGTATGGCTTCACAAGTCTAATAAACAGATTAAGAGAATATTGCAATTAAACAAATTTAAAAAAAAGATAATTGTTGGTATGATGTAAAGTTTTCTGTAAAGTGATATTAAAAAGATAAAGTGTTTCTGCATAGTTATGTCCTGTACTGCACAGTGAGCATTAGCACACAGCTGCACCAGAACTCTAAAGGAAAGTAACAAGGTTATGGCCTGGAAAAAAAACCCTTGCGCTGCATCCGGGATATATACTGTAGCACGCTCTTTTCCTAACTGCTGCCACTTTTTTATTAACACGATGACATTTTTGTTGTCAGTAGACAGGAAAGCTCAAATTTCTTCCCATTGAAAATCTAATCTTAGTCAGCAGTCTAGGAAATATTCCCAACCTCATATCATTTGATGATGTGTTTCAAATTTTAGGACCAAAAACTCATCCGTACTGACATGTTATCCTGGACGGATCTTAAGTCACAGCGCAAGGAACTTTCAAGCGTCTACCAGCTGGACCCAAATCATCAGTTTTATCAACCCTTATGTGGTCACAGTACATGCAAGAATGACAATATAAATAATCCTTGAGCTAAACAATAGAAAGGGTACTGATCTTGTCTCTCTACCAACCAATGGCTAAATCTCAGTCACAGTCCCTATCAAAGTCATCTTCTAAACTACATCTCTTCTACAAAAGCCCACTATCCTGCCTGCATGGCTTGTTTCAGAGCTAAAAAAAAAAAAAAAGAAAATAGGAGAATGTGGAATGAAGATACAAGAGAAAAAAAGACGGAAGATAAAAAGCAGGTTAATGTCTTCCCTAATGAGCCTCTTTCTTAACCATTTGCACGCATGCAGAATTGTACCAGCCCCATGATAATTTAGGAAGAAGAACTGGATAAAGTTAAAAATAAAAAAGTGGGGTAATGACGATGAGATCAGCTACTTGGATCATTGAGATCAGTAGAAAAATTTACTGCAATATCATTCTAATGCATCAATAAGTCACGTGGTCAGTGTTTAAGGGGTTAAACCTCAGTCTCAGACTACAGAGCATCTGATATGCCTTTATATGTCTTTTGACAAAAGTGATTTCAGAAGTAAAGGTGATAGTCCAGGAAAAGTCTGTCGATCTTTGAAACAATACATTTTTCATATATTGACTGTGAAATATAAAAGCATGGACTGCAATATTATTGGAGAATGAGAATGCTATACTGTTTTACAACATATATAATGGAAAAACTCATGCTTGCCGACCTCCTCGTTCTCAATCTTGAGTGTGGCCAGGCGTGACTGGAGCTGCTGAAACCTTAGAATCAACTCGGCCTGGACTGGAGGTTGTGCCGTGATCTGGCACACCTGAAAGACAGAAAACACTTGTGAAAAGGACAGAAGAACCGTATAACCATAAGCTCAACGTTCAATCCAATCTGGTTTTATTGACTAAGACACCAGGACCACAAAGCGACTAGGTGCACAATAGGCCTGGACATGATGTCAGTGACAAGCATTGCAAATTTTTAGAGCAAAATTCAATAACGGTGCAATAAACACCTCCAGTAAGTGAGAACAGTAATGTGATTTGTCCCAGTCTCTCCATTTAAATGCCTCTCTAGCAGCTGAGCCACATGAAAGCTGGGAAGTGAAACCACTATAACCGCACTGAAACCAGCTTCTCATTTGCATTCCTTTTCTAATTAACACTGAGTCACTACCACAAAACAGAACGCTTAAATGCACCGCACAGATAATAATATATAAACTTCTAGAAGTACTATTTTAAATATGCTATATTGTATAATAAAATTTCAAATCTGTTTGAAAAGTTTGATTCTCAATGTCAATACTGATCAATGTTTATCAACCGAAATCTATCATGCAACAGTACAGTACTCTGATGCACAGCAATAAAAGCTTAATTTCATAAAACTTTCTGAAGAGAGACAGAAATAAAGCCTTCTTAACCTCATCTCCCATGTGTGGCTGGAATTCAAACTTGACCGGAGGACAGAAAGCAGTGGGATACATCTCCATCAGGCGCTGGCGGTCACTACGAGGGTCCAGATTGTCCACGGCGTTCTCTATGATGTCAAGCCCCTCGTGACGAGAAGTCTCCAGGTTGTACTCAGCCGAGAGGTAGGTGCGCAAAGCCCGGTTTAGAGACGCGTGGTAGCCCAGATCACAACACTGCTCAGGATGAGGGCACAGAAAGGAAGAGGGAGGAGATGTTTCCCAATCAGCACCAGTTCGCCAGTAACACAAGTTCACACAGTATATGTGTATTGTATATATACACACACAATGCCCTCATTACCTGTTCAGTTTTGTTCCTCTCTAACATTTTGTGTGGCATTTTGGGAAAACTGAGATCTGGCTTTGAGCAAAACGTCTGCAGATATACTCAATTTATGGACACCTTACCATATTTTACCATATTTGTTTAGTTCATTTCTGGCCTTGCCTTGGCTTTCTAAAAACCAAATTGTGCTTACAATATCCAGTTTAACAGACGCCATGGTACGCACAGTAGTTCCACCTAAAGATGTCTAAAACCTAGTTAAGTGTGCTTTCCTCAACATTTTATTAAGTTTGTGAATAGTCATACAGTACGTCACAGCAAAACCTAATCAAATCAGGTCAAATCGAATAACAGCTGTCAAAAAGTCTGTAATGCTGCTGCACCATCATGTCATCGTCTTAAAAAAGAAAGAAAGAAAGAAAAGCTCTTGAGCTCTTATTTCAGAATTAACTGAATTCAGTGTTTAGTTTTTTTTCCCACCCAGTGACGTTATTATGAACAGAGATGAGTCGAATGAGAAGACTATGAGGAGACTTGGGTTTACATTTACTGCATTATCAAAAGTGACTTACATTTACGTATCTCATTTTACATTGGGGCAAAGGCATTAAGGGCACTGCAGTGGCGGCTTGGTGTTGCTGGGGTTTGAAATGGTGACCTTCCGTTCAATAGTCCAATGTCTTAACCACTGTTTAATGACTTTTACGTCAGCTGAAGAGACAGAGGCTGATTGGGGGTGATGACGGCAATCAAAGTAAGAACTTTAAAAAATGTTACCGTTTAAATAAGTAAAAAATTCTCATTTGATGGATGGATGGAGTACCAGTCAAAAGTTTGGACACACCTTCCATTTCAGTGGTTTTTGTTTTGTGATTCTTTTTCAATATTCAACACCAATACCGAAGATTTCAAAATGATGAAATAATCTGGCATTAGGTAATTTAAGTTCAGTTGTTATTTTAAAGACATGAAGGTCAGCTGTTCTTGCAAGAACAGTATTGTCAAGTGAATTTGTAAAACCCATCAAGCACCATGATGAAACTGGCTCTCATAAAGACCTTCCCAGGAAAGCAAGACCAAGTAATTCCTCTGCTGCAGTTCATTTAGAGTTACCAGCCTCAGAAATCACCAATTAACAAACAGCACCTCAGATTAGAGCCGTTATGAAGGCTTTACAGAGCAGAAGTAGCAGACGCATCTCAATATCAACTGTTCAAAGAAAATGATTGCATATTTTGGACGATTACAGCATTGTTTTACAATGTACACAGAAATAAAAATCGGGAAAGACCATGGAATTAGAAGGTGTGTCCAAACTTTAGAGTACAATAGATTCATACATACAGTACTGTACATATATACATACTCTTAGAATTGTTAGAAATTTTTGAGCATACTTATTCATTTACAAATTTCCAGTGCTTACTTATGATCATTACTTAAAAATAACCATTAGCTCATTTCCACATCAGCAAGTTATGTCTTATGTTAAGTTAAAGTCAAGATTTTGGGAATGCCTAGATAGGACATTCTTCAAGCATTAGGCTTGAGCATACTGGGCCACTAGAACACACACACTCCTATCAGTCTCTGTAGGCACGACACTAATCATGACCTTGATTCTGACCAGCCTCTGATGACCTAATCTGTAATGTTCCCTCACTGCACATGGTGTCCTTATTTGGCCTTCAATACTGATTATACCACAGATCCAGACTGCTAGCAAAATCAAAACCCTGATGACCTTGGAGGCAAATTTCACATTTCATCTCCGATTCGGGATAAAACACACTGAGGAAAAGTCGCGCTGACCTGTGAAGAAATAAACATAGGACAGCGGACTGTAATACGCCTTTTAATACAGTACGTGGCAGCAGCAATATGACTACCAGAACAATATGATTTGTTTTAATCCAGATATTTCCTTGGTCTCTATGCTTGGTTTATAGTTAATTGTACTGAACAAACATACCATGCACTTGTATTTCAAACCACAATAAGTGGACCATTACAAAGTACCAATCTCATATGGAAACGGAGGGCATTTGACATGAAACTTGTCATTATGCTGTGACTAAGAATAGCGGCTCATAGTGTGCCTCTGCCTACTCTTTCTGCAGACTGTTTAGATGATTACATGTTCAGCTCAAACAGAAACAGACAAGTGTGGAAGACATGTGGAACCAGTCTCCTGATTTCGTGTAGTAGTACACTGTGACAGATACTTTCCCCTCAGGCTAGATGGTGAATTTAATCGAAACGCGACGTTTAAGCATTTTCTCTCTCTCTCGGCTGAGACAGCACGTCTCCGAGGCGTCTGAAGTAAACACCCCGATCAGAGATTGATGCTCACTGCTAGCGTGGCACCGAGGCAAGGTCATCGTGCCCGTTTCCTTTCCTGAGGCACGTGGAATGTAGACACGTTACCCCTATAGATGATCTTCCCCGTGCAGGGACATTTCCGTTTTGTAGGTGAAAATAATACTGCCAGGAGGATGGATTAAATATAACCAAATTTGGATGGCTCGGAATTAGGCTACAGTATTGGGAACAGAGAGAGGTTCTTCTGGGAGGACAGAGAACATACTGGATATGAGGTGACCTAAAAGGGACACTCATAGAAACTGGGTTTTAAGTGCAGACACTTTTATCCATCTCAGAAATAATCATACATACAGAAATAGAAGAATGCATAGTGTGGATGAAATCATGAAAGTGGAACAGAGTGAGAGCTTGGAGACGTTTTAAAGGCATTTTAAAGTGGCATATATATA
>JAOVVA010000037.1:29466387-29478875 GCA_028565275.1 Leiocassis micropogon
CTCTATAAATATCTAAATGATATCGTGTATATAATACGTATATTCTCCTGTTTTCCTTGCCATAAAGCTTTAACACAGCAGTCTACGTAGGTTAAAAGACGGCAGACTCTTCATGCACGGACCAGCTATTACTATAAAATACAGTGACCATACAGAGACTGCTATTCCCATCCCTCAGTCCACTAACATAAGAAACACTACACCTCTAATGGGTCACAGAGGAGCTCTTTATCCATGCTCAGTTCCACGCTCTGGAAGGGGGTCTGCATTTTTTATTATTTTTTTATTTAAAAAACAAAACAAAAAAAAAACGAGCAGTTAATTTTTGTTAAAGTTGGAACTTGCCGAGCAGCCACGATTGCAAGGGGTAAACTGCTAAAAGCTGTTTTCTATTGCGTGAGTCATTGTTATTGTTAGTGGTGCTATTAGTAACACTAGAATGACTCCAGAAACATGCATTAGGATGTGACTCACTGGGTATGAGGCAGGTACCGAGCAGTTAATTACACTATTGTAGTGAGACTAAACAGAGAAACATGACAGGCAATCAAAGCATCAGAACTGGACCTTTAATCATATTTGGACTTCCGGGACATGAGTAGTATGTCAGGTTTAACGAACACCGAGTTATAATAAAGAAAGCTAAAGAAGGATAAATATTGCAATATTTATTCAGCACTTATGATGCTAATGTTTCAAAGACACATCATATACAGTACACTCACCAGCCACTACATTACAGTAGGTACACTTTGCTAGTACTCAGTTTGAACCCCCTTTGCCTTCAGAACTGCGTTAATTCTTCTTGGCACAGCTTCAACAAGATGCTAGAAACACCCCTTAGAGATTTTTTTTTTCCTGACATGACATATTGATATGACAGCATCTCGCAGTTGCTGCAGATTTGTCGCCTGCACGAGAATGAGAATATCCTGTTCCAACACATCCTTAAGGTGGTGCTCTATTGGATCGAGATCTGGTGACTGTGGAGGCCGTTAGAGTACAATTAACTCGTAGTCATGTTCAGGAGATTGAGATGATGCGTTATCCTGTGGTCATAAGGGGATGGACAAGGTCAGCAAGCAATACTCTGGTAGGCTGTGGTATTTAAACGATGCCCAATTGGTACCAAAGGGCCCAAAGTTTGATAAGAATATATCCCCCAACACCATCACACCACCAGCCTGAATTGTTGATACGAGGCTTGATGGATCCATTCTTACTGGTCATTTACACTAAATTTGGACCCTACCATCAGAATGATGCAGCAGATGAAATGGAGACACATCAGACAATCAGGTCAAAGTGTCTGGTTTTGGTGACGCTTATACCCTCAGTTTTGCTGTTATTAGCTGACCGCAGTGGTGGATTGGCTGTCGTTTCTCCCGCTGCAGTAGCACATCTGCTTTAAGGTTTGACATGTTAGAGCTGCTGTTCGGCAAACAAAATGTTATTTGAGTTACTGTTGCCTTTCGATTAGCTTGAACCAGTCTGACCATTCTCCTCCGACATCTGGCAACAAAAACCCATTTCCACCCAGAGAACTGCTGCTCACTGGATATTTTCTCTTTTTCAGACCATTCTCTATAAACCCATAGAGATATTTGTGCATAAAAATCGCATCAGATCAGCAGTTTCAGAGATACTCAGACCAGCCTGTCTGGCACTAACAACTCTGCCACGTTCAAAGTCACTTAAATCACATTTCCACGCCATTCTGATGCTCGGTTTGAACTTCAGCAGTTCGTCTTGATCACGTCTACATGCCTAAATGAATTGAGTTGCCGCCATGTGATTGCCTGATTAGAGATTTGCGCTAATGAACAGTTGAACAGGAGTACATAAAGAAGTCGCTGATGGTTGTAGATACACATATAAAAACTGCGCTTGATAAGACTTCATTTGTTGTGTCCAAAAATAAAGTGTTTAATACTGAAAATGAAAAGAAAATATTGTTAAAGACGTTTTTGGCTTTATTTGTCACGTTTATTCCATTGCACAGTACAATGCTTTTCTTTGCATTTCCCAGTTTGTGAGGAAGTTGGCGTCAGGGTGTAGCGTCAGAGATAACATATACCCTTGGACTTTAGGGGGTTACCTGTCTTGCTGGAGCGCCCAACTGCATGGCGTTGCAGGGGCTCTGATCGGTAACCCTCATGCTATTTTTTCCCAGAATTGCCTCAATACTATTGGCAGTCTTGCCCAGACATATTCATCGCAGCTGTTTATTACACACAGCCTCAGTAATCGTTCTTGATGAGGTTCCTCAACCTGACTGTTCTTCAACCTAAACAAGGTGTCTTGACTCCAGAGCACTAAACAACTTCACATACAAAAGCAGAGCACTCACCCAGGGTCACGCTCGGCCATAACCAATATTCACGTTCACCAAACTCATAAAACACGGTACAGTAAAGCTACAACTGGATTCAAAACGCGGGCCTGCCTATAAAACAGCGGCCAAAACAAGCACGGTTGGGATATGTATAGAGCAGGTCAGGGATTTTGGTGGGCAATTCTGGCTCGTCTCATGTGCAGTGCTGTATAATTGGATATACGGCTGACCAAACCACACGTCCCACTCTTCACTTACTGGTTTGGAACTGTGTTTAGGTTTCTTGTTTTAGACAAGCTGATTTTAGCGACATGAAAGACCTGTTATTTTCTAAGCTGAGGGCGGGATTGAGTGGCTTTCTCGAATCTGATGCAACAGTCAGAGACGTTTCCAAAAGACTCCAGGTTAAGGATGAGAAGTCAAGTATAATATCATCTTATCACACAAATGAGTGATTATTGGGACTTATTAGGACAAGCCAGTTTTATTACTCAAACATCTTGAACATCTGTTTCTGTTTGCTTTTTTATTTTGGACAAAGTGAGAGAAAAACATATATCTTTTTCTGAAATCGCTTAAAATGTTCGTTTCGTGTTATAGGGCATGCCTTACACAACATGCACGCTAATAATTCAATAATTATCTGATTTCCGCCATAATCAGATTATTCGAGTGGACATGTAAACAAATACTGCAATATGTCAAACTGCATTAAGCAATTATCTGGTTTCATTTAAACATAAATCACTAAATAAATAAAGTCCCTTGCACTTTCTTGGTGAGGGTCGCAAAAGCAGATTCCCAGACATTCCAAAGTCAACTGTAAAACATAATCGATCCAGTGGATCCTTTGCTGGACCAGGGATCTCCATCCAGTACGATGTAACTGATGCAGCTCTAGCAGGAGCTGACCACCTACCTCGCTATTTCTCCTTTCAAATTGACGAAGCAGAGTTTCTTCTCTTAGGCTGTTTTGGATTGTCGAGCTCCTCATTCTATCACAGTGAATTAAAAATGAGCCTAGCAGAGGGACGTCAGTTCCTGCCGACTGTACTTACGACACAGCTCGAGACCATATGTGAGGATAGGGAAGTAAGATAAATGATAAAAAGAAACTGACAGATACGACCAGACCATGTTTTTGGGGTTTCGGCTTACCCGTGCATTCCCATGCATTTATGCAAATTATTTAGTTGATCAGACTAGATTTTTTACATTTATTTTCACTGTCTAGTTAGATACTCTAAGAGATTGTAGAGAAAAAAATAAAGCATTAAATAAATAAACAAACACAAATGAACAAAGAAGCATGCATTTACTCTCCGACAAATTTAAAAATAATGCATGTTACCTGATGGCAGTCTATGGCACTAATTAGAAAAGTGCAATATGATCAGTTAGCTTTCACACTTAATGACAATCAAACACTCTACAGAGGATGAATATCAGCCATATATGGCGTTAAATCAATGGTAATACATTTGTACAGACACCATAACCATAACCACATGGAATTTAATTCATGTTAATGATTAAGCATTTCATTGTTACAAGTTGTCATGATTCAGTCTTGTTAATTGCTTATCTGGGTGACCGTATATACCCTAACTGCACCATTACAATTTTTCGTTACAAAGAAAATCCTCATCTAACTTTTGTATATCCTTCAGGTGGTGTATCTCTCATACAGACAGTTGACATCCTTATAAGTACATGCATGTTACTCTACAATCCCAAACACGTCAAATAATATGACTTGCTAAACCAAAGGTCGAACAAGGCACTCACACCCCTGTAATGCATTCTAGCCTCAACGTAATTCAACCACAGTGTTAGTGAGCAGAGCAGCCCTGTGGGACGGAGCCTGGAGTCTCTTAGACTGGAAAAAAAACAACGCTCGTCCATGAGGAAGGGGATATCTCCTGTGAGTACATAGCCAGCCACTGAAGGACTAATGAGCAATTCGAATGGCTGTAACGCTACAGGAAGCATTTTATCAATACTGCTCATCAGCCATGTCATTTCCTGTCGAGAGTGTGTCTGTAATTCTCAGCTGCCTCTTACGTTGCTGGGGTCAAGTGTTTCTCAGAACATTTCGATAAATCACTGGGTCATTCCTTAAAGCCCATTCATCAGAAACATGTTCAGCGACGGCATGCAGAGAAAGAGATGAACATCTGGATAATAATGCCATTTAATACGATACTAACAGTATGCGAGTGCCTCAAGCAAGAAGTTATATATTACAATGTAGTTATGGCTTGACAGATATAAACAACACATGAATCTTCGGAGCACTCACAGCACGCCTAATGTCCACAATTAAAGCAGCGGAATGATCGATGGTCTAAAATGGCAGAAAAGGCAAAAAAGATTCAAAGCCGTAGCGTCCGGCAAACAGACTTCAGCTGGGTGCGCTTATTAATGCATGGAGTGCGGTGCTGTGTGTAACCTGAGGCTAGAACTGGTTGGAAGATAAGGTTATGAATTTCTAAGACCACACCAGCTCTTTGGAAAGGGGCAGTTTATTACCGAAGTACTCACCGTGTAGAGCTCATTAAGGACTTTCATCAGATCCTCTTGCAGCTGAAATGCTATTTCTTTACTCTAGAGAAGAAAAAAAGCAAGGAGGGAGGGAGGGGTGGGGGGAGAGGAAATGGAGAGAAAGGGAGAGAGAGAGAGAGAGAGAGAGAGAGAGAGATCAGGTATCTGCACCTTTCACACTTAATACTTATTGACAATCAAACAGCCTACAGAGCACGACTATCAGCCACATATGGATTTAATCAGCTCTAATACATTTGTATAGTTTATAACTATAAGCTAAGTTATGCTGAAGTGTTCAATTCAGAAGCAGAAGTTCATTTTTATTTCCTATTTAGGCTTCATAAAGACATTCATCTTGCTGCCAGATGTTGGATCTTGCTGCAAATTAAAATTCAGGGATAATTCAGTGATGTCTATTTTGGCTCAACTGAAGCATTACTCAGCAAGAACAACAATGAAAGTAATATAATCAACAGCTTAGCCACGCCCATATCCTGGAATTCAGGGAGGAAAATAAAACAAGCCAAAAAAAAAAACCCTATAAAATTAATTTGATACATTTCTAAAAGATTTATTTTTTTGTGAACAAACCTGACCGTTTGGAGGTCTGTTCCACAGTCCTGTACGTCATGTGAATAAGCAGGATTAGAGTAATGGCTTCCTGTCTTACAAGCTGCTCCAGTCTTTCAGTAATTCAATCAGATTTTAACTAATCTCATTGTGAAGAGCTTTCTGAAGAGCAATACCTCAGTCAAGGAGTGAGCAAATCAATACCAAGCCGAAATAACCGTAAAACTGCGGTTAAATAGGACACAGGTTAGTGCAAAAATAACTAGAGAACATTACGATACGGCAGTGCTTCAGTGTTTCAGCACTGATATTAATGAACAGCTGCTCCTGAAGTCACCAACTTGGATGCAGTGCTGATTGACTTGACTCTTATTATCCTTTCTAATTCTGATTATTCCAATTTATATTGAATTTGTTATACCGCATTGCTATTGAAATCAAATTTTGAAAATATGATGTCATTTCATGTACAGAGACTTATTGGCAAAAACAAACCACGTGATTGGAATAAAAAATTTTTTTTCAATTGTAAGCATGATGATGTTCTCTGTCAGGGGATGTTTCCATCTTGGAACGGAGACTTCAGTGTCACCGCTTTGCAACGATCATAAAGGAATAAGGTGGTAAAATTATTCCTTAAAAATGCATTTTGTTTAACATTATTTATGTCTCTGGCTTTTTCCATGCTTGCGGGTTATTTTAAGGAAGTCCAATACGTTGTTATGTAATAAATATGAAATTGTTAAAATTGCAAATAAATGCAGCAAACAGGAAAAAAAAGAACACTAGGGGGCATGTTGTAACCATGCCATTGTTGATTATTTTCCTATTACTGCAGACCTCATGAATGCTTCACTCTTTGAATCTATGTTTTATCTACGTAAATCGTTTTTCTCTGTCAACTGGAAACTAAACTGGGATGATGTATAAAATTTGCCATCACAACACTGCATGCCACAGCTAAATGTAAGCTTATTATCTTTGTAAACACAGATGTGGTTCAAGGATTTAAGTTTGTATCATGTAATTACCCGTACAATCCAAAGCTGTGGTTTGAAATCATAAGCATCGTGCATTGCTGGCACTCAGGGTCAAGAGCCACAGTAATCCAACTTAATACTCGCACATCTCCACAATGCAAACAGGTGTGACTACGTGTGATCCCTCTGATGGATCAAAACACATTTTCTTTGTGATGCCATGTGACCCCAAACAGGCACTGATGGATAAATCCCAGATCCGTGCCAACCATATTTTAGTCATCAGCAGTAAAGCCCTCGGGCTATGAGATCAAGTGTCTATTCACCCCTACCTGCAGTTAATGGCAGACAGACTGACAGCCACAGGTTAAAGTGATTAAGGCAGAGGGCTCTGGGTGTTCACTGACTTCAGAAACCGAGGCATATCTGTCTTCAATATAGCTTCTAAGCTATATTATTTACACTGATAACACATCATGATTAATTATTTTGCTTGACAAAGTTTCATAAAAACTGAAATATTATGGTGGGTGGAATGATACAATATAAAATAAATAACTAAATCATAATAGAAATCATAATATATGCTTGTTAACCATGAAAATTTGATTAAATAAATAATTTTAAACAACATTTAAACTGCAATTAAAATCCTACTTAATCTATAATTTAATCTGCTTTCTAACTATAAAGACAAAATCAATGAATTACATTTTTATTATTTATTCAATTGCATCTTTATTTAATATTGTCACTTTGTACCCTCCGTAAATTATTCAGGTTTAGTATATTTTATCAGATTATTTTCAAATACTGAGAATTTTATACAAATCATTAAATGACTTCTTGATCAAGAAAATACATTTTTGATGAACGGTTTTAATACATAACTGTGAATAAACTATACAATATTGTCCCAATGCATTATTTAATTTAAGGTAATGATTATGGATGGAATGGTTAGCCAAGTTGCTCTACATTTTCATCTTAGAAGAAGCTGTTTGGTCACACAAAAAAATACAGTGCAGGGAAATTATTTTCTTTGCATATCCCAGTTTGTTAGGAATCAGATGTGATGGTGCAGTGGTGCCATGGGAAAACAATCAACAACAGGATACCAACAGGTATCCAAATATCAAATTACTGTTAATACCCAAAGTTGACTATTTACAGGGTATGGTAAAAACAGGGGTATGGACTATTAACAACAACATAGGATAAAGTGCTTTATTTCTCTTGTACCACAAAGATTTTAGGTGTATAATGCTGCGAAGCATTATAGTTCACAAGTTAGTTCCTGTTGTCTCTCATATTAAAGTGACCTTCCTTCCTGGCTGGTCACTGTTTAAGTCATGTTTCAGAGGAATTGCAGATTTACAGTCAGGTTCAAAAGTTTTTGTTGTGTAAAAACATGTGTATTTTAAGGGGATTACAAACATGTGTATTACAAAGTGTATTACTACGATTTTCAGCATTAGGCAAATATAACCTTAGACAAACAACAACATATAATTATCACCATGCCATTATTTATTTCATAAAAATGAAAAAAAAAAAACTTTTTTTTGGTCCTTTTCCCTTTTTTCATTGGCTGACCTTTAATATACAACGGGCGGCTTATGCTACTGTCAGAGCTGCTGTTGTTAAAAAAAACTTAATAAACACCACCTGACTTACAGTAATCTGTCACGTTATTTGTTTCCTACCCTTTCTATTGTCGAAAAATTTAGGGTGAAATAACCTTCAATACAGATGTTTATAAAGATCCGAAAGAGAACAGTAGCATATGGAACACCCCATGGAGCTGGGGAAACAACATACAGTATAAAGCCTCTGTTTCTCACCACATTAATCACTGTGAAATATGAATATGCCAAGCGTGACCGAGCACAGCACACCAAGAGGCTAAAAATGAGATGACACTCAAGCAGACGCCATGACCTAGCATTATCTAGCACCGTCTTAAACAAAACGCAGAAATCATGAGGAATTGTAACCCAGTCATAAATCGGTGCTGGTGAAATACGCTGCCATATGGGAGCTGACAGAGGGTTCACGATGGCAGCAGGTTATAAATCGTAACGCCATACTGCAAATGAGGAAACACTGAGCTTGCTTGTTTCACTTGGTGTCAAATTTCTAGTTTATACACACATGCTCTTTTCATTGAGTTTCCAGGACTGCAGACATTCACCTTCACTTCCCATCAGACCACTGCTTCCTTAAAATAACCCGCGAGCATGGAAAAAGCCAGTGACATAAATAATGTAAACAAAATGCATGTTTTAAAGCCCGACCATCCGTGGAGGAACTTCACGCTGGAAATAGTTTGTAGAAGCTTACAAAGTATTCCTTTGATGCCAAACTCCATTTAAGGTTGAATTAAATAAAAACTGCTTTAACATTTAAGAGAATGCAATCATTTTCTTCCACAGGAATCACAGCGACTTTATAGTGCACACCATCAAGATCGATAATCATTCGTTTTAATAAGAAGCAGCACTGTGTATAAATGGAAAAGCTAAGGTTTTTTTCAAATATGTCAGAATAATGAATAATATAAAATAAAATGATAAAATTCAAGAAGGATAAAATTTTTTCAATGCTTTAGGGTACACTGACCTTAAAACAAGTTCTATAATAACCTACTGTACATGACAACAGTGTAAAAAATAGCTGATTGAATGTGTTTACAATGATACAAAATTTTATTGCTACTGAAAAAAATGTCTGATGCAATTTACAGTACTATTATGCTACAAGCATACAGTAAATACTGTAATAACATATTCCACTAATGAGATCGTGGCATTGTTACATTTTTTTGTTTTTTTAAAGAGGAAAAATATTCTTCATTGAGGAAAAATTAAAGCAGAGCTTGATTTTACCTTTTTTTTTTTTCTAACACAATTGTAATAAAATAATCATATTTTTAGTCAATCCATGGACAACTGACTTCAGCTTTCTGGCTACTCGTGAGTGGCTTTTCAATTCCTTTTCTCGTGAGACTGAATATTGTTGCCCTGCATATCACGACACAAAATACTGGCAAGAATCATTTTTTACTCATATAACGTCCACAACAAAGTGCACCTATTGTGCAAAATTTATGTAAAAAAATAATTTAATCTTTTTTTTAAATCTTTTTTTTCTGTCTCCATTTTCAACACACCTTTCAAATTTCCTGTCTGGTGTGATGTCATTCAAGGCAAAAAGCATTTGCATAGCCCTTCTTCTGACCACTATTTTCAGCGCCATCTCATTTCCTGCACTCTGATTGTCTAGAAAAATGCATTTCCACAGAGGGATTGAATTTATTAGGCATAAATTCAAATGATTTGTTAGAATTTCTTCATAATATTTTATCATTATCTGGTTACTGCTTGCTAAACTTTTATTCTGATAAAACCAGCTAAATCACATAAAGATCACCTTTTTACCCTGTAACAGAGACCAACAGTGTGTGCTGTAAGTGAGCCATGTGTACAGTGTGTGGGGATCATTACTGAAACTATGTTGTGGTCAAAGCCAGCCGAGAGCGCTGATTACAGGGTGCAGATACTTTTAACCCGGCATGACACACAAGACTCGAGGCAATTTAGAAGTACAACCCTCTGACTCTGCCCTACAAGTGAACTGTCACAACACCTAGAGAGACAAATGACGACAGAGCTTGAGACTATGAGATAAGAGATCGAGAATGAACGAGAATAAATAAGGACAACACTTCGGGACTGAGAACTTGCTACACAAGGATTCTCTAGTACAGTACAGTACATTAATGACTCGTGGTTCTTCAATCTCTGTTATTATGCTCCAGAATGGGCCAGTCATATTGCTGAAAGCAGCTGTGTGCACACATGGCACATCTGTTCTTTTATCACCTCAACATCCCACGCAATAATAAGTACCTTTGAATCACAACAGGGAAACAGTAAGAGCGGATCGGCTCACATCAAGAGAAGGCTCGTAGTTTGTATTTTCCCAGCTTTGGAAAGGACCCTCTGGCTTTCCCCACCTCAAACCCTTACAGCCCAGCTCCCAAGTTCCCTTAACTGACTCCAACCATCTCTCTGCAATGTTTAAGCCTTGTAATTTAGTCCTGTGGTGAACTTAAAGTGATACGGGAGCGCAGGATAGTTAAAGACGCTGTCCTCCCTGAAGAAAGGCGCACAGATGTCTAGCAGCCAGAGAGAACCATGATTAAAGGTTCTCCTAAAGAGAAGAGTGGAACCACAGCTGGCCGTATGGTCAGGCCCACCTCGCGACTCTGGCAGGGGAATATTGGCACTGCTGAAAAGAAAGGCAAAAACCACAAAAAGCACAGGCACGAGATCCTGCTTCACAAAGGGCTAACTGCAGAGAGGGCAGTCGTGTCTCGAGTGGGTGGTATGTTACGCTCGACTCCTGTGAATATAACAGCGCAGAACAGATGTCTGGGGACATGGTGAGAGTAAGTTGAAAGGAACACAACTCGAACAAAGGGCGAACCTTAAAGCGACCAAATGCCGGATGTGATTCCACATGGGAGCCTCGGGAGCTCAGTTAACCACCAGGAAACAGAATGAATGTAAAGAAGCATACTGCTTTTATGTGTTCTTTTATGTCATGTTTTGTTTGCTTTCTGGTCTGTCTACTGAGGAAGCAGGAAAGCAGCTGCTCTAACCTTCTTCATAAGGCGTGTGGAGTCCTCGCTGATCTGCATGAAGCGCATAATGACGTTGTTCAGGTAGATGTCACTCAGCGTGGCGTGGTCTTTACTCTCTCGCCTCACCTGGTTCAGCAGCAGATACCAACAGTTCACTGGGGAAAGGAGGTTCTGGTCTTTTCTGCAAACAGGAAAAGAGGAATAAAGTGTCAGAATACTGACAGGCTACAGGACATAATGGCTAGAAACAAAACTGAAATGATTTAAATTTAAATTATGGTCAATAAAATTATTCAGAAACAAAACTTGTACTTTTACTCAACTGTATTACTCACGATAACTTACAGACAAAATGGCCTTTTTCTCTCCATGTTTTAC
This sequence comes from Leiocassis micropogon, assembly GCA_028565275.1. Classification (NCBI taxonomy): domain Eukaryota; kingdom Metazoa; phylum Chordata; class Actinopteri; order Siluriformes; family Bagridae; genus Leiocassis; species Leiocassis micropogon. The sequence goes on from JAOVVA010000037.1 coordinate 29,477,846, forward strand.
TTCATATGCAATAAAATGATTCTAGTCACATTGAATTTAAATCATCATCAACAGCAGCAGGTAGTGTTGCACCCGCACAAATCCAGGCACAAGCTCGGGGGGGTGAAAAAAAAAGTACTGAAAAAAATATTATATGAAATTTATCAAATATTTATCAAATCCTTAGTTAAAATGTTTTGAACTCAAATGATTTGACATTTTAAGATTCTGATGACACAAAAGCAAACAATAGGGGCAAAACCATTAACAGTTTTTATTTGATCTAGATTTTGTTTATCTGTAGGATAAATTATATTGCGAGCTGCAAAAAAAAAAAAAAAAAAACTCGATAGAAACCAAGGTAACACCAGCAAATCAAAATTTGTCCATTCCATTAAAGGACATAAATAAAGTCCTGTGAATCTCAAGGAAGTTTATTCTGTTAATGGAATGTTTGGGGCAGTGTGGACACCAGAGATAAGAGAAGATGAAATTTTACACTGTTTTATAAAGCTGTTGAATCCGGTTTAGTTTAGAGAAAGCTTCAGATGTGGGCGCAATGTGTTCTGTATGTACCAAGTACTTCCTCAACATAACCCTTACCACTCCGTAAGCCAAAGGCCGCACATGACCCTGTGTAGCAGGGAACTATATAAAGAAATAAAGGTAGTCAAAACGATGTTCTATTATTCTGTACACTCAAATGTCCCGGTTTGACTAGAACGCCCCTCTTAAATGCACACACATGCAAAGTATATGTGACAAGTAATTTGTTTTAAATCACACACAGACACACACGCACACGCAGATACGCACGCACACGCACACACGCACACGCACACACGCACACACGCACACACGCACACACGCACACAGATACACACACACAGATACACACACACAGATACACACACACAGATACACACACACAGATACACACACACAGATACACACACACACATACACACACACAGATACACACACACACATACACACACACACACACACACACACACACACACACACACACACACACACACACACACACACA
>JAOVVA010000037.1:29506236-29524588 GCA_028565275.1 Leiocassis micropogon
GCATCATCCACAGTACTGCCAGTGCTCAAGTCTTTTAGCAGATCAGCCTGGTATGCTTGCAAGACCGCCATGGTGTGATGCTATGCTCAATATCAGCACTCATTGAATACCTCTCATAAAATCAGATGGAACTAACTCTTGTAACATTATGCAAGTTACTGAACTATCTATTATAACCATTTAACTTACCAGTGTGTATATGTTGATCAAAGTTTTTTTTTTTTTTATCAAACTCTGTGAAATAAGCCTTGTGTGTGCTAAGCCACTAAATGTAATTACAGCACTCCATCGTCTCACATTTAACACACATTAAGTAAAACAACAAAACAAAAAAAAAACTGAAATAGATACAACATAAAATGTTTTACAGAAAAACAAAAAACTTTGAAGCATTGTTATCACCCGGCTTCGTAATGCTACAATCCTGTCTGGTTAGCTCAACTGATTAGCCAAGCAAATAAAACCTATTTTAGCTAACTGGTTATTCTTGGCTATGAAGATTATAAAAAGGTTTATGAATTACTACCTCAAATCTCCAGAGAAATCCTGTCAAGTTTAACAAACTTAACTTTTAGACTTACAATCCTGTTAGGTTAGCTCATGTTAGCACATATGACAACTGTTAAATTACTTCAGCTACAGCTCAAACAAAACAGGATGTCTTCTATAACAGACTGGGGACTGTGACTGGGCGGAAACAGCAATCGATTCATCTATCCAATCCATCCATCGACTAACACATCGCTGCACTGTGGTTACACACTTGCGCCATCCAGCAATAACTCACATATCAAGACATCCATGTATCTAGGAAAGTATAGACTCTTGACTGTCCATATCAAAGTGTTTTTGAAATGTATGTCCATGTCAAACAAGTTACATTCACAAAATGGAGGACTGGACAAGGTTAGCCTTGCATCAAAGCCCGTGCTGTTCTACTCCCTCTCACTCAAGAGCCCCTTCTCCAGCTAAACGGAGTGGCACTGCATTCGGGTTAGGAGTAAGAGCAAAGCACTTGGGCACAGAACGCAGTGTCAAGTGCAGTCTATTTTCAGTGCTTGCTGCTCTGCCATCCTTGAATAACAGTTTCAGAAAGGCATTGTCGTTCTAGCTCCTCAAAGCCATTACGAAAATAAGCCAGGCCTTGTGGGAGCCTTCGCAGAAAGTTAACGTCTAACCTGGAAAAGACATGCAGAGACAAAAGTGAAGAGAAAGCAGCAGGTACAATGCATCACACCAATTTTCACAGCAGAAAATGAGGACTGCAGAACCAAATTAGGAAAGCCGTTTAGTAATGTCATGTCTCTGGGGATGTTTTGTCCGAACGCTCAAGAGAAAGACATATCCAGTACTTATAGAGTCTTTTGAAGGGATGAATAATTGATGTGGACATCCACTGACCCAGCTGTCAAAGCCCAAGGCGATGGGGTCCCGGGTGGGGCCAAATGTTAACTCCAAAATAGGGATTTAACACTGTGTTGCATTATACAATAAAAGCAGTCTCAATGTTTGTTGCAAAAGCACACTCTTATGGTCTCCACATGGAGGTCTGGACATAAAGTAAAGTCAAATTGGATTGGACTGGTGACTCAATAGATTGTCCAATTGTGGTGCCATTAAAGTGAGTCAAAATTGCTGTCAGTCTAAATATTTTCTGCTGCTTCCTAGAAAACAAAGAAGTTAGTTTGGAACACATTAATCCTCAAGAGACCCTGTGGACGTTTTAACAAATTACTTTCCATTCTCAGCACATTGAATAGTTTCAAGCGTTATTAGATACAAATGTGAAATTAAAATACGAGAGTTAAGCTTAAGCAAGTTTAAAAAAATATATGATTATGTTGGACTTCCTTAAGGTTTATCAGCTTTAAAAATGTTTTTTCTTGTAGTGACAAACCCTGGAGGCCTAAATCGGCTGAGAGCAGGCGATGGGCTGGATGCACACATGACCGGAACTGTAAAGACACATCTCCAGTAGAAAAACTATGTTAATACTGGTTAACCAACAGCTTCTCTCATCTAACATCATCCAAATGCAGAAACGGTCCATTTAAGAACTGCACATCCTATAGCCAGAAAAGGCAGGCTATTCATTATACGAAAGAAAGACTCCAAAAAAAGCTCCTTATGTGGAACTGCTGGAGGCTGAGGATCTGAGCGTGGGGAACAGATCTGTATCTGCAAATGGGCTTTTATACGGGAGAGCCCCACATAGTTATGACTGAAACCAAACCCGGCTACAGTTTTGCCCTGCGGTGTGGGCGCACCACGGTTCATCTAAAGACTGCAGCGTTCACCTCAGACCAAAAAAAGCAGGCGAGATAATCAGAAACCATGGCAAACACTCATCCATGTCACGTCAGAATGCAGGTCCATGGGACAAAGAGGGAGGGAAAAGCAGAAACCCTGGGGGATCTTCTGCTACTCTGCATTGAATGGCTAACATAAATAAAATGTGAAGCCACGCCTTTGACTCCAGTGATAACCAGTCAGGCCTAAAACAGTCATGCTGCTATCTCAATGACCACTGGGTTGTAAAGATCAGCTACCCCACCCACTCAGTGCATTGGCCCTAGACGTCCTCTAAAAGTAGTCCTACTGAAAGGATGGCCCCTGGCTATTGATTATACAGGACCTATGCACCCTGCCCCCTTTAAGGTTCAAAAGGTCAAGGTAGGAAGAAGGACCAAGGGGTCAAAGGTGACTGGGGATGTAGATTAATCTCCTCTCCGCCATTAGAGCAGGATTTGATGGCAAATCATAGTCCGGACTACGCAGTTCAGGATGATTTAAGTTTCTTGGCAAAAAAGAAAGCCTAACCACTGCACAGAAACCCAAAACTTTAATTATTTTCACTCTTATTTATGACTTTTCATTTCCCAGTCTATCTTTCTGCTACATTTTCAGCCAACTTGGGCAAAGACCAGCAGGACACACAAGCAACAAATACAATTTCCCCAATTCTTTTTTCCTAACTAAACATAAAAACACAAAGGTTTCTATGAACACAAACACAACAGAAGGCAGAGGAAATATGAGTAATGAAGAAAATGAATCTACAAAAAGGTATCGTCTGAGTATAAATATCAAACAAAAGATCTTTTAATGTACTAAACCCATGTTTCTCACAGTAGGTTTATCAGACTTCCAGGAAAGAAATGTTATTGTAATGTTTTTTGCAGATTATTTTTTAATTACATGACAACATGAGACAAGAACTTTGCCTTTAAAAAAATAATATACATGCAAACTTATTCACCTTGCACCGTAACCATCTCTAATTATTGCACATTAAAACTGAGGTCAGCTAAAGCCTATGCAAATGTTACTGCATGAGTAAATAAATAAAAATGGCATATTACTAGAAATCCTTGCACATGGGTGTTGATAAGGGCCTATGGCAGAGAAACAGTCCAGGTGCTGCATCGAGCCATCTCTGGTCGCTTCTCATCTGTTTCTAAACAACTGTAGGTAATCAGCACAAGTTGCCTAGGAAACATACACTCGACGTTCAGAACAACCTGCTTATCATGAACACAGCTGGGAGTGGGGCGAGAGCGTGTTTACAGAACCTAATGAAGCAACTACTCTTTGTTGTCTTGACTACTCGCTGCTTCTCACTACTCACACTCAAGAACAAATCAGCACATTTGCAGTTATCAAAGCAAAGGCTTATTTATATCAAATGACGAGTACAGTCTTGCAAATGTCACCTGATTATAGTGCGAGAGACTGAATCGTTCCTAATTAGAATTACGCAATCGACAAGCTCAGGGACTGATGACGAGCTCTTCCTTGTGAGATTACTCAGCATGATGTGTGATAGGGATAAAAAGAGATAATGTTTAAAAATAAATGTCATACATAACCTATAATACAGCTCATGGTGAATTTAAGATAATGTAGAAACGATATTAAAAAATCTGGAAGTGATAGTGGTTAGAAACATCTGTGTCAACATGAGAAAGAAACCAGATTTGAAAACGAACTAATGAGCATCTGATCATCAAAGGTGTACAGTACATTGTGTCATGTCAATTTGGCTTTACCCATCATGGCCACTGTCCGAGCCTCTGGAGAGAGTATTATGATCAGGGGTTGCTTCACTTGGTCAGGTCTAGGCTTAGCAACGTTATGTGGCAAAAAAGATTAAGTCAGCTGACGACCTGAATGTACTAAATGACCAGGTTACCCCATCTATTTTTTTTTTTTTACTTTCCTGATGGCACGGCCATATACCAGGACACAAATTGTGAAAAAGTGGTTCTGGTAGCATGAGAAATAATTTTCACATATGAACTGGCAAACGTAATCAAAGCAAGAGGGCAAACTAAATACCAGTGTGCGTGTGTGTGAATTTTTTTGCCCAGGTTGTGTATATTCATAATAAACTACTTGTTAGTAACAACGTATCACCAATGTTTAACTACAGGAGCAAACTCGATAAAAACGGCATGAGAGGAAAATGTTTAAATACAAATCCTGTCTAAACATTTCCTTTAACCAAATCCAAAAGCAATACTATTTGTTCCTGAAGACAATAGCTGGTGTCCTACGTCATCGACCCCCTTTGTGCAGTGTGGAGATGATACGTGGGGAAGGGAAGCGGTGTTAACAGGCTGGGGAGAAAAGCTCAGCATGCGTTGAAAGGCCAGTCAGGAGCTCGGCTCAGTCTATCAAACACTAGAGAGTGAGAGTGACCACAGATGGTGCCGTCAATAACCCTCACGCCCTCCACCATACCATCAACAGGGAACCCTGACCGCTTGAATGTGGTGTATAAACTAAGAGGAAACAGCAGATGGTAGGTGTGTGTGCCAGTAAAATATTGTGACCTGAAGTATCTAGAGGATGAAGTGTAGGAATTGTTAAGCTGTTCTGGGAAAGAGAGAGAGAGAGAGAGAGAGAGTAAGGATGAGGATGACCCTAGAGCTGCTAGTGAATGATGGGGACAGCTGTCAAGAAGTGACATCAGCCTAATTGCTTCTAATTGAGTTACTAAGAACTAAAATGTTCAGAGCTCATCCTGTGCTTAAATTATATGAGCGGGCCACGTTCAGTGTATTTTTCACTTAAAATAAATGGTGCTTGAACGCCTGCTTTTATATATATATATATATATCACTGTACATACATGTGAGCAATCCATATATTGACCGTTTTTTACAAGATGGGACAAAAAAATACATAAATTAGGGCATCCTGAAAGAAACCTGCACAGTTACTAGAGAATATGCGACAATACGGATACTAAACCGACAGCCATCTCAGCAAAGCTCAGAATTAAACTGTGAACCCTGGACTTGTGAACGGTAACCGCTACACCACCATCCTGCCATCCAGTCATTTCTAACACTATAGAAGAGATATGTTAATTACTTTTAATCATTTTAATCAACACAGCGTATCTTCTTATTGAGAGTTAAGATTAGTAAGACAGAGACACTACATGAATTAAGCTAAAGACAGCATGTAAGGGTTTGACATGAACCAAAATGCTTATATGCACTGGAAAAGTGACACTAAATCACATTTTCAGCATGGGCACACACACATTCATTCACATAATACAGGCAATTTGGGAAGGCCAGTTAACCTGATCTGCATGTCTTTGGACTGTGGGAGGAAACCGGAGTACCCGGAGGAAACCCACCAAGCATGGGGAGAACATGCACACTCCATGCACACAGAACCCGAGGTAGGAATCGAACCCGGACCCTGGAGGTGCGAGGCGACAGTGCTAACACTAAGCCACCGAGCTGCTGCAGTCTTAACAGTTAAAAAAATAATAATAATAATTTTACTTTTTCAGCTTACAGGACACAAAGTCAGGCTGACTAAACTGGATTTTATATCTGTTTCCGTCATTAGTCAAGTTCGCTTTTTGACAAGAACACAAAAGAAAACATGCTTGTTTTTTTCATTTCCTAAAGCAACACAAAAAAAATAAAAATACAATGTGTAACCTTTATCTTGACCATGTTCTCTCCCACAAGCCATCACCATCCTGACCTGTATTTCACACAATCCAGAGCTGCTATAAAGTGCACAATCAACGAATGAGTCCGAAACCGCAATGTGTTCTCTTGCTACTCTGAGATCCTCACAGATGAGGCAGTGCAAACTTTTACGGGACTGTGAAATACGGGGGGGGAAAAAAACACAGATTTTAAGTAACAACATAAACTCTGATTTTCTACCTTGGGAAGTGAATAAGCCCAAATCATGTTGTCCAAATGACTAATGCTAACTAGGGAGAGCCTAAGTAATCAGTTACACTGCTGTTAGTCAGATCGTAAGGCATATTTAAACACTAACGTCATATGTTAAAGCGGTTTGCGACAGAACGATAAACCACATGCGGTATGGGGCATTCTTTAAGGGATCCTGCCAAGTCTTTCCATACGTGATGTCATTCGGATGTTCCTACATCTCGAATGCAGTAATTAGTTCTGCAGAAAATGCAGACAGCTCACAAATGCTTTCGTCACAAATGAAATGGCGACAAGGAGTATAGCACTTCACTCAGCTAGTCCAGAGACCACATGTACCCACACGACCTCGCTTCTTCAGCACTTAGGATAAGGAGAGTGAATCAGCTATACAAAACCTGATCATACCTTTTCTAATTATTCTGTGAGATATCATTTATTTATTAAACCATACTCTGCATCGCGGAAGTTTGATTCCATCAGTATTTAACTTTCTCCGTCTGTCAGTGTGGCGGTGTGAAAGGGATTTGTTTAAAAATCTGATGTAGAGCATTTACCAAGCTTCAGTCACAAACTGATTTCAGTACTGCAAGTGCCATATTTGAAGATCTATAAGAGTTACTAGATGCGCATTTGTTTAAATATTATGATAGAGTTAAGACATGCTTAAAATGGTGCATCATTTTTAAATGTTCTCAAACTTGCTCGTAAACAACATGGAGCAGAACTGCATTCATACCGGCTGACGTTTGCGAATTGTTGTGTCAGCTCCCCTGACACCTTTGCCAGCTGTCAGCAAACAGTAACAAGGATACAGACTTATATTAAAGGCTAAGTTTAACTCTTTTTCCTTCCTATTGTAGTCACGTACCGTCCGTGTGTGATTGATATCCGCTGTGTGCTGATAAAGCAGGATATACAGTATACCGATGTTCCTAAAGCTCAGTGAGCTGGACTGACCAGACAACTGTTTTATATATCTATTTTAATATATTTCTCAGTTACACATTGTGCATTCTGTGCAACTTATATATTTATATTTATTACAAATTATATTTCAGATTATTTTAATTTGAATTATATTCTAATGTACTTTTGTAAAAAAAATTACAAATTTTATTTTTGTAATAGTTTAATAGTATTCTCTAGTGAATCTTTTCTTTTATGTCACAGATAGTCATATAAGCATATCATACTGTGTATGGCTGTGTAGGTGAATACAAATTTTAATTTAACCTGTCCCACCTGAACGTCCCTTAGAACCCAATAGGTCACTGAACACCAGTGATGAACAACGTTCATCATTTTGGTGTTCTAGGCGAGTTGCTCTTTGTGCGCTGTACACAGCATGTGCATGCAAAAGAAAGAGCACTAAGACCAAATAAAGCGTAAAAACGGATGAATCGAGAGAAATGGGAAGTGTATGGTGACGGGCATATCTCAATTATGAATTCACTATAAGTTCTGGGAAATGCTGCAGGACTAACAGTAATGGCCCAGCATATTTTAGGCAACAGTGTGCACAAGTTCCCACTTACTATAAGAGATACTGAAAGCCTAGAATGTTCATGTCAAAGCAACTTGAGGTTAAAGGGCACCTATTTGGAAAAAAAATACACCTTTTAGACTCCAGTGTATATTCAAACAAAAACATGAGGAGAAAAAAAAAAAAAAACTATGCTTTTTGTCCATTTCTAGGAACGTATAAACATTTTGCCTCTTGTGACCTCACATATGAATCCCCTCCCCCAGCCTGCTTGCTGTTCAGCTGTCATTTGTCTGTTTGGAAGAAGAGTTTGAGTTATATCTGAGGGGTATTTAAAAAAAACTAACCAAGCACACTTTAGGAGATCTCTGGAACCTGTGTTAACTTGTTAAAGAAATAGTAAAATATGGGACCTTTAAGTCAGGATTATGGTAACCATGCCAATGGGTTTGAGATCCAACCACCACCACTTCCCAGACACAAGCTGATAGAGACGCATTCCAGCCATCGCCTTGGCTGCCCCCAAGTTGCAGGATCTCTGTTATCATATTTATTACCAAACTGTTAATGACTCACACACCAGGATCTCTCTGTGCCAATATATTCTGAGAAAAACCAGAAGGTGACACCAGGTAAACAAAACACCAAACCAAGCAACTGGACAAAAGTTAAAGATTATTTGCAATGCAAAGATGACCGCATAGTCAAAAGTGGTGGGGGAAAAAAAAAATGCAAATTGAAATTATTGAATAAAAAAAAAAAAATCTCAGTCTCTGCCACAAGAAAGGCTTCGAATAGTGGACCTTGTGCTTTCTTGCTTTTCTGTAGCATGACGCTATACTTTTTAAATGCCTAATTATTTCAAGAGATAAGAAGACTGGAGCCGCTAAAGGGAATGCCTGTCTATAGCTACTAAAATGTAAGTAGTATCATTACTGTTAGTCTTAAAAGTAAATGTAGATTATAAACTATATGTAAAAGTATGATGTACCATTAATTTAAGCAATATCACACTAACGGGAGTCCTGTTGTGCTGAACAGCCGTGCCTAGGAATGAATCTCTTTACATTTCCATTTAGTTTAGAACATCAGCTACGTTAACTTCCGGGTTCCAGGGTCAAATCCCAAATATTGTTAAATGGAAGGCTAGTTCTACGAATTCCTCGTAGTGCCCTTGATCAAGGGTTAGAGAATGATTCAGCCTCCTGTTAGATTCTAGTTAGCTTCGTAGCTCTCCTTAGACGTCAACAAAACAAAATGGATGGTTTAGATGGTTCGACTCCAGAGCGACGTGGAAGCAGTTATTAGGGAGAAAAAGTGTTTTGAAGATGACATACCATTATCAAATGTGTCTTCCGGCTGAAAGTGCTTCCGTGACTGAGTAATCAGATCACTTGTTTGAAACTAATTGTTGTATAATAAATTAAATATTCTTGAGGTGCTTCCGTTGAAGAGAAATACAACAGTTTGGCACGGGCTGTTACAGGAAAATGATCAACATCATGGTTGTGATAGTAATTCCATTGGTGCACTGTTTATTATTTTTCAATAACAGCATGTAAGGTGTTTTGTTTTTTCACATTAGTACCCTGGTAGATTATTTGTATCTTATATTTCAACAAACAAACTCCTCTGATTGTATTGGCAGTTGGTGTTTTTATTGCCGACCAGTGATGACCAACCAGGGGACAACCAAGCAAGTCCTACGGTAGTATTAACTTTACAAAAAGGCACAGTAGTATTTTCCTACAGTCGTGCAGTAAGGCATGCTGACCTTAGACTAGTAGTGCCATTACAGCATTGTGTGGCTGGCTGTGCATATCTAATGAGCTGCTGCGTGAATAACTGTGCATGACTGCTTATTAAAGCCTTAGTCATCACTGGCACATTCCTGCCATATGACTGCTGAGTAACACCAACTCATAACCGTACATCTCTCCAACTTTTCTCTAACGCTCTCTCGCTCTTTCTATAGAAGCATGAATAATAAATGTGTCGTGCATGTTTTAAGGCCAAATCCCTAGAGTAGAGTTAGTAAATGCCAACAGCTGCTTACTTCCCTAGATACAGGAGGAAATAGGCAGAAAAGCGTGACTAGGGTGTTTTAGTAACTATTTATGTTAACAATACTGGAAAGAAAAAAATTCTAACTTGCATAATAAATAAGATTGCTGGGAATTTATTACATCAGAGAACAACACTTGTGTGAAAGGAGGAATGGAGGGAGTTTTAAACGGAGGTAACTGATTGTTTTTTAAACTATGATAAAGAGGTCATGTGGTAAAAACAAAAAACTATCCATCACACACATACGAACATGCCCATGGACACACTACAGGCAATTTGGGACTTCCTATTCGGCTAATCTTCATATCTTTGGACTGTGGAAGGAAACCAGAGTACTGGGAGGAAACCCACCAAGCACGAGGAGAACAGGAAAACTCCATGCACGCACACACTCCATGCATTCCCGAGGTGGGAATCAAACCAGGACCCTGGAGGTGCACAGCTACAGTACAGCATTAACCACTAAGCCACAACAAAACTCTCTCATATCTATGCGCACACACTAAATATTTTATATATACACTCTCACACGGTATATTACACGGTTAAAATCTGATATAAATAGTTTTGTACCACATGACCCCTGAGGTGGACACTTAAAAAATATCCAAGGCGGATTCCCCAAAACATTGAAAACAGGACAATTGTTATTTTCAAACCGGACAAAAATGTGCAGAATCGCATACGTTTGCTAAGCATGACGGGAATTATGCAAATGAGCAACTTCCTAATTGGACGCCTAGGAATCGCTCACGAGAAATTGGTCAGCTGTGTTCCAGATTTCGGCGAAAACACAGATCTCAATAATAAAGACAACTTTTATTTTTGTTCTGAGTTACCTAAGCTAAAATAAACAGATATGTAACCAAGCAATAAACAATCCTGTATAACTTTTCTTTCTTTCTTTCCCATCCCTTACCTTTGACTTGACTCTCATATTCCGTGATGATCTCTTTATCCTTTTTAAATTTGGCAGGAGGATGCGACATTTTCCAGCCCTGATCTGCTCCGTGTAGAGCCGATAGACGAGTTGCTAAGTGGCTTATTTTGTAAACAGAGGCAGATCCAACAAAAAAAGAAGTTCACATTCAGATCGAAACCATCCCGGAAATTTTCAACTTCTTCGGATGGAAACTGGGAATAAAACACACACACACACAGGGACAGTCGTGGCAGCACTTGGGATCGGGTTGCAGTAACGTCTGGGTTTGCGGTGTGTCTAAGCTGCAGGGGATCCACCATCAGCAGGAGAGAAGAGAAACCGTCCGAGTTTCCAGCTCTGAACCATACAGCCAGGGATCGAGTTAAGTTAACTAACTCAACTACCTGTCCATTTCTATAATTCCTCCTACAGATAGATGAGTTACTCCCTCAGGCACTGACCTGTTGATAATTTGTATATGTGATCCAGCAGGATCCTTGCCTTAGCTCGACTTAGTCCTAGTGGATCCGCAGATTTGAGCGCATCTGTTAGAGATTCTGTAGGAACGGGGAGGGATTGGAGTTACCAGGTTGCCAGATTGGAATAAAATCCTCCGAGCCGATCCAATTCAAAAGTCGTCTAACACACAACAAACATGACGGAAACCCAATTCTATGGGACGAACAATATTTTCGGGTTTGTACTGATTTAAATATTAAGGAGAACGTTGAGACTAATCTGAGAGTGAATTACACCAATTTGGCAACACCTCCTTAGCGCAGCACGCGGGCGGAAGCACTCATGAACACCCAGGCACGGTTTCCCCTTGACATGCAAAAACTTTTATCTCCATGGGATTCGACCCGGCTGTTCAAAAAAGAAACACACCATTTCAAAATATTATTCATCTAAAGGAGCTAAAGGGGACACACATGAACCTGCATAATATGAATTAACTATTTATTCTTTATTAAGCGTTATTCTTCAGGGAAAAGATTTTTTCCCAACAGTATGACCTCTTCAATAGAGCAGGTTCATGCACTGCCATCTAGTGGACAATAGTAGTCATTACATTAATATTAAGGCTCTACAATCAATCTTAAGTATATGCATAATTATAATATTTAGAATATGCACACAACCTTTTTTTTTTTTTTTTTTTTACTAACTCATAATTTATACCATTTCATCCTGTGTACAGGGTTGCAGGGGCCTGGACCTTATCCCAGGGGACTTGGGACACAATGCTGGGTGCCAATCCATTACATAGCACACACGCTACAGGAAATCTGGGAACGCCATTTAGCCTAATCTGCATGCTTTTGGACTGTGGGAGAAAACCCATTAATTATGGGGAGCATATACAGACCCGTGGTGGGGGTAATCGAACCCGGACCCTGGAGGTACAAGGTGACAGTGCTAACCACTAAGCCACTGTGCTGCCTCGTTATTTTCTAGTTAAAAAATGCAGTTTGTTTTAGCACCATCACCATTCTTAGGGCTCATTAATTTATTCAATCATTACGAATCATCCTGATCCTGGTCAGGGTTTCCATGGATCTAGAACACTAAATGTGAGTCAGGGACACATAAAAAGTGGAACATGAGTTCATTGCAGGACATTAGATGATGTCACTAGGGTTAAGTGTGTTATAAACCAAATGCAGTACTAGCTACAAAACAGTAATAATCAATAAATAAAAATTTGTCCTCTGATCTTAACATGACATAAAGAAATAATTTATTTAAAGGTTACATTCTTTTAATTCTATTGCACTGAGGTGAGTCAAATGATGAATACATTACAGAAAACACAATGTCAACCCAAACCATAAAGTACCATAAAAACACAATTTAAGGTTGAAGATAAACATTATAATACATGCAATTTCCCAGCAGCCAATGAGACAAGAGATGAAGTTTACTGAAATTTGAGGGCAAAGACAAGTTAACATAAAAAAAATACAATAAATAAGGTCTTGTAAACAAGTAGTGGTTTGCAATTAGGGATGAACCTTTCCAACAAAGTGTAGTAGGCCAATACTGTTGAAGGATAAAACACAAATAATGTAAATGTCTTCATGCTTGACAAGATCATGCTTGTGAGATTTCACATAAGTCTTGAAGAGCTCGAGTTACAGTAAATATGTCATTATCTGACCATTATGAAGAAATGTTTAAGCGCTTTGAGACTGATATTGTACAGAAACTGGATTGGTGCATTCAATGAACAGTTACAGAAGTTTAACCACAACATGTTAAGTTTAATCACTGGTTAACATACAGTAGTTCTGCTCTGAATTTGATCCGGTATCGCTTCCTAGTTCAGTTTAAAAAAGGACTCCTCCAGCACTTCCGTGAATTTGTCCTTCATCTGCTGACGGAATCCAGTGTACCACTCCAGCAGCCTCATTCTCCTCTCGGTCTTCTCGGCCTGCGTCATCACCCTCTCCTTCTCCAGGATGGCTGGCAACTCCTTCCAGTCCTTGAGGAAGATGAAGGGCGCCCCTGCATCTTTGAGCAGTCGAAGAGGAGAGCTTCGGCCATTGGCACAGGCTCCCGTAGTCAGGACGTCCTCCACAACGGGCACAGAGCCATAGGCGCAGGCTTCGTAGAGGCGGTAGCACTCAGTGTTTACTCCAACTGGGCATAGGGTCAAGTCGCTCTGAGCCAGAGCCATCTGGTACTGCCTGGAGGTTTCTGCCGTCTCCTGAGGAAGCCACCTGAGAGAGAGGGAGGAATCATCATGTCACCTTGGATACAATCATGTTGGGAATACAGGTTGGTTGTTGTGGAAAATATGCAAACTGAAAGGACAAGCTACCTAAATGTAAACTAGCTGTGATGGAAAATTATCTTAAACGCAAGGGATCAATTTATATATATATATATATAAAAATGCACAGTATGTTTCAGTGCCATTTTATTCTAATAAATGCTGTATAGACATTATGTCAAAGAATGAACAACAAAAAAAACTCGTACTTCTCCCGAGCATTCGTGAGACATTGCTTCTCCAAGCCGTTCTCCTTCAAGATGCCCATGAGACTTTCCCGGGAGGAGTTCTTGTAGACCGTGCCGAGGAAGTTGCAGATGTACGGTCGCACAGAGCTTACCATCTGTGTATTGGGTGTTACAACTGGGAAGTGTCTATACCTATTGACCAGAAGGAAAAAATACATAAAAAAGGAACCAGTTTAAAAATTACTACATACGACAACAGCTTCATAGTCTATTAATCATCTGACTAATAGCTGAATTTGTGGGGGAAAAAAAAAAATCTGAAAAAATTTGAATTTCTGTCTGATTGAATGAACTAGGTTATCCTTGCTTCCTGTATCATTTTAAATGAGATCATCTACAGACTTTCCAGTTCAGAATACCTATATACAGTTCTGCAGTCAAAAAGAGTTCATATACAAGGGTGAGTCATAAATTACCCTAACTCTGGCTGAAGAATTTACTTAGAGAAAAGACAAATACATAATTTCTTTTTACATAATCTTATATATTAAACTTGCTTTTCAATACACTGTCCATATGTCAACAAGCTTCTGTATACCCTTATTAAAATATGTTTTAGACTGAGCTGCGAGCCATGAATGCAACGCTGTCTTCTTCATCAGAAATTAATCTTCGTCCTCGCTGAAAGTCCAATAGAGCAAAATCAGGACTATTGTGAGGATGCTTCAACACCTTAAAAATTTTTTTGCAGACAGGGTGGGCGGAAGTGTCTAGACGTGCATTTATTGCTATCAGCCGTAGCCGTGGACAGGCATCCGGTTCCTTCTTGATGGCTAACACTTATGAGACCTTCCTTGAACTTATCTATCCATTCCTGCACACGTTTTCAAAAACAAAACACTTTCTCCATATTGTACACAAAGTCTGCGATAAATAACGGCACCAGGTTCATGCTCAGTTACAAATTAACTGATGCGACATGGTCACACCTACACAGGAGTGGCTGGGGAGACAGTAGCCTTGAACGGAAATGCAGATAAGACAAACAGAAGGTTTTAATATAACCGGAGTGTGGATAATTTTTGACTCGCCATCGTATTTGTGTTTCTGGTTAAGAGAATAATGAAAATCACTTTAAAACCAATATGAGTGAAAAGAAATAATAAAATGACTTCCTACAGTAATACAACACAAATGAAACCAGAAGACAAGCTCATACGTGGCTACGCCAAGAGGCCACTGGAAGACGTCCTTGTCGTTCACCCAGGGACTGTCATAAACAAGGAACAGCAGATCCACAAAGCCTCCAGATCTCTTCAGATAGGGGCTGATCCACTCATTAGTGCACTGCTCACTGCCCAGTAAGACCACAGCCACTTTGGAGAGGGTGTGAGCCTGCACTAGAGTCTGCACGTGCTGTAGCCACTGGACAGAATAGGAGATCTTCTGTTGTTCACGACCATTCAGCACCAGCACCACGCTGTCTGTGTCCAGAGGGATGTGACCCTGCACCACTGCTGGACCTGTGTAGAAACTGGAAGAAATGCAAGGAGTAGTTTTTTTGTTTGTTTTTTAAACCATAGGTCTTGTGAAAGCTGAATCAATATAAGGGGTTTGATATTTTATTTACAAACAGAAATTCTTTTTGATTTTCGTCACTATTCACTATTGTATTTGTATTGAGACAGCTGTTTTTAAAACATCTGTGGTCTCATAAATAAAAGCATGTGTAGAACAAGTGCTACATTTGTGCATAAGAATCTCAAGTATCTCATGTGCATCTACACAGCTGTACGCAAGGGATGATGATGATCGATCCAATACTCTTTTGCACAAACTACACCCCCAAATACAAATGGTGAAGCAATTTATTAAATAAATTAAACCCAAATTAACATACTATGAGTAAAAGTGTGTGCACACGCAGGGTTCACAACACACAGAGCATGACTGACCTGATCCTTTCAATAGCTCACCTGAAATTGATCTTCCCCGACTGAATCTCTCCTTCCCTCCACTGACCCGTCTTATCCGTGGGGTTTAAAGGTCCCTCTAAAATGTGTTCCCACAAGTAAAGTCCTAGCACCAAGAAAAAAGGAAAAAAAGATTCTCTGTAACAATATTGTTCTAGTCAGCTCAAACTTTTCAAGATACATTTCAAGTGTTTTCATTAGTGTTGCACAACTCCACAACTTTTAAAAAATCAATTCTAATCAATCAAGTCTAATCGCAAAAGCGACCTGTGCCGATTATCAAGTAATTACTAACCGATTATTAACTAATTGCAAAAAGGCTGCAATTTATCCTAGAGATAGAGGATAAATAGAGAATTCACACTAGTCAGAAATTTGCAGACCGTGCCTTGCGAAAGTATTTGTACCTGTTGAACTTTTCCACATTTGGTCACCTTACAACTATAAATGTAAACGTGTTTCATTGAGATTTTCTGTGATCGTTTGTCTTTTTTTTTCTTTTCTTCTTGGGCTTTGTCGCTTTTATCCTAGGGGGCACCACATTGGATAAAGTGATCTGTAGGATCTGGCACTGGTTTTACTTTGGACGCTCTTCCTGTTACAACCCTCCCATTTTCTAACATGGCTTGCGGATCAGGACTGCATGCAGTGGCTGAGGTGTATGAGATGTAAGGTTAAGGGTCTTGCCCAAGGTGGATGCCTCCGATCAGTGTCAATAATTTATGTATTTGTTTATTTTTTTCAATATTGTTAGAATGATAAATAAATTTCATTTATGATCAAATAAAGATCATTTATTCAGTTATTTGCTGTTAGCCTAGATAAATAAGTTTTAATAAAAATTTAAAAAGGTACATTATATTGTGATGGTATAAATGAAAATGATATAAATAGTTAAATATGGCAGTTTAAATCGCAATCGCTATATGTGTCACAATAATCCCAATGTGATTTTTTTATCAAATCATCCAGCTCTATCTTAAATGCAGATTTGTAATCAACTGTGACTAAACTCAAGATTTGAAATCGTATAATATGACTTTGTAGCATAGCCAAAAGTATGTGGACAGCAGAGCATCAACCCCATACATGGTTCTTCCATGAACTGCCACAAAATACAAAGCACACAAATGTATAAAATGTATTTGTATACTGTGGCATTATAATATTACCCTCACTGGATCTAAGAGACCCAAACCCGTGCACAAAGCAAGGACCATGAAGACATGATTTATCAAGGTTGGAGTAGAACACCACAACTTTCCTGCACTGAGAGCTGACATCAGGGGATCTTGTGGCTCAAATCCCCACAGCCACACTCCTAAATCAGGTAGAAAATAATCCCAAAAAACTTGGAGGTTGTTATGCCAGGACAGGGAATGCAACATTCAACAATTACATACGACTGTGATAATCAGGTGTCCACATAATTATAGGGTATCGTCTTAGGCAGGTCACTCTTTACACAGAATTAATCACCTCCATCACTGTGACTGCAGTTATATAATATAACCAGACACTCACCTATAGCGGCTTTTCCCCAGATTTGAACTTTATATCTTTTGGGTCTGCTTTTTGCAATGCGCTCCTGATACGAGCTAAAAGCCTCTCTCCGTTTCTGCAGGACAGATATGGAGTCTGCACGCTCGTCCCCCTCCCACGGGTTCCATTCTTCCTCCTCTGCTCTGGGGTGATCTACAAGTTTGAGAAATTACTCAATAAATAAATGAATAACATTACAGACCAGACAGACCAGTTTTCAGATGGAAATGTGTGTAGGCTCCTGGGTGTTGTATAAAAACAGAAGGGAGCAGGTGTGACAAAGTTACCAGAAGAACTCATTCTCCAGCATGCTCAGTAAAACCCAACAGCTGTTTTACTTGGAGTACTTTACAAACATTTTTGGCACATACAAAAGTTAAGATGCCTTTGAACACATTTCTACATGATAGAAACTCTTATAACGAGCTCTAAAGAGTAACAAAAACGCATTCAGTGTTTCGTATGAAAACTCTTTGCTTGAAAATAATCAGTAGTGTGAAATACAGATTTGTGCAGTTTTATAAGTAAAACAGGTTTTACTGAGTGTGCTGGAGAATATGCCTTCTGGTAACTTTCTCACACTTCCCAGAAGCCTTTTTACTTTTTTTTATTTGTTTGTTTGTGTTTCCATCTGAAAACTGATCTGTCATGTAATATGTTGCTTTCTTTATAGAAATGCATATATTAAGGTAAGTCATCAACTATCCACACTCCGGTTAAACTAAATCTTCTGTTGGCTGCACTGTCTTATCAGCGCTTTACACTCAAGGCTACTGTCTCTGCAGTCAAATAACCGTGTTACATCAGTTCATTTGTAACTGCGGTGTGAGAAAAAAAAATTTATGCCCTACTTGTGATGTGCACCTGGTTCAGATATCTGCAAACAAAATTTGGATCGATAGTTTAAGGAAGGTGAAAGTTTCTTAAAGAAAATCGTTACTGGTGATGAGAGAGATTCATCACTACGAGCCTGAGAGTAAATGGCAGAGTATGGAAAGGAAACATCCTCAGTCACTGACCAAGAAAACATTCAAAAGTCAACCATTAGCTGGAAAATTGATGGTGAATATTTTCTGGGATTCTCAAGGACCAGTATTGGAACATTATGTTCTTGTTCTTATTTGTAAAGTTTATTTTACTATTACTTTGTACAGTACATTTGCACTAGTTAATCTTATTTTCTAAC
>JAOVVA010000037.1:29524688-29539947 GCA_028565275.1 Leiocassis micropogon
AGATTAATAAAAAAATTGAAAAAAAAAATCGAATCAAAGAGCCAAATCAATGAAAGAGTCGAATCATAGAGCCGAATCAAATTCACATCATCTTATATAATAATAAAATAATAAAAACAAAAACTAATACTATATATACAGTATATATATATATATATATATATATATATATATATATATATTAAATAATCCATACTTTTTAGACATCCGCAGACATTTTTAACCCAATTTCCTACAAATGAGTCTGTATTTCTACTTCACAAGCCATCTATTCTGTATGCTGACTTTAGCATGCTAGCGAGCTAACCACAGTTAACCTACCTGCAGGTGCAGATCCCTTTTTCACCACCCTGTGCACGCGAGTAATAACCTTCTTATTGAAAAACACATTGTATGCAGCGTACAATGAAAACACCACATACGCCAAAACTACAATTATCGCTATCTTCCTACGAATTAATCTCATTATTATAAAGATGTTGAGCTGCCATCCTGTGCTGAGACCTTATTGCTTCCCACCCGCATTCCGCCAAGCACCGCCTTCTGTATATAGGACCGCAAGGGTTGCTCGCATTCGAGTCATTAATGCACGAACCAACAGCCAATGATAACGGAGAATGAACGCGACCAATCAATCATGTATAAGTAGGCGGGACTTTCTGGAATGCGTTGGGAAAAATAATAGCAGTGTTTATATCTTGAGTGGCTGTGCGAAAGGACCCAAGAGCTGAAGTCATTTACGTGTCCACTGTATTGCCTGAATATAATAACTCTTCACATTTTAAACTCAGAATATTATGTGCACAAAACAGAAATTAAATAATAGTTTTAAACGTGTCTATCAACATGGAAGATATATTAAAAATGTAAAAATTTAATACTGTAAATTTACTATCGATATATGATCAGGCTACCGATGAGATGTCCTGTAAGCCGGCGTGATGCGGAAAGCCCTTACCAGTTGACCGAAATTTTCAACTTGTAGAAGCGAAGATGGTGTCCTTGGTCGGTCGTTCTGGGTGTCTGTACCCTTACTTGAACGCAACTAATTTTATTATATCCAGACCCCTGACGGCTTTAGCTCCTGCAGCTGGGGATGCCTTGGTGAATCAGAGAAAATCGAGCAGAAGTCAGTCTACCTCTGGTCTTCTCCAGGGTACGTGTACGTGTAACTGCTCTGCTGGTTTATTTTATGAGCCTGAAACAACACAGCTCTGCTCTCCTGCCGTAGCTTGTCAGGTTTGTCTTTGTGTGCTGTGCTCATATGCTTGTAAAAGTCTGCATATAGACCAGAAACAAGGCCAGATTTCAGTCTGGTTTATTATAAACCAAATCAGTTTACATGTACAGAGGCTAGAGGTTATGTGATCATTCACACGGTTATGGTGTCTGTTGATCCTGTTTCAGAGGGATTTTTAAAATGATTGATTTCAACTTTAATTTATGATATCATAATTCCAATAGGCCAGACGTTTACATGTATAACCGCGCCTCTCTGAACATTCTGGAAGATTAAACAAATGTATGTATGGTATCTGATTGTCCAGATGTTATAATTAGGAGTTAACTAGAAGTGAATCTTTTTGGGGGTATTTAATAGCGGTTGGAATCACCAGTCATCACCCAATACAATGTTATCACGATACCCCTGTGCTGGTTCCATTTAAATTGTGATTCTATAAATATCCTGATTCAATATTTCATTTTCCCTGATTTTGTTACAGTTTTAACCTTTAACTTTAGTTTTCTCACTTAAGAACCAAGCACAGCATTTAAACAATACAAAACCAACCTCAAATACAAGAGTTTAACATTTAACTGAGCAGCACAAATCTCTGTCATTCACCATAATTATTATTTCTTACTAGTGTAAATAGTACAGAGTGCACCTCCTGTAGGATTATAATGAATGCGCATGAAATGGCGATGTTTTTACCGCTTCAAATGCCTCCAAAGTCTCAAAACTCAACTTGACTGTGAGTGCCTGGGTTAAATGGCTGTGAGCACGTGGGCGTGTGCAGCTTCTAATGCATGCGATTTTCGACTATTTAGCGGTCATGGTGTTTTGAGTGACGTGTGATGAGTCGGTTTGAGACTAATTGATGACTAATTGAACTGATTCACTCACTGAGGAAAAAAAAAAAGCAGATCCGAGATTTTTAACACGCACAATTTTTGATAATGTAACACACATTAAAATCTTTAGTATTTAAGCGTCTGTTTGCCCTTACCCAAATTTGATTCCTTCTTAAGAGCAAATTCCGAACAACTCATGATATCTCATGCATATCTACCCTCAATTGTATGCAAATATTCAAATTGTGCAACCACACAGACAATGCACTGTTCAGGAATGAGAAGAAATAAACAAGAAGGACAGACTTTGCTCTGAAATTTTCAACGTGAGCCCAAGAGTCCTTCACCTCAATAGCTTAAAAGCCTTTCTCACAAAGAAGAAGCATAAAGATTCAATTATTTATCACATGTACTTTACAGCACAGCGAAATATATGTATATATATTTTTTGCATATCCCAGTTTGGCCGTGTTGGGGTTTGAACCCCTGACCTTCTGATCAGAGCCTTAACCGTTTGAGCCACCACTGCCCCGCCCCCCCAAAAAAATAGCCAGATGACCAGATTTTCAAGTGACCAGCTACTTTTAAAAATGTGCTCTTTAGTGAGATGAGACCATAAGTGCTCTGTGGTTAATACAAAAAACACCATCCCACCCATGAAGCATGGGGGTGGCAACATCATGTCATGGGCTGTTTGTTGGAAAGTGGACAGGTGCAGATCAGAAGGCAGCATGAGGAAGAAGACAACTGTAGCAACACCTAAAGACATCAACCAAAGATTTAAAACATCCTAAGTGTACCTTCAGTGTTTTAAGGCTTAAAGACTACAAAGTAAAAGTACTGGAGTGGGCAGCAGAATCAGATAAAAGTGTGAATTGAATGATCACCTGTCACTAGAGTAATGCTTATGTCTTGTTCACATAACATTCATTATTATTGTTCTTTATTTTCTTTTAGGTAATGTTGGAGTGCGTTTTGCCCACACCGATATCAGGATCCCTGACTTTTCCGACTACCGCCGTACCGAGGTACATGATCCTACCAAGTCCTCACAAGAGAGCAGCGAGGCTCGCAGGGCTTTCTCATACCTGGTCACGGGCTCCGCTGCTGTGGTCGGGGTTTATGCTGCCAAGACAGCAGTGACTCAGTTTGTCTCGTCCATGAGCGCCTCTGCAGACGTCCTGGCCTTGTCCAAAATTGAGATCAAGCTGAGCGACATTCCAGAGGGGAAGAACATGACATTTAAGTGGAGAGGAAAGCCCCTGTTTGTTCGCCACAGAACCGAGAAGGAGATCGCAACCGAGGCTAACGTGGATCTCTCGGAGCTCCGTGACCCACAGCACGACAAAGACAGAGTCACCAATCCTTCCTGGGTCATCGTCATCGGGGTGTGCACTCATCTCGGCTGTGTTCCTATTGCGAACGCCGGGGAATACGGCGGTTACTACTGCCCGTGTCACGGCTCGCATTACGACGCCTCCGGGAGGATCAGGAAGGGACCCGCACCCCTCAACTTAGAGGTGCCATACTACGAGTTTCCTGATGAGGACACCGTGATTGTTGGATAGATGTGGGACATTTCATAATTACTTCATATTAATAATGTGTCTCACCAAACAAATAAATATTTTAAACCACTCAAATATCTGTCGTATTTTCTGAGCACATGAAAACCAAACACATTTTAACAAAAAGCACACAAATAAATAAGAAACTTTAAGTTTATTACACCCAAAACCGTGACTGTAACACAATTACTGATGACTTTGAACAGAAGCATCAATGAAATGGAAAGTCTGATAGTTTTTTCCATTGCACTAGCTTGGTAAGATAATAATGTTACCAAATGTCGACCAGCAGAAGGGATAATTTGGAAATCACAATTCAATATGGAGGATGAGGAACTAGATGGAGCCTCAGTTGAAGTTACAAATGCAGTGGAACATCGGCCTTCAAATTTGATTCCTTCTGGAGACGGGTTCTTAAGACGGAAATTTGTTTTGTGATACAAATTTTCCCATCAGAAATAATGTAAATGCAGATATGTTTTGGCCTCCCAAAAATAGTACCAATTTCCAACACTATATTAATATTTTTTTCATATAAAAACAATCAAAATATTTAGAAAAGAAATGCAAATGAAATAAATAGATATTAAAACTTACTTAACCTTAATTTACGATTCCTCTTAATATATCTGCAATGTTTTTAGTAACAACACTGGATGATAAAAGTAGTACTGAAGAAAAAAAAAGTTTATTCACTTTTTCATTTGTTTCCCTTCTCATCTGGCATGCTGTGACATCAAGGGTGAGCTCTTATGTTAATGCTGACATCACTTGAAGAGTTTGGACTTTCATTTGAATGGGAAAAACTTTGTCCCATTCTTTATACCTGCTTGGACTACAACTATAACCTCATTTTCGACATTAAAGGTCCCTTATATAGTCGACCCCCGAAATTCACATAGGTTACATTCCTAGAGCACCCGCAAATTTTGGATGTGGTCAAATAAATGCCTATTTTTACAGTTAAAACTTTAATATGCCCTCAAACAGGCTCTTTAATTTTATTTCAAACTCAGTTTAATACATTACCCTTAAAGAAAAAAAGAATGTAAAGGTAAACCCATATACTGTACAGTACTGTACTGTTGTATCTCCCGCAGTGCTAGAATGTAAAATAAAGATGTTACCCCTATACGTACTGTAATTCATGAAAGCGCATTTTCTTTGGAGTAGAAAAAAAACAGCCAAAAACCATAAAAAGAGGATATTTGTGGTTTCCTTAAAATTGCGGGAGTTTCCACAAAGAATTATTAGTTAGGTTTTAAGGAAAAATCTGTGAACAGCTGAGGCCGCGACCTCTGAACCGCGACTTCGCAGGGATTGACTGTATTACTGTTTCAAAAAGTGTGTTAATGCTCTAGCTGTAATACACCCTACATAATGCATTTTCTATATATCAAACCTATATAACTTCACTCCTCCTGCAAATGTGTTGTTTACGTAAAGGAGCTACTGCTAAGCCACGCCCCTCCAGAGAAAAGCAGAGCTCTTAAGCAACAAAGCAGGTGCAGAGTATCTTCTTAAATGCGGTCATAACAGCATAAAGCAGGAAATGTTTATCTTCTCAGTTTTTTGGTACACGTTTGTACTGCATGTCTAAAAGTCACAAAAATGTTAATTTTGCACAATACATGCCCTTCAAATCTAAGGTACGTGTCAGTCTGTGTAATCACCTGACACAACCGGCACTGACAGGAATCTACAGCGTTTCTTATAACCAATAACCACCAGTGGTGCGGTTGCACTTGGTTCCACACAAATCCAAAATAATGCTCTTTAAAATGTTTAAGTGATAATGAGATGGTACATATGCCAAAATTGAAATGATATACATTTCTTTTCAGGGTTGGGGTAACGAGTACATGTAATTTCATTCACAATTCTCTCTATCTTTATGTCCTTGCCTTGCATTCTCAGCAGGCACAGCTCAGAAGCAAAGCAAGTGGAGGAAACTAAGAATTAAGAATTTAAAAAGAGAAGCACTCACTACATGACCAACAGTTTGTAAAGATGTCTCGGAAAAGGCATGTCTCTGGCTTCACTTATAACACAAGGAAATGATGCAGTAACTGGTAACAGGACATGATTTAATTGTGAGAAAACGGAGTAAAAGTAAATAAATACATTTCAAAATCGGTGACAAATCACAGCGTTAGAATGAGAACATTATTTAAGTAGTGTTTCACAGAAGTTGATGCTAAAAACACAGCTGTCTTGTAACAGACAGCAGTTCTATTCCTTTATTATCTGTCAAATACGTAGTGCATCACTCACAATTCGTTCTTCAAGTGTTCCTATTAAAATATGTTCTATAAAATAAATAGGTTTCAATTAAATAACACACACATTGTCTATCATTTAATAGGTTGTCCACAGGAGTGATCTGTTCATCCAGTTCAGTCCACATAATGAACCTCAGCCTGAAGCTCTTTGTGAACGTAGCTCAGTAAAGCTGCAGTGACTTGCTGCTGAAGTGATGCGCTTCCTGTGACTATCGCCATTAACTGGGCTACATCGGTCCACTCGATCGAGCCCAAGATGTCCATGACGTTCTCGTAGAGCTTCTGCTGCTGCTCTGGTGTCATTTCCATGATGACCTGAGGAAGCGGTTTGAACTGACCGCTTGTCATCCAGCATCCCAGGAGTCCTCCGACAGCACCGCCTTTTAATGAGGCACAAAGGACGTTTACCTCCATTGATTTTAATTCTAAAATTTATTTTCTATAACAGCAGCTCGGACAGTAGTCCCAGCTCTAATTCAAACACTAATAGATAGATTGTTAAACATTTATTGGAAGGAGTCGACAGTGTCAGTGGCACTTGCTAGTTTCTCAGTTGCGGCTTTTGTCTTTTAAACTTCAAGAGAGAGAAAAACAAAGATTACTGAGGAAACTGTAGCTTACAGCTCATATACTGGACGCTGCCTTTGGATGTTCAATGTTTGAACTGAATAAATGGATAAAAGCACAATATGTCATTCATTCATTCATTCATCTTGTATACCACTTTATCCTGGACTTGGGAAATGCCAATTAACCTAATCTTTGCGCTGTGGCACAAAAAACCCGGAGGAAACCCACCACGAAGACCCAAGGTAGGAATCGGACCCCGACCCTCGAGATGCGAGGCCACAATGTTAAAATAAAGCCCTTTGCCTAAAACCAAGCCACATCATTTTCAACATGGATTTTTCTTTCTATACCAGCATGCCTCATCGTGCTTTATTCCTTTTTCCAACATTCACATTAGTACAACCCACTGCCACTTGCCTACAGCGATGCCAAGCGGTCCGCCAAACAACCCTCCAGCAAAAGCAAGTCCTCCAGCAGTCATCGCTCCTTTCCCAGAATGCTTCACTGTAGTCTTTATCTGCTGATTTGCAGATAACTCACAACACAGCTTCATGATGTCATCAATTCTGGGAGACATGTTGGACTTTGAAAACATAAACAAAGAGTTAATTTGTGTTTAAACCTACAGACCTACAACCTACATTCATTACATTATAAACCATAAGAATAAATACACCATACAAGAACACATGATATACAGTAGTGTAAGCAATAATAAATTAATACAGGGCTGCAAATTAATGAACTTGTAAGAGTTACATAGAATACCAGAACGATAATGATGTAATAAAACATAAAAACACCTACTTTATAAATTAAATCTTCAGACACTTATCTGTAAAGGGAAACATTGCCTCGAGGTCCCTACATCAAAACAACCACTGGAAATAAATGTAACGCACGCGCACTGTGCAGCATGATATATAAGACTGCAGGACAGAAGGATAGAACAGTTCATTTCAAAATAAAAGTCTCATACCAATAAGGTAGTTTTATTATCTAAATAAATTAAAATTAAATCCTGTTATACATAAATGATTCTGTAAGTGGATTGAGCTCAGGCTCAACTCAATCAGAAATAAGGGACAAAATTTCACCACATGTCCCGGTTTGACTTGAACAACCCAGGACTTATATTTTTTTCTTATTCCACAGTGTATGTATATAAACCCTCTGCATTTGTAAATAAACAACTTTGCCATTACCACCATATAGTTGTGATAGAATATAATTTAAACAAGGTCTAGAATTTATAGGCAGTACAAGAGTGTCAGTTCGTCTCCCTATGCTTGGTGGGTTTCCTCTGGGTACTCCAGTTTCCTCCCACAGTCCAAACACGCGTGGATTTAGGTTAATTGGCGTTCCCAAATTGTGCGTAGAGTGTGCCCTGCAATTGATTGGACAGTTTTCATTGATTTTTATTTATAGACTTACATTGACTGCATATGTAGAGATCTGAATCCTATCACAAACATGAAATTCGGACCTTGAAATTCGTAAAGAACATTTTATTGATCAGATCTTCTTCAATTTTAATTCAAGACCCCTGCTGTACAGGATAAGCAGTATAGAAAACAAATGTATGAATAAATAAATGAATGAATACAATAATTATACAAGTTAAAAAATTAACATAATACAAATTAAAACGTGTCAGTTCTTAAGATCAGTTGCATTATTAGTTGTGTCGAAAACCAGACTTGTAACTTGACTTAGAGAGACTTTAATTATGGAAAGTGTTCTCCATTGGACGCCATTTGTTAAACCAGCCGTTAGGATTGTCGTTATCGCAGGCGAAATCTAATGGGTCTTTACTGGACGTAAAGTGCCCTAGGTAGCGTGTAGTAAAAGTAATTTCCTGCCCTGTGGAGTGTGTTTGAGTAGGGAGCGAGGGGGTATTGGTATTTTAACCGCCGTCTGTTGTGGACGGTGAATGAGGTAGGAGAAATAAAGACTAATAAAATTGTATCGACGGTTTTTTAGTGGAATATAAATCAGCTGTCTGGACTTGCCCGTACATGTCCACCGGAAGTGGGTGTTCAGGAGGGCAGCGCGCGCCGGTGGACACCATAGCAACGCCGTAGAGATGATGAAGACATCAAACCGAGTCCTGTGTGTGTGTGAGCGGAGCGTAGTGAAGAATGTGATGTGTGTGTGATATGATGTTTGAGTTATTCTGGGATGGAGGACAGGTTGTGCTGCGAGAAAACATCCTCTGACGTCATATCTACTGACCACTACTTACCACTGCCAGTGTGGATAATTGAGTATGCCTGGACTCACCAGATGATGGAGGTGTTAGAAGGTAAGTCAAGACTTTTATATCTTTGTGTGTGTGTGGTGTGCTTGGTTCAGGTGTGAGTGTATGAGGGGGAAAAAAAGGATTTGCCCCTCCCTGTTTTTTTTTTTTTTTTTTGCATATTTGTCACACTTCTTAATAATACCTAATTTTATTATTAGGTAAATAATAAATATTTAAGTAAATACAAAATGCAGTCTTTAAGCGATGATTTGCTGTCCAAACCTAGCTGGCCCTATGTGAAAAAGTAATTGCCCCATAAACCGAATAACTGGTTGTGTCAACAACTGCAATCAAGCATTTGCGAGAACTGGCAATGGGTCTTTTACATCTCTGTGGAGGAATTTTGGCCCACTCTTCTTTGCAGAATTGTTTTAATTCACCCACATTGTAGGTTTTCAAGCAGGAACAGCTTGTTTAAGGATCTCAATCAGATTTAAGTCCGGACCTTGATTATACCACGGCAAACCCTTAATTTTGACATTTTTGAGCTTTTCAGATGTAGACTTGTGGTGTTTTGGATCAGTGTCCTGCTGCATAACCCAAGTACACTTGAGCTTGAGGTCACAAACTGATATAAAGCCGGACATTCTCCTTCAGGATTTTCTGCTAGAGAGCAGAATCCATGATTCCATCAAATATATAAGTCGTCCAGGTCCTGAAACTGCAAAGCAGCCCCAGACCATCAGGCTACCACCACCATGGTTGACTGTTAGTATGATGTTCTTTTTATGAAACACTGTTAGTTTTATGACAAATGTAACAGGACACACACCTTACAAAAAGTTACACTTTTGTCTCATCAGTCCACAGAATATTTACCCAAAAGTCTTGACGATAAGCAAGATATTTTTTGAGCCTTTGTGTTCTTTTTTTTATTTTTTATCAGCAGTAACTTTCCATGGAACTTTTCCATGGATGCCATTTTTGCCCAGTTTCTGTGTTATTGCTGAATCATTAAAACTGACAGTTACTGAGAAAAGTGAGGCCTGCAGTTTTTTTAGATGTTTTTCTGGGTTATTTAATGAGCTCCTCAATAAATCAATGGGAAGGTTACAAGTTTCCTCCATTTGTGGATAATGGCTCTCACAGTGGTTTGCTTGAGTCTCAAAGCCTTAAAATAGCTTTTTGACCCTTTCCAGGTTTGACATTTCAATTACTTTGTTTCTAATCTGTTCTTGAATTTCTTATGATTGTATTACTTTTTGAGATCTTTGGCAACAGGTTCTATTTAACTAATTTCTTGATTTAACAGGTCTGGCAGTAATCAGGCCTGGGTGTTAAAGTGAAATTTAACTCAGCTTTCCTAAAATCACAGTTCATTCATGATTTAGCAGGAGGGTGGGGGGCAATAATTTTTTTACATAAGGCCAGGAAGGTTTGGAAAGCTTTTTTTCCACTTAATAAATGAAATCACCATTTTAAAACTGTAGTTTGTATTTACTCAGGTTTTCTTTGTGTAATATAGGGGTACGTAATGAATTTTCATGTTAAGAACTGAAATTTTGCAAGAAATTTGCTTCGGAAAAGAAAGGCGTTTGTGACTGAACTGAAACGAACAGCAGTAATTTTGTATTTATTTTTTTTCTTTTTAAGCTGTGCTGTATAGGGAAAGAGTAATGACAAGTTTGTTACTTTTGATAGCGTGGTGTGTGTTTTAATTATATAATTTCCAGGTTTGACGGTGTTGATTTTAGAGTACATTTATACGTTTGACGTGAGCAATGCAAAGGAGACAGCAAAATATTGATCTAAATTATGGTTAAATTCAATGTCTTTTTTTTTTTGTATTTTACTTTATTTACATGGGTTTTTGTAAATGGAACGAATTATCTGCATTTACATTATTTCCCATAGGAAAATGCATTTTGCAATATGAAATTTCGCCTTAAGAACTTGCCTCCAGAACGGATTAAATTTGTATGCCGAGGTACCACTTCATTAAAATTTTTTGATAATTTCAATCATTTAAATGTGACAAATGCACAAAAAAATGTAAGTTCAGGAAGGAGGCAAATACTTTTTCACAGAACTGTACAGTTGGTGTTCGGGCACCTTACAGTTTTGCATTTTGAGTATTTAATTTAAAATTCCCTTTAACTGTATTGCATTGTCATCACGTATGTCATGTTCTTATATAGTAATCATGGCAAGTGATTTTTAGCTTTAACAGCAATGTGGATGATACAGATGTTGTGTAAAAGTTTTAGGCCCCCCGCTGTGGCTGGAAGGTGACCGGAGCAGCCTGAGTCTTAAGGATCCGTGCAGCATCCGTGTGACGGCGGCCGAGTCCTGGATGGTCATCCGGGCCAGAGACATCGAACACTTTGAGCAAGTCATGGAGTTCTTGGATACCACTCACACTTTGCTGCCTCAACTAGTGACGCCTATCAAGCACATGAAGATAATGTTTGGCCTGAAAACCTTGGTAAATGTGGCTTAATGATGATTTGTTGATGTGCGGTTACACACAGTACCAGTCACAAGGTTGGACACAAGTTCTGATTTATTTTTTACATTCTAGAGCAATACTGGATTTTTTTTTTAAAACTATGAAATAACATTGTATTACCTAATATGGTATTAGGTAATTAAGTAACAACAACAGTTGCCATTTTAGGACATGAAGGTCAGCTGTTCTCAAATAGTTCTTGCAACAGCATTTTCAAGTACCTATCAAGCATCATGAATCTGGCTCTAATGAAGACCTTCCCAGGAAAGCAAGACCAAAACGGTCCTCTGCTGCAGTGGAGAAGTTTATTTAGTGCGTTTTCACATTACGACCTCAGGATCGTTTCCTTGACACTTGACACTGAGACAGTGAGAACACCATCGTTCAGCGCTCGGGAACCGAGTTCGCTGGAAATAGTGGTCTCTTTAAGGATATGGGTACTTGGGCCCGGTCTGTTCAGGTATGGAAGCAAGTTTACTGGGGAAGGAAGTTGATCGCGTCATCAGCGCCATCAGTCTACTCCAAAATCTCTGTGTTAATGAAATATAAATAATATTAGACATGGTGCACAAGTTAGCTTCCTTGTTCTCTTCTTCTCTTGTGTTTAATGGCGACTCACAAACCAAGTAGGTGCATACTGCCACCTGCTGTATCAGAGAAGGTAAATACACAATAGTGCCCAAGAACAGTGTACAAAAAACAAAGTGAATGCTTTTGTTCCTGTAAGCAGCAATTGTTCCTGTGCCTACGGTGGCCTAGAAGTGCAAAACAAAATAACAAAACCGAAAACAATAACAACTTAAAAAAAAGCAAAATAACAAAACTGAAAACAAAAGAACAAAACTGAAAACCATATAACAAAACTGAAAACAAAATAACAAATTCAAAGACTAAATAACAACACCAAAAACAAAATAACATGACCAAAAACAATATAACAAATCAGAAAACACAACGACATATCCAGATACAAAATACCAAATAAGAAAACACAACGACAATTCAGTCAAACCGGAAAAGTCACTCAATTGTCCAATGAGCGGTAAAAATCAACACGTGGTTTGCGAATGAAATTCTTATTGATGATCTTTAGTGGCAGATGTCTTGTCCAATCAGCGGTAAGGATGTAATTCGCAAACCACACCTACCTTTTTTGGCTTGTTGATTCTTACCGCTGATTGAACAAGACATCTGTCACTCAAAATATACAGGAAGTACTGCAGCCACACGGACATTTAGATGTATTTTCATTTAAAGATTAATTTCAGTATTTTAGGCTTATACAGCACTTTGGTCAACTAAGTTGTGTAAATGTGCTTTAAAAATGATTGACTTCCCTTGATAGTACTTCTTGTATGTCTTGAGTGACAGATGTCTCATCCAATCAGCGATAAGAATTTAATTTGCAAACTATACCTGCCCTTTCCGGTTTGAGTGAATTGTTGTTGTGTTTTTTCATTTTGTTATTTTGTTTTTGAATTTGTTATTTTGTTTTTGTTATATTGTTTTGCACTTCTCAGCCACCGTATGTGCCTAATGTGAAAACATGATTAGAGTTACCAGTCTCAGAAATCACCAATTAACAGCAACTCATATTAGAGCTATTATGAAGGCTTTACAGAGTTGGCACATCTCAATATTAACTGTTCAAAGGAGATAATTGCATATTTTGGATGCCTTCAGCATTGTTTAACAATGTAAAAAGAAATAAAAATCAGGAAAGACCATGGAATTGGAACTTTTCACTGGTAGTGTATTTAAGATGCAGTCCTCATTGAGCTTGTTTGGTATTTATAGTGATGATTTTTATATATGTTTCAGGTCATAATGTGGATGTTGTGGGACGAGCAAAACATAGAGAGTATCACAGACAAGATTGAAAGCTTCTTTTCTGACAGGCTTCCACAGTATTATCGGAGTGTAAGTGGATTTAAAAAAATTTTCTCCTCTAGGGGACACTAAAACTACAAAAACATATGCAGGTGTAAACCACTATACTTCATTTCATACATGTGCACAGTCAGTGAAAAGCTTTACATGTTGATTTTCTATCTTTTTTCTACTAGTTAAAAAAATCTGAAAAGTAAAGTTTTTTAAAAATCAGATCTCCACAAAAAAATTAAATATAAATTTGCCAATAGTTTTGTTCCAGTTCATATCATTGTGGTATACATCCTTTTTTTTTTTTTTTTTTTTTTAAATACCTATACACATGGTATTCAATTTAATTCAATTTCAGTTGGTCTTTTTTCCCAATATTCTATCATCAAAATTGTCCAAATCATATGCTCTGATTGATGTTTTTCACTGACAGGAGTGGTGCTGTTGTAGCTTGTTTGGCTTAGTGTGTGGTCTGAGATACTTTTTTTCTGCTCACCACCGCTGTACAGAGTGTGAGTTACTGTATCCTTCCTGTTAGCCCAGTCTGGTTTTTCTGCTTACTGTAGACCTCTCTTATCAACGTAACATCTCACGTCATCTCATGTCATGAGCACCCAAATTAATTAATTTAATTATGGACACTTTAAGCTGGTTTTATTTAATTATGGACAATTTAAGCTCGTTTAATTTAATTACAGTGGAACTTTAAATTGCGAGCATAATTCATTCTGGAAGCGTGCTTGTATATCACTTGTAAAACACTTGGATTTTTCTTGTATATCCAACTTGTATTTTTTCTTGTATATCAAACATAATTATTTCTCGTATAAGAAATAATGGAAACTCAGATGATTCGTTCCACAACCAAAAAATATTCATATAAAAATGATTAATATTACAAAATGTTAAATGTTAAAGGAAAAAAAATAACCTGCACTTTACCTTTGAAAAGAATCCCGACAGAGTAGTGTTTCCATTAGTGTGTGTGTGTGTGTGTGTGCGCGCACACACGTGTATGTGTGAAGGCGAGAGGAGAGGAGGAGGGAGGGGGCTACTCTGTAGGACGACTTTCACGCACACATGAGAAAGAAGAACCATTGGCTCAGTTGTGATCACATGACGCTCGGCAGACAAAATGCATGCGTACTACTCGTATATCAAGACCTCGTTCTTTTATTATTTTTATTTTTATTAAGTTAAAATTAATTTTAAAAATGTTGCTCGTCTTGCAAGACGCTCACAGACCAAGTTACTCGCAATCCAAAGTTCCACTGTATAAGATTATTAAACATTAGGCTTGTTTACACCCTCTCCCTGCTAGGTCAACACATTTATGTCTGCGATAACAAAACATGTGCAACTAAATGTATGTAAAACTAAGTGTAGAATTGCCATTGAATGCTGTTTTTTGTTCCTAAAAAAACAAAGGAAAGCTTTTTTATATCCATGTACTTCTATACCAAGGACCAAATGTGAATACATAGACTAAATTCATCAAATGTATTCTTACAGTACTGAATTGAATTTAAAACACAAAGGAATAAAACTTATCTTAATTTCGTATTTATAAAACATAATTTAAATTTCAAGTTTTTTTTTTTTAAGACAGAAACTAATTAACGGAACGTCTTTTATTTACGAGACAGAAGGAAAGAAAAAAAACTCACATTTTTTAAATGACATGTATATAACGTACCTGAAACACGATATGAAGAAAACCACAAAAGTAAATGTATTTTATTGTGATTTTATGTGATATACCAATACAGAGTGGCACATAATTGTGAAAGGAAAATTATATAGTTAAAAAATAAATAAATATCTGAAAAGTGTATTTACATTTGTATTCATCCCCCTTTACCACGATACTCCTAACTAAAATCCTGTGGAAGCAATTGCGTTCAAAATCACAGAATAATTAAATTAGGAGTCCACCTGTGTGTAATTTAATTTCAGTATCATCATGAAGATCAAGGAACACACCTGACAGGTCAAGGATAAAGTCATAAAGTTATAAGAGATCCACAGCTCAGGTGGGAGCTGTCCACAGGACAATTCTTCTTCTTTGTCTTTCGGCTGTTCCCTTTCAGGGGTCGCCACAGCGAATCATCTGCCTCCATCTAACCCTATC
>JAOVVA010000037.1:29551863-29562528 GCA_028565275.1 Leiocassis micropogon
AGATCATGAAAAAGACTTATGTTTAAGGGAGTCTTTCAATGGCCTGTGTGGGACGAAAGGTTTTAAACATTTACGTTTATTGATCTAATAGATGCTTTTATCCAAAGTGGGTTACAGAATTCACTTGAATTGTAGAAGTGTTAAACGAGCTGTCAAAGCTAGAAGTGCTTCAAAAACAGAAAACAAGTGCACATAAGACACACAGTGGTCACCTTACTGCTATTCAATAATTTGTATGTACACTTACTTGAATCTACTTTGAACAATTGTTGTGTAATCTGTAAAGCTGTCAGACACAAGAATTAAAAGTGATTCCAGAGTTGCTCCTCATGTCCTCTGTAGTTGGTTATGTTTTTTTTGTTTTTTTTTCCGAGTTTGAAGCAGAAGCTGATGTGCAAATTCCCAGATAACTCGACAGTAATAACACTTTACTGTATGTGACATCTGATAAAATTACCAATGATTGTAGCTGGGTCAGGGTGCCTGCTACTGGACCATCTGTGCTACCACCACCAAACGTCTCTGAGGTAGACAGTAGAATCAACATCAATACTTAACAGTTCACATCTATCCCTACACAGCTACACTATAATGTCGTATTTTTACTCTTACGATGCTCACTTTACTATTGCGATTTTTTTTTCGATTTTTTGCTAGAACATTCAATAGTTTTCTAGTCAACACTGTCCTGTTTTCTTGGCTAGATGACATGCCCTATCCCGTGTGTATGGTGGCCTGTGTTTTCGTGGTACTGTTTACACTTATCACACTCTGTTGCATATTTGCACTTTATTAAGTGTACTTTATGTGCAGTGCCAATATGCCCATTGTGACATTTTATTCCAATGCATGGTCAATTCTCTGTTGCTCCTCAGGCTGCTTCAGTGTTACAGCATACATTATTACCTCATAGTATGATGTAAAAGGTGATGATGATATAGCACTGCAAAATAATTAGTTTCTTATGTTTTTTGTTTTTTTTCTTACAGGCGCATATACTGGTGAGATGAACAGTTTAGTTTCATTTTTTTGTGAATTGCTGGCAATATTTCCCCTAAATTTAAGATATAACTTATAAAATATATAAGGAAATGCCATCACATCACAACACATCAAAATAACCCAAGATCATGCAGTATTTGCAGAGATTTAATAAAACAGAATGTAAATCTTTTGTAAACAAATTGTGTTAATGCTTTGGCTAAATAACATTAAGAAATCAGCAATGTTGTTGGGTAACTTTACACTGCTCTTTTTGCAAAAAAAAGCAAACAGCTCAGCTTGCTTGACGGCTTGTGACCATCCATCTTCCTCTTGATGACATTTCAGAAATTTTCTGGCGTAAATTGCAGCATATACAGTATACATACAGACATGCATAGGTCCCTCCCAAATTTTAACATTTTTATTTTCATTTTATTTTATTATTGGAAATTCACAGAAATACACGGACAGTCATATAAGCATTTCATTGAATATGGTACTTTGCATGGTTGTGTATGCGACAAATCAAATTTTACGTTGAATTTTCTTTGTTTTGGAGGAATGTCAATAAAAAACAGCAAGGTGTTGTAATGGGGATTTCTGACCTTGTGGGGACATTTGGCATTTGACACTGTGGCCTCGCCTTCCTAGGATGGTCAATTCCCACCTCAGTATGTACGTCTGTCCAGCTAGATTTTCTTACAGTATTACACAAAACTACCTGGACAGAATTTGCAGTATTATAGTAGATATCTGCCTAAAGTTTAACCTGCACCAGAAGGGAAAAAGTAAAAGCCATGAACAATTATGTTCCGGATTTAATAATCTACTATAAAACAAACTACTAATGAGCTACTTACTCAATGTAAACACACACCTGCACCAATAGATATTAATTAGAAGAGCTAAACTGAATATTTTTTACTGGTATTAGTTATTTTCACCGCTAAAAAAACAGCGCTGAAGTTGTGTGAGTGAATTTCAACAACTGGGTACTTTAGAGAAATCAATCTAAGGTTAGGTAGGGATGGACTGCTACTGTATGTTGATAGAGTCTCTGTTTGTGCAGGAGCTCCATTACCATAGCGGTATCCATCGCATTCATTTGTGTGTGTGATTAGTGCAGACAGGTGGAGACGGACAGTGTTGTGGCAACGAGGTGCAGCGGACAGCGCATGCGCGGCGCTCTGTACCCGTTACGCACCTCAGGCGAGCAGCAGAACCGCTCACGCGCTCGAAGGAGAGCCTCATTGCTGATGTGTCGGTTATTTCCGGTTTTCTGAGCATCCAGGACAAGCGGCACGCGCGAGGTAGATTTTATAAGTGGAACCATATCGGCTCTAATCAAATTTCTCTCTCTCTCTCTCTCTCTCTCTCTCTCTGTGTGTGTGTGTGTGTGTTTGTGTACTGGCTTGGTTTAGGTCCAGTCTGTCGTGGATGTTGTAGATTATAGTTCACTGAAGTAGCAAAATGCATTTGCGGCAAGTTTTAAATTCTCTGTCTGTATACATCGTTAGACATTTTTAAAGAAAGTTTTTAAATGATGTAATGATGGTCGATGAACTGAGAGAGTCTGGAGGGCTCACGTGCATCATGATTCTGGCAATGCTAATCTGTTGCAGTGCTTTGTGTGTGTGTGTGTGTGTTACAGTTACAGTACAGTGTGTGTAGTTGTAGTTATTAACACTTTGTAAGGACCCAGTGTCCCCACTATTATTAGGGTATTTCTGAGTTTTGACCTTATGGAGGCATTTTGCCTGGTCCCTGTGCTTGTGTTTGTTTGTATGTGTGTGTGTGTGTGAGTGTGTACAGTTACAGTGTGTGTGTGTACTGTAGTTGTGTGTGTGTGAGAGTTCAGTTTCAGTGTGTAGTTGTAGGCTAATATATCTTTATGAGGGCCGTGTGTGTGTGTGTGTGTGTGTGTGTGTGTGTGTGTATTTGTGTCTGTGTGCCTGTGTGTAGTTGTGGGTTCTTACATATTGCCTGGTCCCCGTGCTTGTGTTTGCATGTGTTGTGTGTGCAGTTATAGCGTGTGTAGTGTGTGACCCAGTGTCCCCACTATTATAGGGGTATTTGTGAGTTTTGACCTAATTGGGGAATTTGGCTGGTGCCCATGCTTGTGTTTGTATATGTGTGTGTGTGTGTGTGTGTGTGTGTGTGTGCATGCAATTAGAGTGTGTGTAGTTACAGTGTGTGTAGTTGTACAGTAGGTTATTACTACTTTGTAAGGGCCCAGTGTCCCCACTTATATAGGTGTATTTGTGAGTGTTGATCTTATGGGGGCATTTGGCTGGACCCTGTGCTTGTGTGTGTGTGTGTGTGTGTGTGTGTGTGTGTGCAGTTACAGTGTGTGTAGTTGCAGTTGATTACTACTTTGTAAGGACCCAGTGTCCCCACTTATATAGGGGTATTTGTGATTTACACAGATATCTGTGGGTTTTGACCTTATGGTCCTCATGCTTTGCCTGTTTGTTTAGGAATAGAAATATATTGGTCATGAAAATACATCAAACTACAGTGACCCCTCTACAGGGATTGATCGATTTTGTTCCTGTGTACCCAGAACCCACTTTTTGTCTTTGTTTGTCTCAAACACAACAGATTAAATCTTAAACAGATTTAGTAGAGAAATTATCCTAACCCTGATTGAATTTTTGGTTACTTAATGTATGAACGACTTGTTTTGTCTGCAGCTGTGCAGTATCTCTGTGCATGCCCCATCAATCCAGACACATTAATATTACATTAGTTAAAAAATACATCCGGTATTGTGTTTATCAGATGCCACAGAAAGGAATCGTTCTATAGATTTATTTGAATTAAGAGCCTTTCCTGTAGTCCCATCTTTGCATTGTTACATCCAAAATAGCTAATCCAGCTGTACATGAAATATGTGAAAGTGAATGAATATTTTAGGTGTTTATTATAGCTGGTTCTCAAATGCACTGCTTTGCATTATAACATTGTCATGATCAGGCGTGTATCAGGTGTGTAAGGTCAGTGCATGCTGCCGAAATGACCTTTGATCTCTCTATGATGGCTTTTATTACAGAATAAGAGAGAACACTCCCTGCTAGTGTTCTTGTTGTTGGTTGACATTATAGCGTGCAAGAGCAGAAAAAAATACTGTTCACATTTGTTTAAGCTTGTATATGTCCCTTTTTTTTTTACAGTTAATAATACTGTCATGATACAGTAAATACATTGGCATACGATTGTACATACATAATACTATAATTATTGTGCTGAAGATTAGAACATGTTTTATCTAAAGCCCAAGTGAATTGTTATGTTTCAGTGCTGCTTTATACAGGACAAGGCACAGAGTGTGGTTTTGCTTTCACAGTTGATGGCTTTACCTGTCGCTCAGTCATTAGTTGTTTAGGGCATTTGTCTGACCTCTGGACCTCAACAAGGATTGAGATTGTTTGCGCTGCAGATGGCCAGGAGCAAAGATGCTCGACTTCACTTTTACCTGACGTAATGTTCCATTAGGTAATAGAGAGATACTGTAGGGCTGCATGATTTGAATGAAAAATTATATTGCCACTATATGGACACATTTCACAGTTGTGATTTAAACTGCGACATGTAATTATTAAATTCACCAGTTTATATTTAAACATATTTATCTAGGCTTACACCAAATAATGGCACAAATGGTCTTATAAAGAGGATGTTTGCCAATATTTAGGTTGATTGGTGTGCCCAAATTGTCTGTAGATTTGAATTTTGTATCAGCAGAAAAGTTCCTTAAAACATATTTTTGAATAAAGGATTTATCTTTATTGTCCTTAGTATTAGTTAGCATGTGCCGGAATCGAATTGAATCACAATGCCCATGGATCAAATCAGATTTTATCTGAAATCGATCTATGATTCAGAGCTCTGATGTTCTAATGTTCCAGCTTGTTGAGATTCAAGTGTCATTACTGGCAGGGTTTTTTTTTTTTGAGGTATAAATTTAACAAATTTGACATCCATTCTGTCAAATATCAACCTCAGTACTGATTCCAGCTGCACAAGCAAATGCAACTGTAAAGTTATTGCGTCTTGCATAGTAATATTTAATACCTTTTACCTGCTATTATGTCTTCAGTAGGGAACCACATGGGAATCATTTTAACATCTCATAAAGATGACATGAATATGAATTATAGATTTATTATATAAATTCTACTTTAATGCTGAACTTCCAACTACCTGCCAACGATGTTTGTGAGATGATCGGAGAGCGATTATTAAGCAGCTCTCTCTCTGTTGGTGCTTATGAGTCATGAGTTTATGGTCATTTTGGCAGAGAATCGATTAGACATGATTGATATTTTGCATCTTGATATATATTTTTCTCGTCTAAATGATTGACATTTTGATTATTGTGGTCTTAAACGGCTATAGTGCGTCCAAAGCTGATCTTTTTCAGTTGGTGATGAAGGGCGATGATATATACTGCTCAAAAAAATGAATGAAATACTTAGTTCCGCTATGAGTTGAACTACCCTCATGTATATATATATGTACTTAACTTTCACCAGTTCTCTGTTTCTTTCTCTCGTCTCACTATCTGATTCTTTCTGTCGCATCACTGACTTTTATCACAGCTCTGCACCTCGATGTTCTCTAACCCACTGTATCTACCTGCAGATCTCACCGTTTCTTTCTCTTTCTCTTAGGTCTTCTGCATGATGGACTGACCCCTGGTCCGCTGGCCGCGCATATCGCCTTAACCACTGCGGCGTGTGGTGCGACCGAGTGAGTCTGTAAGTCACGTGTGCTCCATGGTGACCCATGGGCCGTTCTCCCATCAGCCTGTCCACACTGAAACTGGGGAGGTTAAAGGTCATCCGCAGGCAGCTGCTTCAGCGCTACGAGCACCAGCCCTTTGTCTCCTGCCTGGCTGGACTCTATGGCTGCCAGTGGAGGCGCTATCAGCGGGCCAGAGCCCAACCTGGCGAGTGCTGCTGTAGCAGGGTGAGGACTTTCTTCACCTGCTATCTCTCTCCTTGCATGAAAACAGACTAGAACTATAATCAGGAGATATCACGGAGAACATTCTGTCTTAACCCCAGACACTAACATAGTGAAAATATTTGATAAAATAAAAAGACTTTGGTCAGGTTTACATAGCTGTGTTAAGTTGCAACACACACTCACACTCATACACACAGTATTGCTTTATTAGAACCAGCTGCTTTTGACTCTTTCCTTCTATCTGCTGATTGCATGAGCACCACATCGCTCACCGCTCTACCAAAGCAAACAATTCTGTTCCACTTCAGGCCGAAACCAGTCTTCTAAATGACATACAGTATTACATCTTGAGTCATGTACACGATGAGAGGTGACGAGAGGAAAAAAGGAGTGAGATTGCAGGATTGTTACAGCCAGCACTCATTCTGGATGAGTCACACTATAAATTACTCCACTGTAGGGTCCCAGAAGGACACTTCTCCTGTCTGAAAATCTCATTGATGTACATTAAAGGATTGTTCTGTCTTTAGTGAAGGCAGTTTGTCCGTGTGTTATTCCCCGATTGTTTTTTTCTTTAGTTGGAGTGTGCTAGTTTTGTCCTCCTCATCATCACGTTTTTCCTGACGCTGGTGTTCCTGTATTTCTGGAGCGAGGCTCAGAATGACTACGATGACTTTGACTGGTAAGGAGTCTCCAGTGTCAAAACTTAGAACTGCTATAACGAAGGTCCACAGCATTAAAAACTACTGTGTGTAATGAATAAAATGTGTATTATTCTTTACCGTTACCATCGGCAAACTGCTGTAGTAAAACAGGACTGAAACACTTTGGGAAGTCTCGGTTTTGCTTTGCATCAGGTTGCATCCCAGCACCCCACTGTTGTCTCCTTCGTTATAGCAGCACATCTAGTGTTCTCTGAGAGTATCACAAATATCATCAGGGCGATTATGTTCCATTCCAGACGGAGTATTTCCTGCTTCCTGACTCAAAGTGCTCTTGTTTGTGGAGCTCAGAAAAATGCAAGTAAAGAAACAGGGCTTAGTTTCCTGCTTACACTGTGGAAGTGTAAAAAGAAATAGCTTATAGTAGGCACTAAAAGCTTTAGCTGACACAGGGTTCGACAAAAGTTATGGCCTGAAGGCTCAGGGCCGGTATAAAAAAAACGTATTTCAGGCCAGTTGTTTGGTTCCTTTAGGACCATGACATTTTTTCTGCCACCCATCTGGTCGTGCCCCTGCAGTGCCATGGTATTGGTACATACTGTATACACGCACACATGTACAGTATAGAGCCTAAAATACCTTCTTTCAGAATTATTTGGCCAACCAAAGAATTTTTGCGTTTACTCAGTGGTTGGTATTTAATACTTACTTCCAAGGATATATACATGATATACAGTATGGCTGCGACTAACGATTATTTTAATAATCGATTAATCTGTCGGTTATTTTCTCTCTCTCGATTAATCGGATGAAAGCCAAAAAACTGAGAAAATCATTCCTTTCCAACCGTTTATTCAAAACAGAGCTAAAATCTTTAGAAAGTGCACAAACATGTTGCTCCTTGAGCTGTTATAATAAAAATAAAATAAAATAAAAATGGACTACAAAAAAACATAGACATGTATGCTTTACATCTGCCAAATATATATAGTGGAACCTTGGATTACGAGCATAATTCGTTCCGGAAGTGGGCCAAAACACTCGTAAACCAAATTTAAAAATTTTAAAACACACTAACAGAATCACTGCTGTAAAGTAAAAATAAAACAAATGAACCTGCACTTTACCTTTAAAAAAGAATCGCGACAGAGCTGTGTTTCTGTGTAAAGCAGAGAGAAAGAGTGTGTGTGTGTGTGTGTCTGTGAAGGTGAAAGTAGGAGGGGTCACACAGCAGGAAAAGAGCGTCTCTAATGAGACTTGTCTGTGTACACACACACATACAGACACAAAATAAAATATGTTTTACACACACACACATGTGGTCACAGTGTTATAGTAAACAGTACACGCGTGCACGGATGTTGATTATACTAGTAAGTGACTCGCACTAAGACCCAGCAGCCTCCGCCATGTATCTTTCCTCTACCTCCGCTCGTTTTTTTCTTTGCTAGCATCAGTGCGCGAGACCGAGTGTGTTCACTCCGCCCCGGAGTCTCGCGACACAACGAATCGATTATAAAATTCGTTGCCAACGCTTTTAGTAATCGATTTTTATCGATTTTATCGATTCATTGTTGCAGCCCTAATATACACGTACAGTACAGATTAGTGGCACTGAGAGGCGGTGAAATAATACCGGCCAAAAAAATAGAAGCAATTTTCCTGCAACCACAGCTTGCTCATTTTTGGTTCGATCGGAAAACGAAACATCAAACGGCTCCAAAATGTCTTTCATTCTGGAAAAATCGTGTTAATAAAAATAATAATGAAGATTTTTTTAAACCAGTCTTAAACCTGCTCACTGAAAATGAATAGGATTCTAGAGTAAATCAGACTCCTCTCCCCACAAACCTTATATCAAAACTTCAATTCGGGTCTCCTGAGTGCTGCAAAGAAACATGGAGAAGATTGGTAGAAGGGTTTGGGAGTTATGAAGCTTTGTTCGGAACCAGACACAAAACCGAATTTCCAATAGGATAACATGAGGTGTAGACTCTGTTCACTGACTATTTTCAGTTGAAACTTTTTTAAATTTGCTCTTGTGATCAGATTTTTCAGAGTCTAGTATTCATCATTTTTTTATGATTTCCTCTGTCCTCAGGTTTAACTTTGGGAACATGGGCTTCTGGTTTCCCTGGTCAGTGGTGCTGCTGGTGGTGGCTGCCTCACTTTTCACCTACATCGCCCTTCTGCTGGTGAGACTATAGAACTGAAGTAAATGTTAAATCTTCTGTGTGTGTGTGTGTGTTTTCCTGTGTGTTTAATTTAATTAACTTTACACACTGGCAGGTCTTAGCGGTGTGTCTACTCTCTGAAGGACAGAGACTTTATCTGCACTGGAGCCACAAAGTAAACATTTCCCCTTGACGTGTTAAAACCTTACGCAGTCTCAATGTTAAATCTCTAGTATTGAGACGTAAGACCTGTCTGAGTCTGTTGTTTTATGTTGTGCAGATTGGTATTCTGGTGACCCTGATATTCTCCGTCAGTGCCACTGCTGTG
The DNA here is from genome assembly GCA_028565275.1 of Leiocassis micropogon. Classification (NCBI taxonomy): domain Eukaryota; kingdom Metazoa; phylum Chordata; class Actinopteri; order Siluriformes; family Bagridae; genus Leiocassis; species Leiocassis micropogon. The sequence continues at coordinate 29,560,983 of JAOVVA010000037.1, forward strand.
CTCTCGGATCTTTGGAGCAAAGAATGGCAGACGCTCCTGTTGTCCTTTCAGGTTCCTCAGTCTTAACATTTCCGGATTATGCATGATTTTTGAAATACGCATTCAGATTGAAATAGCAATTCCTTGTTTCATTTTAACTCGTAGGTCACAGCACCTTTTCTGCATGTGGGTGGAGTCTTGCTTATGGCTTTTCTGTCCTGGCCAATAGCGCTACACTTCTTTCGAATGAATAAGAGAGGTGAGTGTCACTCATCTTACTATTTGTACATAATTGTAAACTCATCTAGCTAATTAAAAATAAGGCTTATCTTAAACTTTTTCAGTTTCTCTGTGTTTAGGGATGTGTAAGGTGGTGTAGTGGTTAGCACTGTCGCCTTGCACCTCCAGGGTCCAGGTTTGATTTCTGTCTGCATGGAGTTTGCATGTTCTCCCCGTGCTTGGTGGGTTTCCTCTGGGTACTCCGGTTTCCTCCCACAGTCTAACGACATGCAGATTAGGTTAATTGCCGTTCCCAAATTGCCCGTAGCGTGTAAATGAGTGTGTAATTGAGTGTATGCGTGTGTGCCCTGCGATGGATTGGCACTTTGTCCAGGGTGTACCCCACCTCGTACCCTAAGCCTCCTGGGATAGGCTCCAGGTCTGGACGTGACCCTGAATACAGGATAAAGCGGTATAGACGATGAATGAGTGAGTGGGTAATCTGGATCAAAAGTTATATTATAATAATAATAAGAAGAAGAAGAAACAGGGATGCCCCCATCACCAACAAGTCTAGTCCCCTTTGTTACTAATTTGTACACCAGAAATACCCCCTTAAACTATACTTCAACCTGAATGAAGATTATTAAAGAAAAACGATTACAGATACTGTATGTAACCTTGCTTTGACCGTAACCCAGTTTGGATTCATTTAGAATTCCATAAAAATTCTACAAACATTCAGACACTTGTTAGCTGAAACTTGATGAATGGATGGACAGTGGAACATCACTCAGTGGTGGTGCCATAATAATAATAATAATAATGCTTAGATGCTTTTTTAGTTATTTAAGAAGGTGTACAGTAGGTGTGTAAAAGGGCTTGATCAAATTTGTCATCTTGCTATCACACTTTGGCCCAAGCCACTCAAATCCTTATGCTTGCCCATTTTTTCTTTTTCCAACACATCAACTTCAGGAAAAAACGGTTTACTTGCTGCCTAATATATCCCACCCATTTCCAATGGCCATTGTATTAAGATATTGTTACTGTATGGCTTCTATGACAAGGTTCGAATTGTCATGGGAGATGTGATGGGTCAGAGCAACTCCAAAGTCAGTGACGCATGTCGGGCTGAAGACTGGCCCATGTAGCCCGATCCAATAGAATGTTGGTTGTGATAGAAAGGTGTCAGAACACACAGCCCACTACTGTTTTGTTGGTCATAAAGTTATGAATATATATACAGTGGAACCTTGGATTACGAGCAGAATTTGTTCCGGAAGCGGGCTCGTATTCCAAAACACTCGTAAACCAAATTTAATTTTCCCATAAGAAATAATGGAAA
>JAOVVA010000037.1:29562628-29583685 GCA_028565275.1 Leiocassis micropogon
GTAAACCAAGACTTGTTTGTTTTCCAAGTCAAAATTTATTAAAAATCTTTGCTCGTCTTGCGGAACATTCGCAAACCGTGTTACTCGCAATCCGAGGTTTCACTGTATTTATATTACAGTATACAGTCTATATATATATATACTGTATACTGTAATGTCTTTGGGAGTTAATTAATAATCTGACCTGACGGACAATACTGTATCAAGGCCTTTTCTCTGTCGTTACATGATCCTGTTAATATTTTATACCCCCATACAATATTTAAATAAAATCCGTTTAATGCCAGTGTGTCAGTTTTCCCTGCCAGCTTTTCCTGTCTCTTTTATTATGTAGCTCTAGAGTGCAGCGCGGTGTGACGCATTAGCTGTCCTTCACAGGCAGAACTTTGCTTTTGTGCCTTTCTCACTTTTCCCTCTCCTCTTTTGTATTCCTCTCACTCTTTCTCTCATCCCTCTGTCTCTGGTTGTCATGGGCACTGTGAGGCTGAGTCATGTCTGGGGCTCTCATCGGGGCCTTGATGAGGGGATGATTTACGAGCGAGAGAGAAAAAGCAAGAGTGACGAGCGCGAGGGTCACTGCTCGCCTCGCACTCTTTCGCACCGGCCGTGTCAGACGCTCGTCCCCGGACACATCGGCTCCATTGTTCATACAACACACTGACATCTTTCTCTCCCTCCTTCTCCGCCTCGCCCTTACGCTTTCTCCATATTATTCTGTCGCAACGCGAAGACGTCCTCCGCTCCCCCGGGGAAATCAAGTCAGCGTTAATTTAAAAGATGCACTTCTCTCGCGGAAAGATATGTTTAATTTAACATGATACTTTACTGCCAGTCATTCCAGACTCATGCAGTAAAATACCCAATACTACCTCAGTTTAAAGCCTTTTATATGGTTTAAATGATTGGTAGTGTAGCAGCCCTTGATGAAGTTCACTCTCTTAGCTTTATAGGGAGCTCGGCTATTCTTATAAGCGGAGAAATAAACACACGTACCGTCTTGTTTTTTATTGTATAATGACCACATTTGTTCCAACCCTAAAACTTATAAAAGGATTATATTGCAGCATTAGGATTACACCGACTTGGGCAATGAGCCACTTATTGTATTTATGAGCATTTTTCTCTGCCTGATGTAATATGCCTCAAGTGGAGACCTCTGTAGAAATATGTATTGAAGTATAGAAGTATTGTTTTCTGTTATTACTCAGATGATGTTGTTTAAATCTCATTGCTTATTACTTGTTAGTTTCATTATCCATCTTGGTGCCTTTAAATTACAGTAGGTGAATAAGATAAAAATGCTTATTTTATGTTGGTCTATAAAGTGCTTGAATTAATGTGTAAAGTGGTTACGCAGTTTAGAATAATAAAGCTTTCTTAAAGCACAAACACCATATTACAGTCCAGTAATTTGCGTGATAAGATGCACCAATTAACGTTACAACACTAAGAGATGCATGACATCAGATACACGCGTTCTATGCGGGCAGTTGTTGAGCCCATCATAGTCTCCAATCTTTATTCTAATCCCTGTTAGAAACTTGAATTCAGACGTTGTGCGAATGAATCTTAATCGGCATAATGCTTCAAATGAAGTTTTACATTTTTATATTGGATAAAATATATAATGGATTTGCAGTGGTGTGTTACAGTGGGTTATTTGTTCAACATTATTCCACTGTCCAAATTTTCAAAAATCTTTCAAAAACATCCCTGTGTGGCGCAGTGGTAAAGTGCTTGCCCTATCATCCGGAGATTGCTGGTTTGATCCCAGAGTGATGCTGTAGCCTCTCGCTGCCGAGGGCCTAGAGAGAGCAAATTGGCAAACCTCTCTCAGCAGGGTGGGATGGGAGGCACTTTATTGTCATCGCAACAAATTAATAAACAAATTTATTGCAGATCAATTTTTTGCATTAATTACATGAATTGTAGATATTGCATAAATAATAGATCCTTATTGCACACTATTTGCACTTTTTTTATAGCAGCATTCAGTGCACTTATTGCAAAAGGGTAAAACTGTTTTCTTGTTTTTAATGTTCTACACCGTCTGCCCGACGGCAGTAGATCAAACAGTTGATGTCCCGGGTGTGAATTGTCCCTTACAATTTTATTGGCTGGTTTTAGGCAGCGGGAACTGTGTAAGTTTTCCAGGTTGCTCAGAGGGGACTCGACGATCTTCTGGGCAGTTGTGATGACCCTCTGCTGTGCCGTTCTCAGGGCACCTCTAATTGCACCTCTACGGCCAGTCAGGGGCGGCTGCGAGCTCACGCAAGCGGAGGTAGTGTATAGCGCTGTCCTCCGAGTGTGGTACGCTGCCCCCAACGGTGTGTCGGTGACTTCATGCGGTTCGAAACACGTGATAGTCTGCGCCCCTCCTGACTGATTGGTCTTAACGTGGAGCCCCTAGTGGCGGGGAGGAATAGGACACGACTAAATTAGGAAAAAAATCTGGGGAAAACATTTTAGAAAAATAAAATAGAAATCTTTTGAAAACCATGTTGTCACGACGTTAAACATCATCACAACATTGTTAGAACTAAATTACAACAGTCGTCCAACCTTTGGGTTCCTGCTGGGTTAAATTTCCTAATGGTGGTATTATCTAAATCCTGCCCCCAGACCGTAATTTTCTTTTATGACTTTGATTTCTTCCTAATGCACCATAAAGTCATGGCTGATTACAATTTAATGAGACTAAGAAAGCTTTGCTGTCAGTCCAGCTGTGTGCGTCTGAGAACCAACAGGTCTTTGTACCGCTTTGCATGTTTGTAGAACTTTGTTTCTCCTGAGCGGCAGCTTGAGTTGAATATTAATATTATTAATCTCCCGAGACTCACACTATACCGTTGTGCATGTTGCATTTTATTCGCAGTGTTTCTTTTTATTAGCACCTGATTGAATATCTTTAAACCAGAAGTACTGTAGTTTGGCCAACCATTCTCAGATGAGGCTTGACACAAGGATATGAAGACAACATAGTTTGGGGAAAATGTCATGTCCTTATACGTCTCACGAGGTTAATGCGCGTTTAATAAAAGCACTTCTTCAACAGTGCTTTAAATATGAAGATTTTCATTTAATCTTTTTTCCAACAGCTGCCATGACAGTCGATCAGGCTGTAACTTAGCTGATGCGTTTTATATTGTATGTACTGTTATGCTGTTCTGGTACATTATAATGCATTTACAGCTTATGCACACAGCCAATCGTTTACATCATCTAAATCTAACGTAATAATAATAATAAAAAAACAAAGTAACATAGTGGAGCTTTCTTTAGCAATTATGAAAGGAGTCTCGAGTGACTTTGTAAGAGTTTGGCAGTAAGCCTCGCACCATGGGTGTTTCTGCGTGCTCTGTGGGTTCTCTGTAGCACGACAAGCTCCGCTTTTTGTCTTATTAATCTTAAGAGACAGCACCACATCACAGCAGCGCAACATGGATTATTTTCATCTAACAGCACACCATATACTGCTTTTCCTCTCACTTAAGAAAAGCTTTTATAAAGACAACAATGAAAATTCCTTATCAACAAAGATCCAGATGAAGTAAATACCTTGACTGAATGATGACGACGTTTAGATTTTTATCGTGTAAGCATTAGTAATTCATTTAGGGATAAATTAGACTGGTTTTTTTTGGCCAAAGTAACTAAGCTACACTAACTCTTGAACAAATGAGTCATTGAATCTGAATTGAATTAGAAATAAATTCATGCTCAAACCATGCGTTCCACTGTCTAATCTACAGAGAGTAGAGTGGTGACATCATATATTTTTTCTAGTGCGTCCATTTGTTTTACTCCACACAAAATATGAGGGCCGTTCAGGTCAAACCAGGACTTTTAATTGCTCAAAATAACACTGTTATGAGAATAAAAGCTATCTCTATTTCTCTAAATAATCCCCTTCTACTCTAATGCATTTATGCAAGTGTTCCACTAGTGCTGAAATACCATAAAAAGAAAGTTTTATTCATACTCTGGAGCCATGATCAGACTGCATGCTTCACTTCTGAAATACTGGTCTCCCAAGGGCTCCTTTAATGGCCAAGACATGTGGAAATGGCTTGGAGCGAGGTCAGGATAATATGGCGGATGTGTCAGTAACTCCCAGCTGAGTTCCTGTAATGTACAGCCGGTGCAGTGGGCAGCATGAGGTCATGCGTTTTCCTGCAAAAACAGAACGCCTTTGGTGATCGATCAGCCTGTTTGCTTTTCCCTGGGAGGCGTTCCACTTCACTGGAACGACTGCAGTGGGCTCGGCCAGAATCATCATTCAGAGATGTACAGCCTTCTTTAAAATGTTTGCACCATTCAGATGTTTTACTGCGGCCAAGCGTCTCAATTGATATGAAACATGCCCACATGAGTTGCTTCCTGTCCTGAAAAGGTGATAAAACTTACTTATTAGAGATGGAGGAAATAAATTACGTGCGCCAATAAATGTGGCGCCGCATTGACTCCAAAATCGATTTTTAAACGATTTATTACATTTATAATAGTGATGCACCGGTCGATCGACCAGTTACTGGAATTAACTGGTTTTCAGCTAGATCAGCCATGACCGATCAGCCTTGGACATATTCTCTGGGCCGAGTGCAGAAGTTTCGGAATTATGGAACAGAAACGCATTTTTATGCTGTTACATACGAAATCTTCATAATCATAATTTCTAAATCTGCGATGGAATTATTCTAAAAACTCACTCATTACACACATTTGCACCAGTCTAAAAACACCATGTGCAATAATTAGTCTTAAAACACATGTTTATACGTTGGAGATATTTGAGGCGGTAAAACGTCACAGTTTTTTTCTGTACAGGCAGTAGACTCGAAACTGTTCCCACACTGGCATACGGTACGCACAGAGCGGCAAAGCTCCAGAGAAAAAAAGGAAAATATATCTCCGGTCACAACAGTACATGTTATACATGTTATATATATATACTGTATATAAAAATACAAGTCTTGTATTTGAAGATAGTTTGCATTGTTTAAATGCTTCCCTTGGTTTTTAAGTGAGAAAACTAGTGTTATAAGGAATGAACTACATTTAATTACTCATGTTCAGTTCAGTTGTGAAGCTGTTGAATAAAGCTAAGTTATTCACCTTCAAGTTATGACAACTTTTTAAAGTTCATGGTCTTAAAATTGGAAAAGATGTGATAAATAAATGTTCCAGTATGGTTAATTAGTCGTAGATCTCTATGTAATTAACTAATTAATCTTATGAGCACAGTTGAACCAAAACATGAGAGCAAGTTGTATCTCCCGCACACACAGTGGAATTATATATGTTCTCTGTGACCACTCCTGGGGACTGTTCTATTTAGACCAGAGGGGGGTAAATTAACAAGAATAGGAGGATACTTTGCAGTTTGTGAACGCACTCATCTGTACCTAGGCTCCTGTTTGATGAGCTGCCCTGGGCTTATTAAAGATAACTGACATAAAAGCAGATGATTGGACAAACTGAATCTGAGGATCTGCTACAGAAGGTGAGCTAGTATTTTTTTTTTTAATAACAACGATCAGAACTACTATAGGATATATTCAATTCCAAATGCTTTTTTTTTTTTTGATGGGATATTTTCCTCGTCTACATCAGATCTGAAATTCAATGTTAACTGGCCAACTAAAACAGTCTAGAGAAGGAAGCAAACCAATCTTACATTATCACAGCCTTCATTGCATGATATTCCCAATAAACCTCCAGCACTGCTTAAGGAAGGGCATGCACCGAAGCTCTTCATTGTTCTGACGCTGTGGTTGTGGAACACATGTCCCCTGGTTGACTTCATAGTCTAAGGACAGAAGATGTCCCATGTCATATTGGTCTCCTGGCCATGAAAATACCAGCCCAGGGGGCTTCAGTCTTACCTGGTGTTGTTGCATGGTTTCCGCTATACCCAAAGCTAAGCACGCTTGATAGAGACTAAGATGGAAAAAAAAGACATCAGGTCTCTTTCTGAAATACATTTAGGCATTTGGCAGATGCTCTTATCCAGAGCGACTTACATTTTTATCTCATTACGCAGTTGAGGGTTGATGGGTCTTGCTCAAGGGTCCAACTGTGGCAACTTGGTGGTCATGGGGTTTGAACCTGGGACCTTCCGAACCGTAGTCCAATACCTTTACTAGACAAAATCCCTGCACTAGACAGTGGCTTCAAAAAACCTCAGTCTAAAGACAGCATTGCGAGAGAATTCTGCTCATTTAAGCATACACAGGCATGGACTTTTCTTGTTTTTTTTGTTTTTCGAATTGATTCAACTGTCGAACATCTGTGTTGCAGTGAGGCAGGTGGCCATCCTCGGTTCATACCTGGCTGTTCTGTTCGCCTTGTACCTGGTTCCTCTGGGCATGTATTCCCCTTGCATTAAAGAAGAGGGCACACTGGGCCCAGCACCCATCCTTATTGGGCACAGAGGAGCTCCCATGGTAAAGGCCACCAATACACCGTCCACAGACTTTCTGTAATGTTTATTTGACTTTGCTAAGACACGTCTGAGATCCTCTGATTTTTTGTATTTTCCTCCCACTGATCATGAACGTCTTACTGTTTTCATTCAGCTCGCACCAGAGAACACACAGATGTCCTTCCGGAAATCTGTGGAGGCTGGAGGAATGGGACTAGAGACTGATGTCACTATTAGGTGAGCTGGGTGTCTCTCCTATTTTCTCCATCTCTCTCTTTGTTTCTTCATCACTGTTATGGCGAGAACAGTCACACAACAGGATTTCAGCTGCTAATAAGAGGGCTCAGTTCCTTGCGACTGTTTTTTATCCTCTGTTCCCCACCAATTCCTGTTTCCTTTCATGTCTGTTTGTATGTCATTCTTTCTCGTTTGTCTCTCTCTCACCCCAGGGAAACTACTAAGCTGTCACAGTATTAATGTCTTCCTTTTACACAGTTTCTCTTTATCTGATGTCACTATTAATTACATGAACACAATTCCCCTGTCATGTCACTCTTAAATAAGGATTTTGTTCGTTCTTTCGGTTTTTATTCTCCTTTTTCTTCTATCATGTAAACACTTTAGTCTGAACAGTCTGGCCTTATCCGGCCCGATCAATATGAATTTTCAATTGGGGTGGGGTTTTGCCGGGGTGGGGTTTTGCCACTCCTGGTGGAAGCTACAGGCAAGCATTTGTGATGACTGGAAATGAGTGTGTCACATCGCTGTGGAGATATTTTGGCCCACTCTTCTTTGCAGAACAGTTTTAATTCAGCTGCATTAGAGGGTTTTCGAGCATGAATGCTTGTTCTAATGATTTTGTTTCTCATCTGTGGTTGAATTCCTTTAGATCACAGCATGAAGTGTTGCTTTCTTGCTTTTTTTATCGTGCTTGTCAGACAGGTACTAGTTAAATGATTTCTTGATTCATCAGGTCTGGCAGTAACCATGCCTGGGTTTGGCAAGTGAAATTAAATGTAGTGAAATTAAATTCCCTTGATAAATGAAATTTTAAATGAAACTGCATTTTGTATTTACTCAGGTTATCTTTGTGTAATATTCATTTTTTAATAATATCAATAATCCAAGTGTGACAAATATGCAAAATTAAAACCAGGAAGGGGCAAATACTTTCCCGGACTTTTACCTATTCAGTTTCTGGCTGGGGAAGGCACACTTTTTGGCTCACATTTCATATATAGTGAAGCATCCATCCACTCATAGGTGAGACTGAATTCTTAAATCCAATCATAATGCAGAGGGTGGGATTTATCGGAAAAGATGGGAAGTCGAGTCTAAACCTAAAGCTGGAGAAAATACTTCTTTTGTTCTATTTCTTGCAGATTAAACACAGTGGGCAGAACCCATTCAAAAATGATATATTCTCATCAAATGGTGCACACCTCAGATCAGCCTCCATGTAAACACCCAAGTTGGAATCTTTGATCAGAGTTATGAAACATAGCTGATATCTGTCTTTTTATTTCTCTCTCTCCCTCCCACTCCTGCCTCTCACTCCATTATTCATCACTGTCATTATTTCAGTCTATAACTACAACCCGACCTACAGTTTTCACCTCCTCATTACACCTCATTACATCTCCCATCCCGTTAGAACCCGACGTCCATCCATGCAATCCGTTCTCTGATCCCTGACACATCAAAGCCACCAGTCAGAGCCTCCAATGAGCCGCCCATTTATCAGATCTTTCTGCAGGACACAGGGTCATACCACCTAGGTGGCCTCTATAAATAGAGATCAGACACAGGTAGATTCCTGGTGCCCTCTTAGTCCTTCCATGAAGAGCGAACAAGCTTATTATCTGCCAGCTAATCCTGTTGCCAATCCCACGGTGCCTGAAGGAGCCCCCGATGTGCTTCTGTTAGCATAGGAAGTAGGAGGAGGTGTTGTTACTTAGCAAAGTCAAGGGTTCCTGTGTTGCATTTTCATAAAAAGTAGTAATCAATTGGATTATTGCTTTACAAATAAACATATCAGTGAACATCATTAATAAGGCTATTTGGTATGTCAACACTGTGCAGTTCAAACGGAATCGCCGTTCACCCATGTGTTTTCTCCTGGCAGCTATGACGGTGTCCCGTTTCTCATGCACGACAGCACGCTGAGAAGGACAACCGATGTACGCAAAGTGTTTCCCAACCGAACAAACACTCCAGCAGCCATGTTCACCTGGGCCGAGCTGGAGATGCTCAATGCTGGAACCTGGTTCCTGCAGGTGAGATTGTGGAAATGATTAATTATCGTTTATTAGCTAAACTAATGACAACTCTTGCATGTCTGTTCGTCAGAGAATCATGATAGCATTGTTAATATAGAAATGCTTTCAAACCCAATGTAGTAATCTACTTCTAATGTAAAGCCATAATAATGTTGTTTCTGCTGCAGGTATGAAGCCATTAGATATATTTATGCACAAATACTCTTATACTGTAATCTTTTTTGCATTTTAGCATGTACAATAATACATATATACATATAATAATACATATAATTTGATGTCCATGTCCAATTTTCCCTCTTTTCTCAGCTTCAAAATGGCATGCTTTTCTCTCATACTGTAGATACAGTAGGTCTCTGGTTATTCTGCTGGTTTATCTTTTTTATCAACACATGTAGAGTTCATAGATGGAAATTAAAGGAGTAACCCAAGAAGGGACATTCAGAGCTATTAAATGTTTAAATAATAAAGTTAACTTGGCATGCCAGGGCAAAAAGAAAAAAAAAGGGTAGGTCAGATGTTCCAATATTTTTGATCTTTTGGAAAATGAAAAAAGGCATTGAATATCTGGTGCAGCATGGTACCATTGTATGTATGTAACATTAATTAAACATCATGGTTAGGTTGCAATGCCCACTAAAGTGCCATAGTATTTACTCTAAAGTCCTATGGCAGATACTGTACCATGTTAATGTCTGAAAGACCACATAATACACATAATTCTGATGCAACACTGGAGGTATCCCATAAGAAATTTTACTATGGTGTGTACTGTAGTGTACATTACACTATACTACTACATATTACTATTGTATATTAATACTATTGTATATTATTGTACATTACACTATGGTACACACTATGGTAAAATGTCTTATGGGACACCTCCAATGTTGGAGGAAACTGAATCCTGTAGAAAATGTGTGGACTGACCTGAAATATAATGATGCAATAAACATATTGAGGTATGGTAAATAAAATTTGAAAAAAAAAAAAATCTACTTAGCTATGACTTTGAAATAACCTCTCAAGAAACTAAAGTAGATACCCTAGTTCAGTGGTCCTCAAAACCCCAGGCCAAGTACCAGTATCAGGCAGTAAATGATTTGGTACAGAGTCGCTCATGAAGAATTAAAAAAAAATATTTTTTTATTTTGTTTCCATTTTATTGACTATCGGAGTTTGGATAGTGTTTTATTTTGGAAAATGACCAAATCATCTCCCATTTTCTTCCGTCTGTACCTCTTGAAAACTAAACTACAAAGCAGACTGGACATAAGGAATACACTTCGGTGTGATTGTCTCTCTGGTCGCAGGGAAACAAGCTCAGGGCTCCCACTGATTCTGCATTATGGTATGCTGTATACTGAATATTGTGCACTTTATTATGCTTTGTCACAAGCGCGCATTGGCCTGTTCGTGGAAAGCTGTCTTGCATAAAACTGGCCTGTGGTGCAAAAAAGGTTGGAGACCACTGCCCTAGTTGATTTAAAACTGAGTGTATGATCACATAAAATGAATTCTGAGAAATAAAAATTGAGTTTCTATAGCCGGGATGTACAGCTCCAATATATTTGCACATACAGTAAGCCTCTCATGCTTATTGCATCCTGTATTAGATATGCTTCGGGGCTGTAAACCCATCAAGGGAAGCCAATACTGATTACAAGAATTATGCTGGTGGTATCAGGGGTTACTTGACTTTACAGTATGGTAGGAAATACCGAGCAAGACTCAATAACAGACAGTATATGACTAATTTATGGAATGTTCAACTGCAGTACAATTTTACATATAATAAGTCTTGGAATATAATTTAACGTAGCAAACAACATCCATAATAACATTTATTTTTTTCTGTTAATCCAGAGGGATCCGTTTGGTACAGCATCGTCTTTAGACCCGGATGATCGAGCCCAGGTAGAGAACCAGACGGTGCCCACACTGAAAGAGTTTTTGGACTTAGCCGCACAGCACAGGAGTTTAGTGATCTTTGATCTCCGCCGGCCGCCTATGAGTCACCCATACCGGAATACGTGGATCACCCGAACCCTGGAGGTCATCCATAACGAATCCTTCATCAACTCCAGCCAGGTAATGAAGCCTTTCTGTTACACGGCTTGAAGTGCGCATTTAATTTAATCCTAAAATGAAGATAAGAATGTAAATGTAAAAGCAAAATGCACTAGGAATGTATGCAAGGTGTAGAGAGAAACCTGACCACGTAATTCCTCTAGACAATCCACTTAAAGGTCACATGAATGGAGAAAATGAAAAGTAAATGATATAGATGTATTTGTGAGTAGAAATAAACCTGTCTAATTCACATGTCAGATCTTCCTAGAGCAGAGATGATGCTTTTTTTTTTTTTTTGACACTTGACATTTGTGTGTTATTTGGCCCCCTGGTTAATATCGAATTGTATTTATTGATCTCTCCTTCATCATTGCGTGTGTGTACTGTAGGTGCTGTGGCTTCCAGCGGATCAGAGGGACCTGGTGCAGGAGCTGGACCCGGATCTACAGCAGACATCCGGGAGCCGGGCGTCCATCGAGGAGCTTCAGGAGAACAACATCGTGAGGCTCAACCTGCACTACAGCTCAATGTCGCAGGAGCAGATCAGGTATAAACCCCTAATGACCTTAGTTTATGAACAACCACGGGTACAGTACGCATGTTTTCGCACAATAGACTTCTAGGCTTGTTCTGTGTGTATAATGTTAGCTAGATGATTTTAAATTATTAGCCATATTATGTACCTAGTAGGGCTGTATGTATTGTCTGTGGCTAAGTACACAGGGCTTATGGTATCACGTGGTATCAAAAGTTAGTGTCAGAACATTTTTATGAGTAACTGAGCTCGGCATCGTTAACGCTGCATTTCTAGTCATAACTAGGCACATGCGTTATTACGTATAAAACACTTAATATTTTATTTAAAGCCAATTAAATACAGAACACTAATGCTGATGAACATGCAACAGAATAAAGATGGAGCTCCATGTAAATTGGTTCGAACTGGAGTTGAAAGTGTGACAGACTATATAATAAGGCAGTAATTGATATGCAGTAGAGAGAGACTTGGAGAGAAATCAGGAACCTGGGAGAATGGCGTGATTGTGGCTTTTCATGTATTACACGAATTCGCCTGTGACAGTCGAGAGCACTTGATCATGGAAATTGGATGCTGTACTGCCGTTCACACAGTAGAGAAACTATATTGGTGTTACAGACTGTTCCTATTTGGATGATGATTTTTATGACGAAAAGGGCTTTACAGAAATTCAAGCTCTATCAGTCTTCCTCGTAAATGTGCCTCCTGAATGCCGTGAGTAATGTTTTGGCATGGATGTTCATTTTGCTGTGTCTGTCTTTGAGAATATTATCAAACACAAACAGCATTTGCATTGAACCACAGTTTCTTGTTCTTTGTCCATCTGTTCGCATTTTTTTTGAGGTTGTTACCATAGAAACCACAACATATAAGAAATAGCACATTAAATTAAACGTGAATTGAACTACAGCTTTCTCTACAATCAGAGTTGATTTTAGAGTTATTAATGACATCTTCTGACCCATAAAGATCGTTCGGCATTCAGTAGCACTGTGGTTACATGATTCGGCCAAAACATTATGAATACCCGCCTAATATTGAGTAGGTCCTCGTTTAACCACCCAAACAGTGATGCAATGTGTGTTCTGAACCAGCATTAATCTTTTGGCCAATTTGAGCTATAGTAGCTCTTACTGTATATTGCATCAGACTACTTTGGCCGCCCTTTGCTCCCCACATGCATCTGTGAGACTTGGCCACTCATGACAATGTTGCCGGTTCACCAGTTTTCTTTCCCTGATCCACTTTTGTTACTTCATGACGACCACATACTGGGAACATCCCACAAGTGCTGCATTTTCTGATGCAGTTGTCTAGACAGTACAGTTTGGCCCCGTCACAATAGTTACAATGGCGCCTGGAAGTGGGTCGGATATATTAGGCAGCATGTGAACATTTTGGCCCTGTTGATGTGTTGGAAAATAGTCAAGTGTAAGGATTTGATCGTCTTTAACAAGGGACAAATTGTGATTGCTGGACGACTGGATCAGAGCAACTCCAAAACTGCAGCTCTTGCCGGATGTTCCCAGTGGTCAGAAATGAGCAAAAGTGGTTCAAGAAAGGAAAACAAGTGAACTGGAGCCTCACTGATTAGCTCAAATTGATGAAAAGGTTAATGCACTTTACTGTGGAAAGGTGTCAGTAAACACAGTGCATCACTGTGTTAAATTTGAGTAAAATACAAATCTGCCAGTGCTCTTCAGCGGAGCTTGACAACACAGTAATGCACATGTTTTTTTTCCCCATAAACAGATAAATGGTTCAAATATAGCATCAAATCCCGTGTGGCTTATACTGTAGTATGGAACAGAAACACCACTATTTTTGAGGCTTAGAATCACAATTATTAACTCCATCGCTCTTTCCATCTCTTCTCAGTAAATACGCCTCTGTGAACATCAGCACTAACCTGTATGTGATCAGTCAGCCGTGGCTCTTCTCTCTGGCCTGGTGTGCCGGAGCTCATTCAGTCACCACCAACGCACCGCACCTCCTCAAGATCCTGCACAAGCCCATCTTCCTCATGGTGAGAGACGCTGCACTGACCTACAGTTGTGGCCCAAATCAAATAAAAAGGTTTTAATGACTTTCTTAAATCATAACAGTGAGAATGAGAAGAATACTTTATTTCCTGCAATTAAATTGCTGTACAATAATAAATATTTAGTATGAAGTCAAAAAGACGTCTGCAGTACTTCGGTGTCACTTGCTCAGTCCATGT
Source organism: Leiocassis micropogon (assembly GCA_028565275.1). Lineage (NCBI taxonomy): Eukaryota > Metazoa > Chordata > Actinopteri > Siluriformes > Bagridae > Leiocassis > Leiocassis micropogon. The sequence goes on from JAOVVA010000037.1 coordinate 29,576,167, forward strand.
CTGCTCGAGTGCTCCCTGTACAGAGAATTGTGCCACAGATGTTCCCAGGTCACTTGAAAATTCCTTAGTTTTATTCATTTTTATGCAGAGGTGGACACCCGGCTTGAGAAAGTAGGAAAGTCCTGCCACATATGTCCGTTCACTAAATAGTGACATCATCTGTTTTGGGCACAGGGAGAACTATAACACGTCATGTACAGTATATTGTCTTAATATTTTTGGCCACCGCCAAAAGTGGTTTAAAGCATACTTTGGACAATTACACACAAATTTCCTTTGATCTCATATGTTGTCTATCAGTTAAAACTTGGTGACCAATCATTATTGTGTCACCTGCCTGCAAAGCATAGGCGACACATAGGGATCACTATTCATTTGATCTAACCGCCACATAGTGCTTTATAGGAAGCATAGACATGCACTAGCTGTTTTATTTTCACTATCTCTTCCATGTGACATTCAGTGGTCTTCCTTACAAGACTCACGTCTGTTATATAAGACAGACGTAGCAGGCATTTCGAAGTTTAGTAACAGTCTCTTTAGAGGTACAGCCCAAGGTTTGAAGGCAAAATTGTCCTGAAAGTGATTGACATATACTGTATATACAGCACCAGTCAAAGGTTTGGACACACCTTCTATTTCAGTGTTTTTTATTTAGTGATATATATTTCTACACCCTAGAATTCTAGAGCAATACTGGAGATTTCAAAACTATGAAATAACACATTACGTAATTAAGAAACTACAGCGACTTATTTAAAACACAAAGGTCAGCTATTCTGCAATACTTTGTGCAAGAACAGTATTGTCAATTGCATTTGTAAAACCCATCAATAGCCATGATGAAACTGGCTCTCGTGAAGACCTTCCCAGGAAATCAAGACAAAAAAACACTTACCTCTGCTGCAAAGGAGAAGTTCATTTAGAGTTACCAGACTCCTTACATATTTTGGATGCCTTTAGCATTGTTTTTCAGTGTTGTAAGAAGAGTGTGTTCAAACTTTTGATTGAGAGTTTATAATTATAAAATTTGCATGTAATAAAATATTTAATACACAGTTAACTTAAACCTATATTAGCTTAAACCTAAAGTAGAAAACGTCTCACACCCAACATGACTACGTTTCTGGTTCTCTCTCAGAGTTTTAACTTTCACAATCTCTAACCAACACAGACCCCACACCAGTACAGTCTGATGTGGATTATAACCGACATTGTGTCTGCCATCGTCATCACAGCTGTTTTCATATTCCACTGGTGAGTTTTTCCCGAACATTTAAGGCAGCGAACATCTGTTTCATTGCTGTTTTCTCAAAACATCATGGTAAACGTTGTAGAGAATGATGAAGATCTTTCTTTTTTTTTTTTTTATCTAAAAGGTGGCGAGAACGAGGTTTGCCTTTCTGGTCAGACAGCAAGCAAGTGCACGAGAATGGAATGTACAGCAAATTTAGGACTGGTAAGTGGCACTGTGTGTGAGACTTAGCATGACTTACTCACGCATATCCTACTAGCATGTGCTACACACATCTGTAAACAATGCAATTTGACTGAGGTGTTTAATGCATGTATTATAACGTAATATATTTTTGTGATCAAGAAATGTCAAGAAATTTGGGATGCCGGCGTATACTAAGATGGAAGCACCCAATTGTGTAGCATGTCTTTGTATGCTGTAGCGCATAAACCATTCACTGGAACTAAGAGACTGGAACTCTGTCCCCGTCCAGAGCCCTGACCTCAATCCAACTTAATACCTTTGGGACAAACTGAAATGCTCAACATGGCGTCATTAATGCTCTTGTGGTTTAATAAGCATACTGTAGTTGCCCATAGCCATGTTCCCAAATCTTGTACAATGCCTTCTGAAAAGACAGTAAAAAAAAAAAGACTATATTTACATTTCATATAGATAATGTCCACAAACTTTTGGTCTAACCGTGTAGGCATTTGTATTTTGTAAATTCTACCAAGAGACCATAAAAAAAAAAAAAAAAAGCAAACCATGCATGGACACGCTTGCTTTGCTATGAGCTGCATCACTTTCTGTGTCATAGATTCGCCTGAGGTTCACTGTGTTCGCTGGAACCCTCTCTTCTCTGAAGATTCTCCATGGAGCGTGTTCTCAGTGGCTCCTCAAGAACTCGCCCCTCCCCTGCATGCACCCTTGTAAAATGGTGTGACCTTTCACCTCTCCTGTCCTTTGAATAACCCCACTCCTATTTTTCTCTCCACCTCTTATTGACCTGTCCTGGGCAGAACTGAGCGACGTCTGGTCCATCTCCAGTCTCAGTGTCCGAGGGGAGGGACGGAGCGGGCCCACCACGCCCAACCTGCCCACCATCACGGAAGAGCCGCTGGTCTAAGAGAGAGAGAGAGAGAGAAAGACGAGAGAAAAGACTATCTCTGTTTCGACTCCACAAAACCATCCATCGGTCCATCTACCTTTCCTTCTAGCCATTACTGAATCCTGTGAGCTCTATCGCCAGAACTTTTTCGTTTATGATTCAGACTGAGATTTGCTTCAACCACTGCTTCACAAAGAACCAGCTGCATATGAAGCGACCAGCATCTTCTCGATAAAACCCAGCAGGATTCATGAAATATTTATCATAGGCTCTTTTTAAAGTTGTATTCAGTATGTGCCATTATGAACTCCTCTGGAAATGTACAAACGCACCTCAGTGCTCATTCAGTCGAGAAAAAACAAAAAAGAGAAAAACTTCATGCACTTTGTGTGGTATGTCGATAAGCAGAAAAGCGTATAAATATAAAAAGTTTTGCTACATTAGAATTGTAATGCTAATGTATTATAGCTTATCAGTGAATGTATCTTATCAAGCTGAATGTAAGCATGACTGCGAAAACACACCACCTGAGCTTCTGCTGCGTCTGTAGCACTGTCCAAGAGATAAAATTTAAAAGCAGCGTATGTATTTAAGAAAAGTACAGTAGTCGATAACGAATGGCTGTCAGTCAGGTAAGACTGGAGTGCCAGAATACACCTTCCAGACTTTTCTTAAAGGGATAGTCCAGATGTTTTTCAAGAGCGCCTTATATCGAAAATGACGAAATTAAAAGTGAATTATGTTAGGTCTTGGTCGTTAAACGTTTTCCTGCTCTGGACACCAACCGTGAAGTTTGTCAGAATGCCTAGAATGTGTGTATAATGTAAGTAATCGAGGGCAAATTCTACAACCCTCATTCAGTGCAATGATACATTGCAAAGTTCAACTGAGACTCATACGGAGCTTCTGCAGTCCGACTAAGCTGAATCCAGTTGGTAACTTTTTATACACTGTGTATAAATATATAAATATGTAGTATATATATGTTTCTTATTTTCAAACATCAGTATTATTTGTATGCTAAGAAAGAAAACCTTTCACGTTTCAGTCAAAGTTCTCAGAAGAATTGTGGGTAGTTCTGCAGGATGTAGGGTCAACATTGGTGTTGTCATCAAATACTTCCTTTGTCTTATTAGTTACTGTTTACTGGGCTTTATAGTTCCCCCTTTTTTTGAAGACATCCTTGCTCTACAGCATGTATTTGCATGTTGGACAGCATTTATTTGCATGTTCTGTAGTCAGTTGAAAGCTTCATATGAGTCTCAGCTGAACATTGGAATACATTTTTGGCCATAACAAGGGTTGTAGAATTTCTCCCTGATTGCTTCTAAACTTCCAAGCAGGAAAATATCGAATCACAGTATACAGTATGCACCACAATTTTGACATAAGACATACTATCCCTTTATAAGTCTTAAGAGACAATCAGAACTAACAGTTACAGACTGAGGCTGTTTTCACAAGGAAATTTCACTTATAAGCAATACATATTTGTGCATCTTATGTTGTAAACGTGTTTTTGTTTCCATGTTAAATGTTCAGCATATTGCCCTTTATACTTAATTTAAAAAAAAAAAACGCACACAAAACATGCATAGAAACATCATTGAATAATTTATCAGAACAATATTAAAACACCATTCTTTTCTACTCTGAAGTGAAAAGTGCGTAATGTATGAATGCATAATTCAAATACTACATTTAAAAAAACGTTACAGAGGAAATAATTTAAGGTGAACACTAACAGATACACGTGTGACATATTTTAGGCTTGTGATGTGTGTATTTACTTTTGACGATGTGGTTTGGCCAAACGTGTCTGCTTAGAGAGGGAATACACACCGCATCCTGATTGATCAACTTTATCATATGAGGAAGCAGAATATCGTATCACAATGGGTGTGGTTTCATCCAGGATGACTCCTCCCACATTTACACAAGGGCTCATGTACTGTAAATATTAGATCAGTATGAAATGATGCATCATGTATACATGAAAGAATTTTCATTTATTCATCCAGTTCAGGTTTACAGAAAAAGACTGGATAAAAGACTAGAAAGAATGTGTAGATAGATAGTGTAAGGATCTACCCAATGACGGAAACTTTAAAGCTCTTTTGTAAGTCGCTCTGAATAAGAGCATCTGCCTAAATGTAAATGTACATGATGAGCAGACACTTGTCCTGGATGATGGATGATAGAAGTGCTAAAGGAACCTGGTCAAAGTCAGGTTTACCTAGTAAACCAGTATTTCTGGCCATAGAACTGCTGCCCACTGGAGATCCTGTTGTTGGGTATAAACACTAGAGATTGCTGTGTTTGAAAATAACGAGATAAAGATAAAGAGACCTTTCTATCATGGTGATAATACACCGAAATTTGTGTGTTGGCACTAAGAGGCCAGCAGCTATGAAGAAAATATAAGAAAAAGACAAAAACAAAGATTCAAATAAAGATATAAATATAGCAATATATATATATATGTACTGTGGAAAAAATTCAATAAGATCAGCAAGTTCTAAAATACCTGCATTGGTGCTTGTTGTATAACATATTGATTCAGAAAAGTCCTTGTGAATTCAGCCTAATACAAAGGAAGAAGACAATCTGTATTCACAGAAATCTGACTACACACTGTCTTGCAAAATTTGCAAAAACGAGATGATTCAAAATACAGCTGCAAATCATTGTGTAATAAAAATTAAGTAGACATGATATGTAGAATTATTGTAGCTGTAGGGCAACATGAAACAGTTTACACTAAAGAACTTTCCTACGTATTTACGCTGTTATACTGTAATAAACAGCCACGTCAATTAGGCAATAGTGACGGACGAATCCTGTTCATTCCTGTGTACGACGTACAGTACATTCAAAACATTTATAGTAGACTGTCAGAAATAATGCAGCCTTTGCACCTGTACTTTGCCTGTATTTATTGAATTATAATAAATCTGTTATTAATACTTTTATTTTCTTGTAAATAATGACTAATGAAATTGAAAAAGGTTTTCTGAATAAGAAAGGGCTTTTTCATAGTTGTACATATGTGGTTTTGTTTTGTTGTTGTTTTCAACAAAAGCAAAGCAGCGCAAGTTCAACCAATTTATTTCATGGACATTCCACAACATTAAATGTAATTATAAATGGATTAAAACGATGATGTGGTGTTGTTCTTTAATAAACAAAAATGTAATCACTGCTGCAGTGTATTTGGGATAAAACAGTTCAGGAAATGCTGTTATAGAAAATTATGGGGAGACATAAAAAGCTCTGATGCTTTAGTGATTCGCCCTATCGACTCGTATTGTCAGGGGTGGGGGAACGAATCATGCTTCTGTGCGTCTGTGTACATGTTCTTTCTCTCCCCCCCCCCCCTCCCCCCCACACACACAGTCCAAAGACACACAGTGTATGCTTATTGCCATTTCCAAATTGTCTGTAGTTGATTTTGGTTTGTGTGCTTAAATAGTATACAGTGGATTATGAATGTTATGTTTCACTCTTTACTGTTTTATTCTTTAATATTGAAATACAAAATATCAAAAATTTGGAAATGTCATAAACCGACATAGAAACATGCTGTAATAAATTATTGCAGCGAAGGGGCGTGAGGATGCAAAATGCTTAAAATAATTTGAATGAAAAACATAGTATAAACAATCCAAACACTCGATAAACGATAAACAGGCCAGGGTGAAAAGAAGATCAAACCACATAGACAAAGAGTAGACTAAATTCTGAGAATCTGAGAACACAATTAAAGCACAAGATCAAAAATGGAATTATTATACAGGATAAACCAAAGGCTTAAGAAGGACCTGGCAAGAATACAGAGCATTGCTTTGGAGTGTCAGAGTAGACTAAGCATCCATATACACTGTCAAAAAACAACAACAAAAACGTCTTCCATTGGGTAATTACTGCAGAGATTAATATGGTTCAGCTGGCAGCAAGTTATTTAACCCTAACTGATGAGCAGCCCAACGTCTTAACCATGTCAGAAGACATATCCTGTGTTCGCGGCAAAGATGTTACTCTTTTTTTTTTTTACAAAGGTCAAATGATTAGCCTGCATCAAGCAAAGAAAACAACTAAGGAGATTGCTGAAACTGCTAAAATTGGGTTGAGAACTAGAAAATGCGTTATTAAAACCTGGAAGGATAGTGATGACCCACCGTCTTCGACTAAGAAATGTGGTCGGAAGAAAATTTAAATGATTGTGATCAGAGATCACTTAACGTTTGATGAAATCAAATCAGTGCGCCTGATCAGTGAATCATGGTGCTTTATGGGTTTTGCAGATGCATGTGACAATACTGTTCTTGCAAGAACTATTGCAGACCGGCTGATCTTCAGGTTTTTTCATGAAAATGACACACATGGCATTAGGTAATAAAGTAACAACAACAACAACAACAACAGTCAGGTACTTTAGGACACGTCTGGTCTGAAATATAAATCGGTATAAAAATACCCAGAGCTGCTTATTACAAAGGTGTACTGTACAATATAAAACTAAGAAGGATGAAAACATTTGTCTGTGTGAATCCGCCAAGTAAACAGAAAGCTCAAGCTTCGAAAGTATGTTAAGCCAGATTTTTTAAAATCTGCCCTTCAAGAAGTAGGTCAGAAGTGTCCACAGTCCAAACTTCCCCCTTGCTAAAATGCTTATTATGGAATAAGGTCATGAGTGGGATAACACCACGTTCCTGCTCTGAGCCATGTGTATCTGTCCACATCCAAAAAGTAGGTTGGTTTCTTAATAATCCGGGCTTGTATTCATTACATAAACTGCAACAGTATTAAAAAGATTTATCTACTCATAATTTGTTGAAATATATATTTTATATTGAATTAAATATTAATTAAAAAACACTTACTAATAAGGTAACTGTGAGTACATTTACTTTGTTGCTGTATTTATGTACATACAGTATGTTGCATGACTTGAGTAGTTTTATTGGAGGATACTTTTACTCCAATACATTCGACAACAAATATCTGTACTTTTACTTAACTACAGTTATGCATGGTGGTAGGCAGTGTTGGGGGACGTTACTTTTTAAAGTAACAGTTACAAAATTATCGTCATTAAAAAAGTAATCAGTTACATTACAGCGTTACTTTCTGATAAAAGTAACTAGTTCGAGTACTTTTCCATTGCAGAA
>JAOVVA010000037.1:29584210-29599032 GCA_028565275.1 Leiocassis micropogon
GAGAGAGCTCGGCCAATCAGCTCTCTCTAGACCTCCTGCTGCGAGAGGTTACAGCATCACCCGGGAATCGAACTCGCCATCTCCGGATGATAGGGCGAGCACTTTACCACCGCGCCACCATTTACATGTCTGTATACTCATATTGAGCTACAGGAACACTCATGGATGGCTTTATACAAAAAACTAAACAAAGCATGCATCTTTCAGACTGCAGTTCTTGTCACATTCTGTGACAGGTTTTATATTTCATTGGCACACATGGGCACAAACGTTTACCTCACTTTGGCCTCAGGAGTCTTACCCACAATGAGATCAATACCTTGTCACACTCTTGCCCAGTGGCAGTGCTGTGCTGCCTTAGGTTAGCCTTGGGAGACATGCCCATTACAGGATCAACCCCTCAGTACACCAGTACACCAATTAACCTAACCTACATGTCTTTGGACTGTGGGAGGAAACCGGTGTACCCGGAGGAAAGGATCTTGAACTGCACAGTGATTTTTGTTCCTATCAAAAATGTGCCATCCATTAACTCAATTTTCACGACCACATAACCTGATCCTTAATACAAGTAACATTCTCAGTGTAAACACTAAGGTAATTTCAACTTCAAACACGATTCTGAATATGACACTGAATAAAGCCTTTGCTGGGGTAATACTGTAACTACTGTAGTGTAGACATAAGGGATTCTTCTGAAACCATTTCTTTGATGCACAAGTTGCAAATATTTAAGACCAAAAATAAATCTACATGCCGGTACGGTGGTGTAGTGGTTAGCACTCCTTGGACCTCCAGGGTCCGGGTTCAATTCCCAGCCAGACTCGATTCCCGTCTCTGTGTGCATGGAGTTTGCATGTTCTCCCTGTGCTTGGTAGGTTTCCTCCGGGTACTTCGGTTTCCTCCCACAGTCCAAAGAGTTCCCAAATTGCCCGTAATGTGTGAGTGTGTGTATATGTGTGTGCGTGCCCTGGAATGGATTGGCGCACTGTCCAGGGTATAACCCGCTTTGTGCCCCAAGTCTCCTGGGATAGGCTTCAGGCCCCCGCCACCCTGAATACAGGATAAAGCGGTATAGACGATGAGTGAGTGAAAAAATCTACATTTATAAATGTTAAAGTTCAAAACACGGATCCAAATTGAATATGAACGACCCAAAAAGAAAAAAGCTCGGCTTTCAAGCGTGCTCTTACAAAATATTTCAAATGTTCCAAACCTATCCAAAATCAAATTTAGATCTTATAAATCCACTTACATAATGTGCTTTTATTCTTCTCGTCCTCTATGTCTCTTTTAAAATCACAAAAAACAAACACGGTCAAATAGTTTATATTGAACTTCGCTTTCTACTGTTTCAACTCTCAAATCCTCTTACTTTATTTTCCCGAAAAACACTTCTGTACAAACTTCTGCACTCAATTTTTTGATGGAAGTGTGATGTACATCATATGAATTAGTGGTCTTCACCATGACATATTATACAAATACTATGTAAAACAGTAATAATAATAAAGTCAAATAAAAAACTGCCTTGTGCATTGTAGATTTTTTTTCTTCCAAGCAAATCGTAGTGTGCCTAATCAGGAGTGAATTACATACAGTACCGATAAAAACTCACAATTACAGCTTGTGTGGCTATTTGTCTGAGTGTAAATTTGTTTGTTGTTAAGATTACAGTAATATTTACTGAACAGCTCATTATGCCTAATGGCTATTTTGCAGAGCAGCTTACTGTAATTTAACCTTAAAATAGCAAAAACTGTTCGAATGAGATGAATATGAGCATCTTGGACAATTTTTACAAATACAGTAAATGCATCACTACGACTAACTATGATCAGCATGTACATACATAAACAATTACTATTTATCACTTAAAAATAATAATAATAATAAGAAGAAGAATCATAAGTAAAACAATATACAGATACTATATCCAGGTATCCACTGCAAGTCACTTGCTTCATGCATGCACAGAAGAACATCAATCTTGCAATGCTTCAGGAGTATCATACTGTAGTTCTCTTTCGAGGTCAGATTCAGTATTTGAAAGGCGGGAGGAGAGCAGATTTGACCCTCAGAGTCAGAGGTAGTCGTCCTCGCTGGAGAGGGATGATACAGCATCATCAAGGCAAACGGAGCCCTGCGAGCTGTCAGAGGGACTGCGGCTCATCCTCCACAGCTGCCAGGCGAAGGTCCGGCTCCAGCTGCACGGCTGACCCACACCCCGGAGCACGCGCAACAGCTCGGCCGCCTCCCGCCAGTAAGACGTTCACCTGCTGTGGCCACGTGAGCTCCGCTGCTTGCTCATTGTGGTCAGCATCTGGCTGATGTAAGAGGTCAGGAGGTCGTCCATTTTGTACCCCTGTTTAAAAACAGCGTGAACAAAATCCTTGTGAATGGGAAGATACTGTATTTACACAATCCCACAACTTCAAATTTGAGTTTTATATCAAAAGATAGAAGAAACTATATCATTTCTGCATTCATTTCATGATATTTGAATGTAAAACAACTTTGAACATGCCATACAAGTACGTAATAATGCACGTTTGCATGTAAATCCAGGAATATGAATGCATGTAACCAGAAAGTTTGAGAATAACTAAGCGAATTAGAACGACATGGAGTTTAAAATTGCACAGACTTTAAACAGCCTCTTTTTATCTGCAGAATCCGGACATGAACGTAACATCAACTGACCAGTGAGGTTTCACAGAGCAGCTTGCTGCCTCGCACCAGGTTGCCGATGGTAATGTGGAAGTAGGTGTTCCCACTGCTCCAGTTGGAGATCTTTGTAAAGGGGTGAGTGGTTAAAATATCCTGAAAAAGGGAAGAGAGAAATGAATATGCAAATCAACAATCGTTTAAGCTCGTTTGAGTGAAACACTGATGTGGAAAAATCTAATTCATGCAAATTCTCTCCCAGACCTTGGTTTTGGGGTCTATGAGACTGACTCCATGCTTGTTGATGGCTATTAGCAGAATTTCAGGAAAATTTGGCTCAGTAGTTTGCTGCAGTGGTAAGAGTAAGAGTATGAGTAAGAGTCATCAATTTGGTATATACTGTACTGTATATAGCTGCCAGGAATGTACATTTATTATTACCTTCACTTCAAAGAAAGCTGACCCAAAAGTGGCCCACTTGTAAATGATCTTTAGAAACATCAGCTTGGCTTCTTCCCTCGACTTGCCCGCTTGCTTGTTGAAGTACGCCACAACCGACTGCATCGGACAGAATATTCAAAATATTCCATATTGAATAAATCTATACTGATCAGGCTCAGTTACAAACATATTTCACGAAAAGTATTACAAACTCACTCTTTTCCAGTCATCAGGAGAGAGCTGGCGAATCAGGTCCTGTGGGATCATCTCTTTCAGCATTTTGGGGATGCTGGGAAAGTATGATTTGTCATCCTCAAATTTGACTCTGTAGATTAGAGCTGCCAGCTGAAAGACCTCCTCTCTGGAGCATTTGTGGTAACCACGGAGGTATTTAGGAAGCTCCTGGATAGAAAAAGAAATGTTTCCATCCATCTATCCATCATCTGTACCACTTATCCTGTTTAGGGTTGGAACCTATCCCTGGGAATTTAGGGCACAAGCTTGGGTGCATCCTGGATGAAGTGCCAATTACCCGACATTGCAAGTCCTTAGACTGTCGGAGGAAACAACAGGACCCAGAGGAAAGCCAGCAAGCACAGGGAGAACATGTAAACTCCATGCACACAAACAAGAGGTGAGATTCAAATACCCCAACCCTCTAGGTGTGAGATAACGGTGCTAAACAATAACAGTGAAAGAGTGCATATTGTGGAAAGTTCACTCTTTGAATTAGCACCTACTATATTTGCAAAGTTTTACTTTTTAGGGCATGATTTGTCTCAACCATGATCAAATTCACATATACAAGCAAGTTTCCAGCAGTTTCCTTTCCTACAATCCTGTTTAAGGAAAATAATTAACAAACAAGTCATGTAATAAACAATATCATTTTTTTTAAACTGTACAACGCAAAAGGATTAGTTTCCCCTAAACCACAGCAATACCAGTGACAATAAATAAATGATTAAGAATGGCATGTCATACAGTACATTTTATCTATTTATAGTTGTTGTCATTCATTTAACTTGCCTGATAATAATGAAAAATAGAGTCTGCAAAAGAGTCCTTTCCAGGGATTGTGTTAGTCCATAACTTCTTCATGAAAAACACCTGGTAGGTCAGTGAAGGAACTATACCTGTTAAAAGGAAGAAGATTGTTTTTATCTATTTAGCCACACATTTAAAGACATGAAATTACATTTAAGAAGAATCCTACATTGAGCCATAAACTTATTATACAACTTATAATAATAATAAACTTTGCAAGTCGTGCTATAACTGTAACTGTTACCATCTTTTGCAGGTCTGGCTTTCTTGATCCAGTCAGTAAGATGACGGACAAAATCAAAGAAGAAATCACCCTCTGGAACGCTTATCACCTGTATAACATTATAAAAAAAAAACAGAAGTTCTGACATACTGTTCTTCTATTACAGTATATTGAGTGAAACTCCTAAATTAAGCATGACAGCTGGAATCTGTAACAGAGCTCTGTTTGGAGAGATGCTTATATTACCTTATCCGAGATCTTCACAAACAGACTGAAGCCCTCTGCGCTCTTGAGCAACAACCTCCCCGAGATGTTCAGACAAAAGTCTTTGGCTTTCGTGCTGGACTCGACTTCGAAAGCCTGAGATAAAGAGAGAGAAAAAGATTGACTTCACAAATATTTCACACTCACACTGAGCCATGCCAACTCTGATCGCATCTCAGGCAGAAATATTATATACAGGTACAGTACGTATTTTAAGAAATACTAGAGACTGAATTTTTTTAGATATCAGGGTGTTCAAGTGAAACTGGGACTTGTGGATGAAGGTGTAAAATTGATTGACATTTACAAAAGAGTTCAAGCACAATACGGTGATGAAATTCTTATCTACAGTAAAACATTGGAATGGTGCAAATGTCCTACAGCACCACAAACGTCCCAAAATGATAATCCCAGCTGAGGTGACTATGTGCAGTCATTCCGGTAAACATTCAGTAAGTGAAATGCCGGATCCTTGAAAATCAACTGATAACTTGCCGCCAACGTGTGGAAGAGACGTGTCTGTCTGTGAGAACTGTACACACGATCATTCTTCAACACCACTTGCACATTACGGAAACTCGGCTAGAAAATATTGCCACATCCCCCATACAGACCCGACCTCGCCCCAAGCCATTTCCACATTTTTAGGCTATTTAAGGAGTTCCTGGGAGGCCAGCGTTTCAGACATGAAGCAGATAGTTCAATCAGGGCTCTCACATTCTGACAAAAAACCTTCATGGTATCCAAGCACTGGGATAAGTGTATTAGTGTAGCAGGAGATTATATAGAGAAATAAAGAGAGTTTTTAACCTCAGAACTCTGTTGTTCTGCACAATCAAAAGCCCTGGTTTGACTTGAACACCCTTGTATTTGAATTTTCTTACATGCTTCTCAACTTCGCTTGCGGTACTGTACCTCATCTGTGTCGTCTGGGAAGTACACTTTGTGAAAGATCTGTGTTGTCTTGTGCTGGATAGCCTCCACTTCCACCAGGTGAGGAGGATACTTTCTGGAGCCATTCCTGGTACACAAAACCGAACAAACAATTCACGAGGTGCTGTTTATACAGTGTGGACTTTTTAAGAACAAGACATGTTTAATCAAAAGTTTGGGCTTCTTAGTGAGAGATGCATCAGTAAGTGTGTGGTGTGATATAAGACTGTTACTGCCCCAAAGCTTAAAGTGTTATATGTCTCTCATCACACACTTCTTTGCTAATACTATTAGTGAAAAATAACCCAAATTATCCAGTTTTATCCATTTATAGTTACATTCGGTGATGTAGGTCCATAGCAAGTTTGTTCTTGTTATCAATTATGCTAAAGCAGCTAGAAACAGTTCCTCCCTCACAGTCTCATGATTCTTCCTCTTAACGTTAAAAAGACAAAAATCACATATTGACTTTTGTAAAAACTGAAACTCCTGCACTGAAACCTGTATAGTGTTAAACTAAAAGTTGCTGTTTAGATTTAAGTAAGCATATCCTTAACAGCCTTTGATTATGTAATTAATGCAGTGATTAATATGGTTCAATGATTCTTTTATCAAGTCTTTGATGCAATTAGTAGCTTCTCATTTCTCAAACAACCAGATCAGAAGACGTATCCTGTTGTCACAGAAAAAAGTTGTTACTGTGTTTTCGAAGGGTCAAATTATCGGCCTGTATCGAGCAAAGAAAACAACTAAGGATGTTGCTGAAATGACTACCTAGAACGATCATGACCAGAGATCACTTAAATACTTGATGAAGTTGCAACGTAAACAATCAATAGTAGAAACCACGAATCATATTCTGTATAGTGGCCACTGTACAAGCTTCAGGACGCAGTATTTTGATCTAAGGTTGCTTCAGTTGGTCAGGACTAGGCTCAGCATAGTCATAACCCAAATGTACTGAATGACCCGGTTTATCACTATCTATGGATTTTTCTTCCCTGATGGCCCGGATATATTCCAGGACTCAAATTGTGAAAAAGTGATTCTGGGAGCCTGAGGAATCATTTTCACACATGAACTCTTTTCATTCTCATGAAACATGGGAATCCTGACCTTAACACCATTGAAAGTCTTTGGAATGCACTGGAGAAGACTTTTTGGAGTGGCTCGATTCTCCCATCATCAATACAAAATCTCTGCCAAAAATGAATGCAACTCTGAAAAGGTTGCGTGCGTGTGTGAGCATGCGTGTGTTAAGGCCATACCGCAAGGCTTTCTGCAGTCTTTGCATGCAGTCCGGTGAGAGTGGATGGTGTTTCTTTGATTGCAGGAACCTCTGGATGTGAGGCAGGAGAACATTACTGGGAGGGAAGAGACCAGTACACAACCAAAGCAGCTCCCAGCCCTTTTCTTCACTGTACCTGCACACACACACACATACACACAAACACACCCTCACAGAGGTTACCAGAATTATAAAAACTATTTCTTATGCAAAAAATGCTGTGTTGGATGTGTATATGCGCTCTGCTTTTGGCTGTCAAGGTATTTGTGATGGCTGGAGACAGCAGTGTGTGCAGAAGAGACAGGTGGATATGCTGGGAGACTTACTTCACATGATTCTCAGTCAGCTGTTTCAGAATCTGACAGTAGATCTCATCTTTCAGAGGCTCTGACTTCAGGGCACCCTCGAAGATCTGATCCGTGAGCTCGTTAACAGAGCGAGTTCGTTTGGACGGATAATCACCCATATATTTCATAATGGGTAGAGAGGGGCAGGTTAAGGACATGTACAAGTCAGTTTTTTTATGCAGAACACTCAAATTATACGAGGCTTCAAAGAATCAATAAAAAAATAATCTTGGTAATTATTCTTATATAATCTAAAATCTACACATTATATAAATACTGTGGATATTTATTCCTGAACAGGATTAAGTTTTGAGATGGTTTACTGTATGTGTATATAAATATATTCATTCATTCATATCCTGTACTGATTATACAATACAGGGTCGCAGGGGCCTGGAGCCTATCCCAGGAGACTTTGGGCACAAGGCAGGGTACAGTAATGGTACAGTAAGTCAGTAATGTTATGTATCAATAAAATGAAGTCAGCTGATGACCTGAATGTACTGAATTACCAGGTTATCATCACATCTATGGAGTTTTTCTTCCCAGGTGGCACGGCCACGACTCAAATTGTGAAAAAGTGGTTCTGGGAGCATGAGGAATCTTCACACATGAACTGGAGAATCCAGAAAACTGGAGTACGCGGAAGAAACCCACCAAGCACAGGGAGAGCTTGCAAACTCCAGGAACATCAAAAAATATGTAAACTGTATACTGTAGTAAGTTTAGTAATGGAATACTGTAGTTTCTAAAATCAGTCTAAGCTGATGGTGTCCATAGGAATTTTTTTTCACAGCTTAAGACTGAGGTTCAGTTTGATGTTTTTCTAACTCTCACACATGATTTATCTCATTGGATAATTCTACCATCAGATCAATCCTTGCTATCACTAGAGCATCACAGCTTCTTAATAATTTCATTAAATCAAACAAAAAAATGCTGTTTTTTTTATTACACTATTAGAGAGCTATTGAACTAACACTAATTGATTTTATTTAAATAACACTAAGGTTTACTGTCTGGTTTGTCTCTTGCAGCTATATTTCTTAAAGGTTTGGAAGTAACTAATATATTTTGAAATTCTGTGTCATTTGTGTTGCTCGTTGTTTAAACATCATGTCTTGCACAAATGATTTTTTTCCCAGGCAACCTTCTGCTCCAAACTCCAGCTCAGTAGGTGGCAGTATTGCATCAACAGTCCATAAATTCAAAAGAAGAAGACTTGATACTCTCGCAAAACATGAGTATTTGCAGAAGACGGGAATGGCTTGTATTTTCTACAAAAGCTGTTGCATATTTTTAAACCATTTGTCAGTTTCAGACAGTTGTATTTAATGTTATTTATTCATTTTTATTATTATTTAACATTTGTAAATAATTAATTTGTAAAAAAAAAAAAAAAAAAAAAAAAGAGTATGTAAGTAATGGTCATAGTGGGAATTGATTCTGAATTGAAAACTATTCCATCGAATCAAATAACTGAACTGACCAATGAAATATCAATTTGCATGACTGATTAAACCTCACAGCTCTAATACAGAAGAGTTAAAGCTCTCAGGCCTCCATGTGCTGATATGCCCTGTGTGAGGTGATGCGTGTATGTGTGTGAGAGAGCTTTTTAAACAGTAAACAAGTCCAGGGACTTTTCTACCTATCCTAAAACACTGCGTAGTGGAAAGAGGATATCGATGAAGGCCATGCAGGCTTCCTGTGAAAGATCCTCGTTAGCCAGAACCTTCTTCAGCAGCGGCTGTTTAAGCGGCTCCCGAGTGCAGCACCACAGTTTGTCCTTCCCACGGTTCTTAGTGATCATCACTCGACTTAACGTGTGTTTAGGAGGGGGTCTGAAGTGGGTCGGAGATACATAGAGTGTCAAAACCAGCCTCCTATAAAGCCATCTTGGTCTCTATTAAATAATACATTCATACTGTTTATCACACATTGACAGAAGTATTGTAGGCTTTCTGGTAAACCTTTCACTACATTATCTCAATGAATTGAACAAAATTTATGCTTTTTTTGATGGAAGTTTAAAAACCTAATTCCACTTGCGAATCTGTAAGATGGAAAGTGATCACATGATATCATGCACCTACAGTATAATTGAAATGTAAATTAACAGTGAAAAAACATCCGTTAATTATTAAAAAGTTGGGGCTAGGGGTTGCTGGTGTATTGCGCTATGTACGAGAGTCTGCATTTGGAGTCAATCAGTTTTACATCTTTGTTAATGATAAATTTCATCACAAGTCTTGGTTTGACTTGAACGCCTCACATACAATAGCTGGCTATGGTAGATAGCTAATAGGGGATATGACAACAAGACAGACTTAATTGATTTATTTTGTTTTTATTTTTATTAGACACTAAAACTCTGCATGAAGTTTGGGAGAGATTTGCCACTTCCGCAAAATACTTTATTCCCAAATCTCACCTTATTAGGCAGATAATCTAACCAGAATAAACTGAACATCCTTTCAATACATTCAGTACAGTAAAGTCCCACTTTCCCATTATCCAGCTTAAGGATGAAGAAAATGGGTTTTTGTTTAATTATCATTGTATTGTGGCGTGGGCGGGGTTTGGACTAGTAACCATCATGCTTTGCGGGAGGGGTTGTTAAGTGTTCACCCTGTCGAGGAAAGGTGTTTGGGTTAGTGGCTTCGGCCAGGGTGTGTGTGTGGGTCAGAGTGTGTCCTGTTGATATGTGTTTGTGACTGTGTGGTTTCGTGTCATGGTAAATAAAATACTCCCAGCCATTTGCATTGGGCAGCAAGGAAGCTCACTCGTCTCTCCAAGTCCCTTCGTAGCGGTGAAAAACGTTACAGTATGTTTAATGCGTCATTATAATATCTTATTTTATGCTGTTACCTTTGGCTTGTTTGTTAGGGAATCTAAACCTACTGTACATCGAGATTTGTGTAAAGCTGATTTGTGGCAATGCCTATTGTCTAACACTCTTTACTGTATATTGGATTAAATATATTTAATAGCTTTTTTCCCCCTTGGGCTTTATCCTAAGTGTCACCAAACCAGATCATTTGATCCAGACAGGTTTTTACACCAGGTGCCCTTCCTGTTGCATCCCTTCCAATTTCTAATTAGGCTTGGGACCTGTGCTGAGTTATGTACAGTAGAGTTAAGGGTCTTGCCCAAAGAACCCAACAGTGATGACCTGGCGATGCTGTTACCCTCCAATCAGCAACCCAGAGCCACATGAGCCACCAAATATGTTTTATAGCCATAGCTACACACACACACAACTGTATATATATATATAAGGAATGAGAAATATACGATGCAATGTTAGGAATAACATACAAAACCTGCAAGAGGAAAGAGACAGAGATTTAAGTGGATACTGCTTTTGATTCATGCTTCCTTTTGATACACTCAGCTTTCTTTAAAAAAAATAAAAATAAAAAAAACAGACTTGATGGTCCTCTTGACCTGACCGGTTCAGTCAAGAATAAGGATAAGAGGATAAGGATGAAGCCAACAAAGCACTTTTGTAAGTCGTTCTGGATGAAGGCGTCTGCAAAAAGCTGTAAATGAAATGTTAAGTGTGGCGTCAGGGTCATTGGTGTTATTTTTTACCTGAAGTAATCATAGGAGAACTCCTCCAGTGTGTATGGCTTCACCCTCTCAACACTCTCAGGCAGCGCGACCTGCGACACACGCACTGATTCCTGACGCTGGTCGGGTGTCATGGTAACCAGAGCCTGAGTCATTCAAACACACAGGCCAAAAAAAAAAACATGTAAAGAAAAGAGAGAGGAAGGAGAACATCATTATTATAAGAGTATATTAAAATAATAAGAGACAAACCTATTACGAATAAAGATCTTAATTCTTTGGTCATACTGTAGGCACTGTGTATATTTTTGTACTGCTAATGTGTCTCCTTTATTTAAACTGCACAAAATGAGACCTGTACCGGGAGCAGTTTCCTGTACACCTTGTACGTAAGCCTCCACTTACCACAATGTCTGGCTGAGGTCTGGTGACGGTGGGCAGCACGTACACGCAATCGGCTGGAAAATCTCCTCTCTGCTTGGTTCTGTCGTTGATTCCATGAGCCCAGCCGGACGTCATGACCTGTTCGCCTGTGTCCTGGTCCAGGAGGATGAGGTCACCTTTAGCAAAGCTCAGAAATGTTGAGTCATCTCCAGCTGATCAGGACAATTTTGGGGAAAAACAGATAACACTGTGTTATACTTCTGTAATGGAAAAAGATCCCTGCATTCTCAATGGCATACAGAATGGACAGAACAAACATCCAACATTCAAGCATAAATAGAGGAGATCAAGATTAACGTTATGTATTTGTGCAGTAATCATCCAGTATATTTGCAGTTTATTTACAGCATTCAATCCAATAAAACACCCATATGCTGTGAGAGGTGCGGATAATCTCCTTGTCTTTCTTTATTATATGAGCCACTAAAGTGATATGGTGGGTATTATTTTTACCTTGACATTTAATGCATTTACCCATCTACAGTTTCACTTACACACATGCTTTGTAGTTTCAACTAATACGTCAATTTTTTGATTAAGCAGGGTGTGTTTAAGCATTTGTGGAATTACAAACTTTGATGGACATATCTAAAGTATATCATGGCCACAAATTAGTACCTAAGGTACAGATATGAATTATGAAACTTTACCTAACATGTTGTGGAATATTTAATAAGTTACTGTAAATATTTACAGTATGTATTTATGTGCTTTAAAAATGTCACAATTCCAGTATGACTCCAGTACAGTATGTCTCTATGCATCATTCCAAGAGTAAAGGTTAATATTATGAACATCATCTCCATGCTTAGGTTCTAGTGTTATACAGTAATAGTACCATTTAAACAACTTGTCTGTGTCTCACTCATTTTAAATGTCCCATATTTTATTGGTAATATTTTGGGCGGCTGGAGGGGATTATCTGCATTTAGATTATTTCTTATGAGAAAATTCATATCGCACAATTTTTCGCCTTAAGATCTCGCCTCCAGACTGAATTAAATTTGTATGTCTAGGTTCCACTGTAGCCCTAAAAGATGTGATTTTAATACCTCAAACTTCCTCAACTTTACTCCACCTCCAAATGCACCATTTCACAGCCTTGTACAATACACCAGCAGCCCCTAGCCCCAACTTTTTAATAATTAAAGGATGTTTATCCAATGTTAACTGAGCTACTGCTGAGCCACCCCCGACCAAACTACAGCGGACCTGAGCAACAAATTGGGGTAGGGGATCTTCTCTTATGACGGCACAATAGTGGAAAATCTAAGTGACCTGCTTAACCCACAGCCGATCCAAACCTGGAACAAGGATAACATTTTCAACTCTTTTTGTTTGTACAGACACAAAATGTTGCATGATACAATACGCCTCCTTTAGAATACAATAGTTTCAAAAAGTTACCTACCTAGAAGCTTAACTTCTATGTCTAATATAACGTCATGGCCACACCTTATTAAAAAATAACCACTGTGTCAATCTGGGTGGTGCCATACTGTCAAATCCACATACTCAAACTCATAGGAATACTGTAAGGGTGAATCCCTGAAATAATATAAAAGCTAAGGGTGGGAGATGACCTGATTCAGCGAACATAATAAGAGTAAAGTGCAGTGAGTAGTCATGTTGGCCTCCATTCAGACCGCCGTTGCTTTGTTTACAAAAGACATTCTCCATATATTGCCTCAAAAATTTCAGTGTCTATAAGAGCCAAACAAAGCAGACACTAGAGCTTGATGGATCGCTCTGAAATAAACTTCAGACGGAATTGGGTTCTCTTATTGCACAAGATCATAGCAGAAATTAATTATGAACCTCGTCAAGACTCCACATCACTAAATGATATTGTAAATGAAAGAGAATAAGAATCATTCTCGTAATGAAAATATGGTCTGAAGATCAATGTGATTTCAGTGATTAACCTGGATTAGGGTTATCCTGTATCGCAACAACAAACTTCGACCTCTTCCTGAGCCCCTCGAGGAAGGTGACCATGAGGTCTCGGATGTCGTCTGCGTTGTTGGAGGTAAAGGTGTATTCGTCCCCCTTAATGGTGGCCAAGGTGAAGCTATGGCCCTGGAGTTTCCCACCCCTGCTCCAACAGAAAACACAAAAACTGCTTTTAGTTTGAATGAGATATGTCCATATTAGGGTATATTTTAATATCTTTCATAAATGACCCATGAAAACATACAGCAGAATTTCTTTTAAATGGAAATGTATGCTAGTTATTGATGTAAGGAATGCATCTAATGCACCATTTCGCCTGATCTGTGAAAACCAAAGCAAAAATAGCCACAATAATAAGTCTTATGAGTGCTTTCATACCTGCTGCTGGAGACAGCAGTGATCTCTGGGAATGAGAGCTCTAAAAGAACTTGCTCTTGTTCATCTACAAAGTAAACTCCAGTCCAATTCACTGCTACGATCACATCATCTTTAGGCAAACTCGGCCCTGTAAAATACCAGGACAAAATGGAACACGTGACCTGTCAATCACACTGTGCATCTACCGTACTATGGGATGTCACCACTCTTCATTATTGTCATCATATTGTAAAGTTATTTCGATTATCAATCTGAATCAAGATGGAAATGATTGTGTGCTACCTGAAAACTTTAAGGCTTCATAGAATCTGGAGAATAACAACGGCCATTTGTACCGAGCAAAATCCACCACTTCCTCTCTGACCTTCTGAGGGTCCACTCGTTTCTGTGTGTAAATACCCTGTGGATGGAAACGAGTCAATGATATAAGTGATATGCAAAATCATTTTGTGCACGAGTTAAGGACTGGATCTGCATGGGAATATTAAAAGAAATAGAAGCGCAAACGATTAGGGTTGTAGGTTACTGGATTTCTGATCGGAAGGTCAGGGGTTCAAGCCCCAGCACCAACAAGTTGCCACTGTTGAGCCCTTGCTCAAGGATCTTAATCTTCTGGTTGGAGATCTTGTCGTATGGATGCCCCGATCGGTCTGTTTGGGATGCGTGTGGTGACTGGGGACGGTTCCACTTTACCATGAAGACATCCTGTCCTCGGCTGATGCTGACAGCTGTTCTCTGAGGACGTGTGACTGCAGTCGCTTGATAGTTCAGGACTGGAATTTCCTACAGTCAACCTGAGCCTTCAATAACAAACTTCATATTAACTTTAACACATCTCCTGTTATACTGAACTTCCAGCCTCCTAACACACAGTATTATGCAGATCAATCCCTGCTATCCATTATCACTCAAATGAGGATGAGTTCCCTGTTGAGTCTGGTTCCTTTCAAGGTTTCTGCCATCTCAGGGAGTTTTTCCTTGCCACCGTCGCCCTCGGCTCGCTCACCAGGGACAATCTGATCATTTTGATTCATACACATTCACATTTCATATAAACTTCCATAATTTCTTTTGATTGTGTAAAGCTTTGCAACAATGACAATTGTTTGAACCCTAACTGCTCCATGGGCGCTGTATCCTGGCTGACCTTGTGCTCTGACCCCAGCTTCCTAGCTGGGATATGGGGGGGGACTCACTAGGCTTTAAGGCACATGTAGCAAATATATGAATGTTAATCGCGCGCGAGCGGACAGACGCCCCG
>JAOVVA010000037.1:29601210-29635595 GCA_028565275.1 Leiocassis micropogon
AATAATGAAATAAAGTCATTTAGTCACAATATTCCGCTGTATTTCTTAATATAATTTATTTACAATAAAAAAAATCTCAACTGTATTACGTCTATGTGTTCGTGTACGCAGGGCGCCGGACAAACGAGTGTCTATGTAGGCACGTAAATTTTTGAAAAGCAAAATTTGAGGCTGAGCTCTAATTGGATTTTATTCAAATCATCCTTGAACCTCCCACTTTGGTTCTTAGCGAATCAATATTGGTTTGAAATATTTGGGCTCATGTGATTGGACCATTCTCAACGAGTCTTATTAACGGTCAGCAGATTGTTAGTTAATGTATTAAACAGTGATTGACGTGGAAGCCAGATAAATATGAGAGGAAATTCTGTAATTTCTTTGCTAAAATACGCCTTCACAAGGCGATCGGACGGAGAAAGAAAAAAAGTTAAAGAGCTTGGACCAGATCGACCCGATCTTCTAATTAAGCAGCAGTCAAGTGATCGTGGCCGAGCTTACACTCTGTGCTTTTCCAGCACTTCGTATGGCAAGAGGAGCTGGCTGACTGGATGTGATATGAGTCATGCCTTTATTTTATACTACTGTAGTAGTAATGATGCTTTTAATCACCTGATAACTACAAGCCACTGCCTAAACTTACTTGCCACACTTTCTTCATCCAGTCATTGTCATTTTGTATTCCACCATCCAACAAGTACAGTATTACATTTTCAGTGCTTAAAGCTCCAAAGTAAGCAGTAAAATGTCCACATTTCATAACATGACCTTTCTCATTTACTCCAAAGTCCAGCCTTTATGCTCTCTAGCAAATTGAAGCCTTTTTTTTAAGTTGGCCTCACTAAGAAGTGGTTTTCTTATGGCCACACAGCTGTTTAGACCAAATCCAGTGAGTTCTCATCACTTTGTGTGTGTGTGTGTGTGTGTGTGTGTGTATAAACGCTCTTAATTTCACTATTAAACATATCTGTGATTTCTACTGTTGATTTATTAGGATGTAGTTTCACCAAGCGTTAAAGTGATCTCTAGTAATAAGTTGATTCCACCTTTCTTTCTTCCACACATTGACATTTCAGCACTATCCAGGGAGGTTTAATGTGTTAAAGGGTTTTCATCGTAATTTCATTAATGTCAAATCTTCTTACATTTTTTTTATTTGCTTAAAGTTGGTCAAAAATTTGACTCTTTTAAAACAGCGACTTTTTCTTTGCCCAGGCAGTGTACAGTAATAATTGTATTAGTTTTTCTCTCCAGGTAAGCACATTTTGGTGTCATGTTTGAAACAAATAGCTGTCCTTGGAACGCCACTGAAAAGTCGTAAGGTATAAGTTCAGCCACTGTGTTATTAGTCGGATGACACAGTGAACACAAGTCTTTGTCTTAGATGTTTGTCTGGAGTGTTCACTGTAAAAGGTCGCACATCTCGTTCTTTCAGTAACTGGCTATTGCTAAAGCAGGATGGAATCTTTTCGTGCTTTTTAAGGCTGAAATCAGCATGTAGGAGAAGGTTATTTAGTGCCACAGGTCTGGTTCTGCTCGAGCGAACGATAAAAGAGTCATCCTACAGTACCTGCAGCTCGAGCCAGGAGGGCGGCTGTGTTCTCGTGCCATTCACAAACGTCCTCCTGAGCCGTTCCTCGCAGTAGGGAGCATATCCTGGGGGCCCCCCGCTGATAAAATTCCTCAGATACTACATAAAGATATTTCAGAGCTTCATACTTTATCTCATTCCGTCACTGAGTCATGTCCAAAAATAAATATATGCCCAAAAGTACATTTAAATTAACGATTCAAATTCTAAGTCACTAAGGTAGTTGAAATTGGCTGCGCTCACCTTCACAAACTTCTCAGTGGGGGAAAAGCAGCCCACACACAGGGACAGGAGGATCCAGCCTCGAGCGTGGCTGCTTTTGGACGGATTCTGGTTCAGCTGCTTGCAAATCTGACAGTAGATCTCATCTCTGTAGATTATAAGAAGGCCAATATTACAGAATTACAGAAGTAGAATAAGGATCAGATTTACTCATCCAAAATTTAAGTGAGAAGAATAATAAGGAATAAAGTGGCGCAAATTGGGTTTATATATAATGTAACTACGACCTGGAAAAAGCGATATATTCTGCATAGTCAGCAAATCTTACACTACGAAAAAACACTATACTGTATGTGCAAAATTTTGTGGACTCCTGACCATCACACATACTGATCAATTATGATATTAACACCATATAACATTAACACATTAACACTCAGTATCAATTATATAGAGTACCAGAAAACTGGTGACAGGATCACGGTTACCAAATGCACATTTATGCCCAAGTATAGCATGTCTTGTCCGATCTCACAGAAAAACCTAAACAAAACAAATGTTTTGACCAATGTTGGCCACGATAGAAAGGGACCAGAACACCAGTGTACCACAACTCACCATGCACAGGGGCAAGCATGCAAACCCCACTCAGCATCCAGGACAATGCAGCACAAGTCACGGAGAAAAGACAGAAAGGTATTTCTTTGAACAGGGCCCGGGAGGCAAAGAGCCCAAAAGCAAAGAGTCCAGCCTGGCCTCCAAACTCCCCAGATCCCAATCTGACGAAGCACCCCTGACATGGGTTCATCAAGGCCCCACTACACAACCCACAGCACCCAAAGCATCCACTGCCAATATCCTGGTGCCAGACACCACAGCATGCACCCATAGGCCCTGCGAAGCCACGCCCCAAGGGACCAAAACAGGTGGTAGAAAGTGAAAAATGAACAAAGTGAAATCCATGGAGACATGATGTACCAAGGTTTACGTAGAAAAACTCGACTGGCCCACAGAAAGCCATGAAGTCAACCTACTGAAATGAATGACCTTATTATTAATGGAATGAGCACAAATCCCAACATGCACGCTCAAAATCTAGTAGAAAGCCTTCCTAGAAGAGCGGACGCTTTTATGACAGGACTACATCTGAAATTCCATGTTTAATAAGTACATACATATGTTATGGTCAGGTGTCCACAAACTTGGGCCAAACACTGTACAGATTCTTCAAGAATAGCAACATGATTGCGTTCATTTGAGATATTCTTCTGTATCTAGGCTGTTACTAATTTTGCCATGTATGTTTGAATGAATTAACATTTTCTCTACAAAGCCAGTGTATAATGACGTATAAATACATGCATGAATTTGGGATTGTAGACATTTTTATAATTTCTTATGAAAATGGATAATGCATTTTAGAGTAAGAGTTATAATGTAAAAAAAATTATAGACGGACTGAGACAGATTTTTTCATCTCCGGATGATAGGGCGAGCACTTTACCACTGCATCAGGCATCATGGCTTATAAACTTAAGAATGCTCCTATAAAAGAATTGTTAAATTCTTTATTTTGATTGGTCAGAACGGTTTTTCTCTAAGAACAGCTCTGACAGTAGCACTAATTTACTGTACAGTAAATCATAGATTTATTTACTTTAAATACTCCTTATCTAATGCATTAAAGTTTCTAGAGATAAATCATGGTACTGTAGTGAGTTATACAGGTCTAAAAAAATATTTGCTATTTATATAGCATGAGCTGTGTACGATGTTCTGAGTGTGACCTGAGTCCTGGTCGGAGGATGCCGTTGCCGATGATAAAGTGAAGCTTCTCCAGGTTGGAAGTGGGTCGGTCCTCGAGCATGCTGTTCCCGTGCACTGTGTACTCACCATCATTCAGGCGTTTTGTAACCTAGGATAAATAGTAGGAAATGCAAAAATGTTAGGACTCTCTAAAGTGGACTTGCTGGCCTGCACTTTAAACCTTAATTGTTGCAAATTTGTATAATGTTGTAGGGCAAAGAAGAATACAGGCAATGCATAATCAGATCGGTTTTACTCTATTAACAGCCCACGTTTTCTGGATATATTGAAAGCATCTTAAAATCTGTCCTCCAGTAAGCAGGGCAAATCTAATTAAGGTAAAGTAAGAGATTCACATCGATAGACAGCGTGATAGACATTTTGTGTGAGTGTATGTCACTGAGACGCCATGAGCATGCAGATCACGTTGTCCCTTACCTCCTCGGTTATCTTCGACTTCTTTTTAAGGGTGAGGGACACTAGCTTGTGACGCACACTGCTCTTCTTATGACTCTCAATCTGGGCATTCTGCAGGAAGAGGGACCGAGACACAGAGAAGCTTATGAATCGTGAGGCAGCCAGCCCAAAACTCATAGAACTGGGACAGCAAAAACACTCTCACAGCAAATTGTACTTAAAAATAATATTTGACTTTTGCCTCTGATCATGAGAACAGGCTGCACAATCGGAATTGTGCATGCACAACAAACCGTCAAGAAAAACTTTCCAACCTACTGTAAAAGTAGCATGTAATACGTTATTCAAGTTATGCAGAATCGCGTAGTCCTGAAATTACAAATATACTCTGTCATGTTTATACCTTTATTCAGAGACCCTGATACCTGGCATTGATTATAAAAATATCTTACATATACAAGGGGTGTTCAAGTCAAACTGGGACTTGAAACTTGAAAATTCTCATGAATGAAGGTGTAAAAACAGTACAGTGATGAGACCCTTAGCCACAGAAAAACAACAGTGCAGATGTTTTAAAGGATCCCGGCCGAGGTGGCTCAGAGCTTAATGCAGTCATTTCATTCAACATTCAGTGAGTGGAACGCCTCGTCCATGAAATTCAATGGATAAGTTGTCACCAATTTGTGGAAGACACACATCTGTCTCCAAGCAATTTCCACATGTTTGGGCCATTAATGGAGTTTCTTGGTGCCTAAAGTTTCAGGCGTGACGCAGGCTGTCTGATCATGGCTCCGGCAGACTGAGAAAACGTTCTACCTTGATGGTATCCAAGCACGAGTGAAACACTGGGAAATAAAGGTAATATTTACTCTAATAACTGTGTTCTTTTATTCTGTACAATCAAAAATCCCGGTTTGACTTGAACACCCCTTGTGGTTATTGTAAATACTCGTCATGCTCAATCTGGAATGGGTTACACTACTGGCATTAGTAGTGTAGCTTATTTGTAGCTTAGTACATTACAAAAATATTTTTTCTTTATCAAAAAAATGCAACTATTTGACTATAAATGTTTGACTAAAATTGTGATTATCTAATCTAACTCCTTCTGTTAGTTTTGTATGACTGTCTTAAAGTGTTCAAGTGCAATTCTTCATATAATCCTTATTTTCATTTGTCTGGTCATCGTGTTACTGTAAGAAAGACTCAGATGAGCCCTACTTGATTACTGAATCTACTGAAGACGGATTTTTATGACTATTATTTTTTGGACCTAAAAGTGATCAACTTATTGGATTTCATGTGATTATGATTCTGTGCACAGCTCCCCATTATATTCATTATTTTGAACAATTTCAAGCAATTCAAGAGCAGCATGGTGATTTTTAAAAACATTTGAATATATTCAGTCTGCTGGGATGAATACAGATTATTCAAAATAACACACTTTCCATCACCCTCACCTCTCCCTCTCCTTGCAGAGCCTGCAGTTCCCTCTTGTAAGTCTTCTTTCCCAGCGTCTCGTAGATCTTGGTCATCACTGGGATTTTCTCACTGCCATCACTAATAGCTGTGTGATATTTTGGCTCTGGGAGATCACCCATGAATCGTAGAATTGTGATCCACACCGCTAGTGCAGCCTGCAAGATGCAGAAACGAAAGACACCAACCTTGTTTACAACAAATTCTATACACTAGAATAGAAAGGTTAAAAGGAGGCGTTTGAAGCAGAACATACCAGCTGATCTCCCTCATCCTCATGAAAGAGTAAGGGCTGCTTGAGGGGTCGCCGCATGTATGTGTGAGTGCTGGTGCCCTGAAAGTAGGTGGCTGAGAATTTGGCAAACTTATATTCAGACAGATCTTCCTCTTCTTCCTCAGGGAGAGGAAGAGCTTCATCCAGATCCTCTTCCTCCACATTCCTTTGAGGGCGCTCCAGGTCCTAGTGCATAAACACACACACGACAAATAAAAAGACAGCAAAAAGACACAGACAGATGGAAACACACAGACAGATAGAGAGAGAGAGAGGGAGACAAGTAGATAAAGTAGATAATATAAATAGATAAGCAGATAGAACAAACAGACCAGGGATTTCTGTTTAATTCTAATACCAAAATAAAATTGGTATTAGAATTACACTACCCAAGCTATTTTATCTATGATAACATATCCTAACCAGTAGAGGGCGCTCCCTACCTCAAACCCGGCCGGTGCTTGGCCCTCCTGCCCAGGGAAAGAGTTTGTGGTTCCCAGGAAGCCGAACATCTTATCCACCATGTCGGAGTCGTTGACGGGCTCGTGGCGAGCTCTCTCCATTTGCTCCAGCATCTCCTTCTTCCTGCGGGCCTCCTCCTTCTCCCTCTTCTCCCGCTCTGCGTCCTCTCGTGCCAGCTGGGCCAGTCTCTCCTGGTGCTTGCGCTCGGCCTCGGCTTTGGCTCGCTTAGCACTCATCTGGTTCCGGAGCTTCTCCTCTTCAGCCAAGCGCATCTTCTCTGCATCCAGCCGCCGTTTGTACTGAAGGACAAATTTATTTTACTATTTATCAAAAACTATAAGATCTAGATCTAATAGATTTATTTTTCTGTAGTGGCATCAGACATTTGGATCCTTCTGTACACCAATCAGCCATAATAACATTATGTTCTTTTTATTATCCTGGTGAATTGGATAACATTGATTATCAATTGTATACTAGCAAACTAGTGACAGGATCATAGACACCCAAGGCCCATCTACGCCCTCTGGGACTAATCTGATCCAGCATGTATGGGATGCGCTGGACAAAAAAGCCCCATCCACGTAGGCTCCATCAAGCAACCCACATCAAGCCCAAGGATGTGCTCCTAATGTCCTGGTTCCAGACACTACAGCACACCATGAGAGGCCCCATGGAGCCAGGCCCTGAGGGGCTAGAGCTTCACTGCCAGCACAATGGGAACCCAAATCCTACAGTAGGTGTTTAATTGTTAAAGTATTTAAAGTAATGGTTGATCAGTGTCACACAAGAACTACATCACATTTAAACGACCTCTACATATACTTAATGTACCCATGAGTCCCAAAGCTAAGTAAGTTAAGCGATTTTCACTCCAGAGAGACTCCAAATCCCTGATTATTGTTTTGGTTTACGTATCTGATTCTGTGTCTGATTCCTTTGCTTACCTCTCCTTTGAGTCTGTGGTACAAACGACGAGCGATCATGCCCCTAGTGTAGGCTTGGATGGTGATGACAGCCCAGAGCCGGTGTCTGAAGGCCCGGCGCACCATGCAGCCTCTACAACGAGCCTGGAACAGAGTCATCCTCTGTCGGGTCACATGGTACGTCTGATAAAGCTTCCTGGAGCGGTACAGGGCCTGGAGCCGTAAGAAACCTGCAAGCATCTGCAACACAGGAAGTAATTAGGATGTCAAGTATATTATAGGGTCAAGTTGGCGTTAACAAATGAGAACTGATGAAGACCCTCAGATTAGTGGTGAGACACTGAGTCACTGCATTCACTCCTAATACGATCAGACACCCCACGCTTCTGGACAACCTTCTGGACTGATGTTTCTCATTCCTATGCCGCAATTTATATTTTATATATTTGGATGTTTACACTTAATTTTAGCTAGTATGATTTAATTATCCATAATAATCAGCCATGTAGCTGGTTGTAATATTTTTATACTGATTGGCATTTATATAACCAGCTATAGCAGCTAGCCTCAAATATATAATAGAGACACTCTGATCTATTCAGTTTAACTGTTGTGTACACTGCATTTTCTCCTAACTTAAACAGAAATAGGTATGGCAAAAAAAAAAAAAAAGAAGCATACAGTAGAGACAATGTCCTTATGTTTCAAAAAAATAAAAAATATTATTTATTTATTTATTTTTTTTGTCAGAGACTTACCGCTCCGTAGTTCTTCCGACAGTAGTAACCCCTCCATGTCTTCTGAATCATAAGAGCTGATTTCTTAATTTTCAGGAAGTTGGACCTATCAAAAAAAACAAACAGTTTTTTTTGTTTGTTAGTTTTTTTAAAGTAAATGGTCAGTAACATTCCAAAGGTCCTTTTTGGATAGTTTTGTGTTTTCTTTGGTTAATATGTTTTACCTAGTTTATAAAGAAGTCAAGCACAAGAAGCATAAAGCAGGAGGTGCACAGGATCAAAAAAAAAAAAAAAAAAAAAGAGGAATAAGAGTTTGGCAGTTATATTGTTAACAGCGTACCTGTCTTTGAAACCTCGGACGACTTTCTGAATAAGAATGACTTTGTCAGTGATGGCTTTGTCTCTCTCAATCTCCAAAAGCATATCGTGATGGTCCTGCCAAAAATAAGGTCATGTCATTTTACTGTAAATTCTGGGGACAGCAATCATCAGAAAAGAAAAGGATTTCCTACCAAACCTACACCACAGTTTAATCAGTTTAATCGAAATAATCATTTAGTGCACTTTCCCAGTTGACTTGTGGTACATTTTCCTTTATCCTGGTTTAATGGTGTCACTTCCTGTTAGGAAGTATTGGCAGTGCCCTCTCTTTACTCCCACAGTGAGGGACGTCCTGTTTCGGACAGCTGAAAACCTTGATAAAGCAACACTGAATGGAAAACTGACCATGGCACCAGGGAAATGCACGACAGTTTTGTTGGCCTTTGACCTCTTGCTCAAGTTTCTTTCCAGACAGAAAAAAAAAAAACACTACTAGAACAGAGTACCACATGACTGTTTAAGGTCATGTGACCACAAGAGTTAGAAGGCATGTTATGAAAAGCTTCTGCTTGAAATTTCACACACATTTAATTTCCTGATGTACTGTAGTATTGATATACCTTCAGGAAGATCTTGGTCTTTCCCATCTGCCAGTCATCGTCTCTGCCAAGGACAGCCTCAGCAATTCTCTGGCAGGTCCCTCTCAGGTCCTCCTAAACACAAACAATTTAAAATACACTTTATTTTTAAAAAGACTCCAATTTTAAATATCAAATCTCATTTGGATTTACACATAATGTATATGTTTATTATATGAAATGTTTTTATGATTTATTAAGGTCATCAAGTAGTCAGAATTAGGGTTGCTACCTGTCCCAGGACTGTCCCTGAAATTATATATCGCCAGAACACGGAATGTCCTGCTTTTTATATGGATAATTTATACAGCTATATTTTATACATCTGTTTATCCATTGTCTAAATATCACACAAGCTATATCACACAGAACTACAATAGTTGCCAGTGTCAAGAACTACAGTACAAGAAAGTACACAATTCTTGGGGATGGGGGGGGGGGTACTAGGTGCTAGGGGGTAATAGTACTAGGTCTTAGTATTAGGCAGATACAACCTCACATGAACATACAGCATAACGTAGTATTTCTAACCGTACCATTATTCACTCTCTCATCTTACTCATCGTCTATACCGCTTTATCCTGTATTCTGGGTCGCGGGGTGCCTGGAGCCTATTCCAGGTACACCATGTACAGGGTATCAATCCTTTGCAGGGCACACACACTCACACACTCATTCACACACCACATGTAATTTCTGAACGCTATTAGCTTAACCTACAGGTCTTTGGACTGTGGGAGGAAACTGGAGTACCCGGAGGAAATCCACCAAGCACGAGGAGAACATGCAAACTCCATGCACTCCAGCCTTAGCAGTCTGACAAACACATTTGCTCTTGAATTCTCTGATTTACAGAGGAGTTTATGGTCAACTTATAGACTGCAAGGTGCCCAGGTCCTGGGGCTGGAAAATAGTTCTCGGAGTGTTGGCGTGAATGTGCTGGGACGTCCACTCCTGGGAAGATTGGCAACGGTCTTAAATGCTTTTGCACTTGTGAATAATCTCTCACTGCACAATGTTGAACTCCAAATTGTTTAAAAATGGTCTACAACCCTTTCCAAATTGATTTGCAGAAACAATTCCTTCCCTAAGACCATTGATTATGTAACTCTCTCTCTTGGTATTCTTTTAAAACACATCTGAATGCTCCAAACCAGCAAACTGCCAAAACTTCTGCTTTTATGGAGATTTGCACATGTGTTGATGATCAATTAATCAAAGGCTGATGAATAGCAGCACCTGGCTGCAACTTACCCTCTTAAACCCTGTGGAAGCAGTACACGGGGTACTTAGTATTGACCATATGTTTTTTTTTGTTGTTGTTTGCTTGGTTTCATTTTAGTTAGATAAATAATGACATTGTGAAAAAAGTTACATGTTGTTATTCGTCCAAGGTTATATTTGTCTAATACTAAGAACCACTATGATCAGATGATTTGTATTATGTTTTTACACTTCGAACTTTATGCTTAGAAGGATTAATTATAGAAGCTATTTTCTGAACTCTGAAAAAAATAAAAGATGGGACTAGCTCCTATTAACCAATAATAACCATTTCTCAAAAATAGATAAATAAATGAAAGTTTAATTTTACCATATAATTTTGGAATACAAAATGGCAAAAAATAATCTTGCAGTATTGACTGCGATTAAAATGGTTTTTAATTGTTTTTAGATAATAACAATATTTTAAGATTGTACATTAGGATTATGAGTCAAAAAGTTGACATAACCATGACCTTGACATAATAAATATGAACTCTAAAATAATTCAATTTTTTAAATTTAAAATAAATATAATTTAGAAAAAAAATAGTTTGAAATAATAAGACACGTTTCTGATATTGAATCAGATGAATCCGAATTTTGAGATAGTAGTTTAACATTCAAATATACTGGTACCAAGTAAAGAAAACTTATAGGTATGTTATGCAGTTATACTTGGTGGAAGTGGGCTTCCATACTGGTGTAGCTCAAAATAAAAATCGCAACAAATTTGTTCTTATATCAAGACTGTTTTTCCATTATTTTACAATTTTGGTCCAATTATGCAATTTCTAATTGTCCAATTTGCACAAATTTCTGGACTAATTTTAGCTCTTGCACCCATGTCATACTAAAAATGAAAAAGTGGGAGTGGTTCCATCCCTGGTCTGTATTTTAGTAATTCCATGTCAGCAGAATTCATGGGTTTATTTACCTGTTTGTAGGAAGGTTTGACTCCAGGCATGAGGACACGATACCGATCCACAAACTCCACAAAAGTGTAACGGATGGGGTATCCAGCCCGCCGGATCCGAATAGTTTCCATCATTCCTGAATAGCGCAGCTGCCTTACACACAGTTCCCTGTCAAACAGCTGGGAGGACAGGAGGACTTTTAATTACTCTACATAGAGGAGGATGTGAGAAGGGAGTCTAGGAACACAACTGCACATCCTTTCTTGTTTACCATCCACACCACACTTTAACATCCTGGTCATTTCCTCTGACTTTGAACTCACCATAGGTTTCTTGTACTCGTTGGGTTTGATGCAGCGGACGAAGAAGGGCTGACACACACTCAGTGTGCGCATCAGCAACTCCAGAGAGCGTTTAAACTGACTGCTCAGAGTTGGGGAACGCTTTCTCGTCTCCGCCCCCTGAACACCAGGAAACACACACACACACACAGAAAGATACACACAAACAGAAAGTCAGGAATGGAGGAAAACACATCGAGCAGATCCTTTCAACCCCTTTCTGACCTCTGATTCTCTCTGTCCTTCTCGCTCTTCCTTTACCACAACCCCATCACTCGTTCTGTAAAGTACTTTTCTGCTTAAACAGGAAGTTGTTTGAGTTCAGAAAACTGTCTGTGGCAGATATATTATCAAGCTAAAATGAGGCTGTATTATTTTTTACTTCTGGGGGTCACAGAGAACAAAAGAGGTCAGGGTGAGAACTTTGCTTTTGAGAATGAACAAATGTACAACATCAAGAAAAAAAATATCATTGTTGGTAAAATAATTATTTTACATATTTAATTTTTTCTTTCTACTTTGTAACACTATGTATCATTTTCAAGGAAAACAATAATAGATTTTTAATAGATTAAATGTTTCCATTAACAATATTCAGAAGCCATTAATAATAATAATAATAATTATTATTATTATTATTATTATTATTATTATTATTATTATTATTATTAAAAATAAATAAAACATCAATCAAGCCATGGAGATTATGAAACATTCACTGTTATACAGACGCTAATGCCATGTTCCGTGGGTGGAGTTTCTTTGTACAAGGGGCGTTCAAGTCAAACCCGGACTTTTCCTCCAGAAAACAGAACACAGTTATGAGAGTAAAAACTACCTATATTCTGGATTTGATTCCCTATATAGCAGCTATCATTAGCAGACCCATGGCTTGCTTTAAAACATTTGCACTATTTACTGTACATGTTTTAATGCGGCTAAGAGTTTCATCACTGTACTGTTTTTAAAGTAAATGTCAATCAGTTTTACACCCTAATTCATAAAAAAGTCCCGGTTTGACATCGAACATTTTATGTGGATGGATCAGTTTTTGATGGTATTCACTATTCACACACTTTATTTTATATGTACACTATATAGCCAATATTATGTTGATACCTGAAAGTCTGGGCACAAATATGGACTTGTTCCATCCTTCCTCCTATAACTGGTTCCACTCCTTTGAGGCAGCGTTTTAGTTTTTTCAGTTTTGGAGCAATGCTATGCTACAGTAGTTTATGCTCATTCAACCACAAAAGCATGATATACTGTATCTGGCACTAAGGTCTGTCAGGAAGGCCTGGCTCAAAGTTGTCACTCCAGTTCATCCCTAATGTGTTTGGTGGGGTTGAGGTCAGGACTTTGTGCAGATCACTATGGTTCTTATACTACCATATCTTCATGAAACCTTATTTTAAAGCACAGTGACACTGTCACACTGGAACATGCCTGTGTTCCTTCATTCTAACAATTTAAAAACTTACAGTATACAAAGATAGCCATGATAATTAAAACTTTATGGCAACAGTTTGGGGAAGAAACACATACTGGAACATACCTTTGGCCATATAGTGTACAAGTGAATTGATTTTTTGTGACATTGATATATTTTAGCATAGAATTACAAATATTTGTGTTATCATGCAGGTAGCAAACATATTAAAACTCATAAAGAATGAGTAAAGAATGCAGAAACATCCATTTTTGCATTCCAATGTTGAAATGGAAGATGTTCATAAATGAGAACATAAAGCTCAGCACCACTGGGTTGAGGTTACAGAAAGTGATAACCACTGTAGATCAGTGTGAAGGCATGAGATGAGGTTAGTTTTCAGAACATAAACTGGGACGACCAAATGAAAAGGCATGAGAAGTGAGAAGCTGATGATTTCCAGTTCCACTGTTACCTTGGGAGGCGGCGTGGCACTGTGCACGGAGTGACACAGAAACTGGCACACGCATTTATCAAAGAAAGAAAGGAATTTCAGAGCACTGAATTATCCATTAAATACAGAAACATTTAAGAATCTAAAATGATTCAGTTCATTATGAGTTGATCTAAGCAAGCATGTACTGTAGGTGTATGTACTGTAATATTTAAGAAAAAGCCATGGTGTCATATGGCCCAAAGCAAAGCAAACTCTGACGTTCATTTTCTAATAACATCACACTGTAGAATGTTTTTTTTCTCGTATTCCACAGTTTGTTTAGTAATAAATGTCAAGTCATGCTTTTTAACCACCTTTAGTTATGTTTATTGTCATGGATCATCTGCAAGACCAGTTGGTTCCAATTATCCAATGATATACTTGTCCTTCGCTCACCAGACTCTCTCTATTCACTCTCTTAAAGTTATACAAAATAGGTTTGTCATTTTACTGAAAAGCAGTCATCTCTTCTTCTTGAGACACTTGAGACTCCTTCCATAAATGTTAAATAAACATCACCTGAAATACAGTATCAGTACATTTTGAGCTGAGTATTTATTAAGCTAATACTCTTATTAATACGCTTAATAATAGTAGAACGTCTGCCATACATGTTGCTGTGTTTGGGCTGTTACCATAGAAACAATAACGTTTCATCTGTACATCTATGCATCATCTATCCCGCTTATCCTGTTTAGGGTCACATGTGGCTTAGGGCACAAGACGGGGTACATTCTGGATGGGCTGCCAACAAATCACAAGCATACACACTCACACACCTGATCATACTGTACACTACAGGAAACTTGGAAATACCAATCAACCTTGATCTAGACCTACAGACAAGACAGAGAGAGATAGATAGTAGTGATTACCATCGCAACATCAGCGTGAAAGATTTGCTTGATGAACTTGTTCTTGGACGAGTGAACTAGCTGAATGATGTCACCGTGAAGGGTGTCCCTGTTCTTCTCTAGAAAACCTGCGCAGATTTTTTTTATCACAGCTTAATATGCTTACTTTCACCAAACATTTAAAACTACTTATAGTAATCAGTACAACAATAGTCCCACTAGGTTAACATCATGTGACGCAGGAATAATGTTGTGTTTAATTATAGTGTTACTAAATAATGTGCAGGTTTAAGTGTAAAGTGCTGAGAAGTTTGACCCCTGACCTCTGGTCTCATAGTAGACGATGCCGGCGAAGTGCTGGATGCCGAATTGCGTCTCGTAGCTGTTCTTGGGTGGGATGTAATTAGTGTTGAGCTTGTGTTGGGAGTTTAGCTTGTTCAGCATGGTGGTGTCCGTGCCCTGTAGAATAGTTAATAGAACCTTGTAAAACATTTCAGTCTTTCTCTTCTTCTAGTTTTACAGTATGTACAGTATTTCTTTATTTCACGCTGCCCCTTTCGTTTTTGCCTCCTTACCTTGGGGAACTTGCTCTCCTCGTCAATGAGTGAGATGATGTTCATGGGTTTGATGGCGATCATGTCCAGTGCGTCCTGGTTGTCAGTGAACTCGATGTGCTGCCAGTTGATGTTCTCCAGGTTGTACTCCTCCTGCTCCAGCTTGAAGACGTGCCGCACAAAGAACTGTTGCAGGTTTTCATTGGCAAAGTTGATGCAAAGCTGCTCAAAGCTACAGAGAAAAAAAACAAAACAAGCAAATGCAAAAAAACTCTGTCTTGTATATGAAATGCTTTTGACTTCCCTGGTCAATATAATCATGCTACTGATTTCTGATATTAATATATTGGACGTATGCATGAATTGATCCAGTAAGTACCTATTAACTGTAAAGTTCTCAAAGCCAAAGATGTCCAGCAGGCCGATGGACCTGCGCACCGCTTTCGGCTCATGAGACGGAGGCTTGTAGATGGCTGCGTTAATCTTTTCAACAATCCACACAAATAGGCGTCCATATATTCCCTTTAAAAAAAGAAAATGTCCATATATCAACATACACACAGTGTTGTGGTGTAAAGCAGCCAAGACCAATAAAAAAGATGTTCACCTTGACAAATGCGTCTCGAACATCCAAAGCCTGTTCCATGCTCAGAGGAGTGGACACTGTCTCTCCCCGAGTGATGATCGTGCGACTGGTCAGGCAGTTCATTAAGTCTTTAGAGTCAACCTGTTTGTAAAAAAAAAATCTATTGAATTTTATTGAGGATGATGGTGGTATGAAAACACTCCCTGAGATGGCAAAAGGAAGAAACCTTGAGAGGAACCAGACTCAACAAGGAAACCCATCCACATTTGGGTGATATCGGATAGCAGGAACTGATCTGCAGTAATACTGTGTGTTAGGCAGCTGGAAGATCAGGAGATGTGTTTAAGTTAATATGGAGTCCACTTTCGTTATTGGAGGCTTTAAAAAAAAAATCACCATTTTTAAAGATCAATTAATGCAAAAAAAAAAATTCCTTTTGTGAAATGTATGAAGAGTACCCTGTCAACAAGTGACACTTAAACCCATCTTTCTCTTCTCATGTTCCAGTCACCCAGGTCGCTTTACACAACCTCTCTTAATCCTGCTACTGAATTAACAACAACCTGGCAGACTGCACATTTACACAAGCATGCAAGCATACATCAGAATACCGATGCCTAAAGATACCTGATGCACGTTAATGGTTCTGGACTAGTGGACATCACATCATTAAACTGTAGATTAAATTAATGAAATGGGAGCAAATATTTTACAGTGACAGGCTGCAAAGTGCCTAAAGATAACATTTTTTAAAAATGGTTCTCGTCTCTCGTCTGTTCCAACCACTCAACATTCAGCATCGCCAGCATACTAATCACCGGCCTGATCATCTGTCATCATCTGCACCTGTTTCTCACTCCAATGTCTCATAGGTCGCTGTGTGACTTAGCAAACGAAAACATTCTTTTGAAAACGGTCTGGTACAGGAACTGGACTGAAAAATGAGAGATAAAAACTTGCCAAAAATGAAAGCCAAAAGCACTCTTTCAGGAAGCCTGGCAAACTCTTCCAGAAGACTACTGTACATTAAAAATATGAGAAAGTCTGGCTCTTTGGAAGCAAAATATGAATAAATTAAGAGTGGCTCAAAAGTTTTATCAGCACAGTTTATATAAGCAAAACTATAGTCAACTACAGTATACACAATATGTAAATTAAATTATCCTCATTTTCAATGATGATAATAATAAGGATAAGAATCTTTCTGAAAACAACAGAGAATAATAAGAAAAACCTGAGAGCAGCTGAGAAATAAAGGTAACTACATAAAAAAAAAAAATAATAAAGTGAAAAAGTTGAATAAAACTGCTTTATCTATAAAGTTACCTCTAACAGCTTTGCAGCGATGAAAAGCTCAGCAGATCGCACCACCTCACAGGCATCCAGGTTATCATATGTGCGGGCTAAGCAGAAAAAAGTTATATTCAGCATATTTATTAGTATAATATATATACGTTTCTGTTTAAGTAATAAAAAATGGTTGATATGAGACAATCTTAAGTAACAGAGTCTGTACCTTGTACATGTAACAAATGCATTGAATAAGACATGACTGAATGTCATGTCAAACTGAAATACCCTTAAGACAATGGTTTTTTTATATCCTTGCTCTGTTCACTCCTCCTCCGCACATACTGTTTCAGTGTCTACGTAAGTGAGCTACTGTAGAGCCACGCCCTGCCAGAGAACTCCAGAGCTGAGCAGAGAAACAAGCTGTGGGAGGGTTTCCCTTATATGAGGTCACAATGGAGGAAAAATCCAATTTGCTTGTTTTAGCTCCAATACAAAATGGAAAAGGACTAAAAGGTTGGAATATTTTTTCTCACATTTTTAGTTTGTACACACAAACTGGAGAAACTATCTGAATGGGTAAAAAATAAAATGACAAAAAAAGTGAATTTTTCATAATGCATGGCCTTTAATGCTTGGTAAACCTGACCATCACATCAATCTATTTAAGATAATTATCTCCTCAAAGTAATAAAAAATTTGGACAATATCTCATGTATATCTTTACACTACTGGTAACTTTTTACTATTTAAATAAAAGTACTTTTTCTGTTTCGAACACAGCCCTTATTGAATATGTATTACCTGGCACTTGGATCCATGAGAATAATATACTGTATATGATAATGAAGGACGCAGCACAACTTATATTATGTCTATGTCTTCTGCAAGTAGCAGTTTTAAATCACAGAGAGACAAATTCAAAAATATAAAGTACATCCAGCAGCTTTATCATAAATCACATTATCATATTGTCATTTCTGCCAGCATTTTAGATACCAAAAGCTTTAGTATTATTCTATCTAAAGCCTCAAACCTAAACATTTTTCACCTGTCCCATAAAAATGATACATTCATTTGAGCAATGCATAGAGTATGCCCACATTCTGTGAGTGTGTGTCACCTTCGTATTTGAGGTTGCCCATATGCAGAATGGAGGCCAGCAATTTAGAGATCTCCCAGTTTTCTGTGTCTGTAAAC
Organism: Leiocassis micropogon; assembly: GCA_028565275.1. Lineage (NCBI taxonomy): Eukaryota > Metazoa > Chordata > Actinopteri > Siluriformes > Bagridae > Leiocassis > Leiocassis micropogon. The sequence continues at coordinate 29,619,017 of JAOVVA010000037.1, forward strand.
ATGAGCACCTTCATGGCCGAACGGATGTTGGAATACTCCTTCTGGTCATCACGACCGTCACACACAGTGCACTTTCCCTAAAGAGAAGGGCAAGGAAACAAAGAACAAGCTTGGTACAAGTGGATATTACTGGTGCTATTTTTATACCATAGCCTGTTCTTGCTTTCTTATAGTAAGAAACTCTTTTCAGTCTCATATCAACCATCCTTTGCTATAAAATGTAATGTATACATTTGTAAATGTAAATTATAAAAAATTAAGGTAAAAATGCCCTATATAGTAATGACAAGGTTTTTTTTTCTGTATTTGTGATGAAAGCATTTAATTTAAATAGTACCAGTAATTTCTTCACTTACAATTGTGAGGTAGGTATAATCTGTAGCTTTGCCCAGGCCAAGTTTCTTCTTCTGATCAGGAGTCATGCCTTTCAGCATACAGTAAAATATATGGTAGTTCCTCTCATCCTGGGCCTAGTGAAAAAACGTAAAGATAACAATCAACAACTGAACTCTAATCGTTTGATCAGAATGTAAACTGTGGATTGATGCAGGAGGGTTTAAGTGGTGAGATTTTTCTTAGTTTCCATTTGCAGAACTTGATCCTGAATTTCTACATTTTCTTAACCATGGCTACTCCATTGAAGTTCATAACTGATACCATTATTTAAAAGAACAATGTATTATGTAAGAGCCTAAAACTTTTTAGATTGTACATTCCATCCATCTATCTGGGAACCTCAGTAGTCCAACTAGGGACCACAGAGGCCAATGGTTACCATTGGAGGCCAGTGATGACCATTGTATTTATTGCCATTTTGTATGACCACGGTAGGACCTCCGGTCAACATTCACACTCATTCACAAACTACGGGCAATTTGAAAATGCCAATTAGCCTAATCCTAACCCTAATCCTATTTGGACTGTGGGAGGAACCCGGAGAATCCTGATGAAACCCACCAAGCACGGGGAGAACATGCAAACTCCATGCACACAGACCCAACCTAGGACATCGAACCAAGGACCAGGAGGTGCAAGGAGACAGTGCTAACCACTAAGCCACCGTGCCTCCTAGGCCACCTAGGACCCAAGTTTGATTTCAAGGCACATCTATTCAGAAAAGCTCTGTTTTATAAATATGGACTCAGAGACATGCCAAGCATTTCCATATACTGTATATATGCCTCAGATGTACTGTATCAGAATCAGGACCCTTTTTTCACTCTCTAACCTGTCGACACACTCGAGACTTCTCCAGCAGATATTGCTCGATTTTGGCTCCTTCGATTGCTCCTCTCTTGTTGAAATGGATGTCTATGTACTTCCCAAATCGGCTTGAATTGTCATTACGGATGGTTTTGGCATTCCCAAAGGCTGTTGACAAAAAAAACAATCATCCTGCTTTAATGTGTTCCATATTCATATCTGTAATAACATCTGCCTTAAAGTTCCTACTAATTACACTTTTTATCATGTTTTCTGCTCTAAAAGCTCTGTTTTGACCTTTGAAAGGGTTTGTCAGGCACGAGCAGAGAAATACAGTAACATTTACCAGTAAAATAAAAAATGCACTAAACTTAGATTTCAGCGTTAGTTTTTCCTCACCCTCCAGGATGGGGTTGGCTTCCAACACCTGCTGTTCGATCCAGGAGTGCTGCCCACTGATGGCAGCCAGAAACTGCAGGATCAACTTGGTGCTCTCGGTCTTCCCTGCCCCAGACTCGCCACTGTAAAATTAAACAGGTCAGTTTCATTAAAAGGCTGCTTCAGGGAAAATATTAAATTTACACGACCTCAAATGTAGTTGGTTAGTTGAGAAGTTGTCCAAAGTTTGCATATTTAGTTCGGCAATAGAGCCAAGAGGGCTAATATAGTAAATAATTGAAGTCTCTCAGTCAGTGTATTATTTTATATAACGTACAAATCTTATCTATACTATCCTCAGTTAACATTGTTAGGATAATTTCACTTTTTACACATTTTAGTTTAAAGGATCATTGTCTAAAAAGTCTATACGTTTATAGAAACGTATAGAAAGGCAGGGTTATGCTTAACTGTACCTTTATTTCTAACTGCGGTGAAATTATCTGAAACTCGGAGTGGACCAAAGCAAACATTAATCTCCATGAAGTCTTTGATCCCGACTCCAATTTATAAACTCTGTTAAATTATAAATGACCTCTTTTGTGTAACAAATGAGATTTGTTTGAATAAATGTTGATGTTCAACAAATACTGAAAGAGCTGACATTCGAATGATTTTGGTGCACAATCGTAGGTCAACATGCTCACGTCCCCATAATATTAGTCTGCAGTATTATGCAAAAGTCTTTAGCTACCCTATCTTTGGCATATTGAGAAAATTTAATTGAAGAAATAAGAGCGAATTTTTTTTTACTCTCCAATTTCCAATATCCAGTTTCCCCCATCACTAGAGGGCTCCGACATTAAGGCTACTACTACCAGTCGGTCACGGACGGCCGAAGACTATCACGCGTTTCCTCCGAACCACATAATGCCAGCTGACCGTATCTTTATGAACTGCTCGTTCGCGCACCGTTGGGGTCAGCGTCACTCAATCAAACTAGAGATGTCCGGATGATAGGGCGAGCCCTTTACCACTGCGCCACTTGGGGGCCAGAGAACAAATGTTTTATTGCAACACGCTTTATTTGTTGTGTGGAAAAATATCATTTAAAAATTGGTATTTTTTTAACAACCTCAGCATTCAGCATCGCCAGTATACTAATCACCGGCTTGATCATCTGTCATCATCTGCACCTGGTTCTCACTGGTTTATGAAAACTAGTCCTCAAGACTACATTAAAAATACAAGAAGCTCTGGGTCTTTAGAAGCAAAAGATGAAGAAATGAGGTGTATTTCAAGACTTGCACATTACTATGCCAAATTTACTGCTTCTGCAACTTATCTGACCTGATGATGCAACACTGGTCCTTGTTATTCCTCTGCATGTTAAAGTAACAGTTGTCAGCAATGGCGAAGATGTGAGGAGGCATCTCTCCGATCTTCTTGTTGGTGTAGAGGCGAATCTGGTCAGCAGTGTAGATAGGCAGTAGCTGGTATGGGTTCACTGCCACCAGTATTGACCCAGTGTATGTCTAAACAAAGTAGAAGTAGAAGGCAAATACTCAATGGAAGATGGTTTAGTGTGTAAGTTCATAAACTGTTAAAACCGTTATGATGTTAAAGGTGTTTCGATTTTACTTCGACAAGTACTGATGGCAACTTGTGTTAAAGCAGTGAGCTGGAGTGCTTGGCTTTCCCACAGGCACTGCATCACTTTCTTCTCTCTAACTTAAACTTTCCTATGTTAAATACTCACTTTTGTGTTGTGTCCTAAACAGTCAGATGTAAGATCTGACATGAATTGGTTCGAACATGCTGCATCTGCAATGTTGCCCTCTTCCACTCTCTTTAATACATTAATTATAAGACTGGGATCAAGCATTTACATGGCCAATATTTAATAGATTGTCAAAATTGTACACCACCCCTCTAGTTCTAATTGAAAATTTATTTAGATCAGACTGGATTGACTCTAGTAACATGTAAGCATGACTGAGGTTAACAAACCTGCATCTGAACAAACCATAAGACCTTTGGAACAATGTCCTATGGACAAATGAGACCAAAGTGGAGTTAATGGTGCTGTACATGGCAAAGTTGACATTAATGCCCAACAGCATTTTATTAGAAAAATCTCATACACACTGTTAAGCCCGGTGGATTGAGTGGTGATGATTTGATCTTGTTTTGCAGCCACAGGAGCTGGGCACCTTGTGATCATTGAGTTGACCATGAACTCATCTGTATACCAAAGTATTCTAGAGGCAAATGTGATGCCATCTGTCTGACAGCTAAAGCTTGGTTGAAATTGGGTCATGCAACAGAACGATGATCTAAAGCTCAATATTAAATCTACAAAAATATTCAGAATGGCTAAAAACAATTAAAGAATCAGTATATAATAATAATGTACAGTAGGTATCAATCAATTTGTATAGTTGTTAGTATACAATTGTATTTGACTGGTCACTTGATTCGAATGAGTTAAATCCAAACCTTACTCAAAAGTCGGTCTATAAAGAATTTTTACTTAATTAATGTCATTCTGATATCTGCAACCTCACACGAGATGTTTCTTCTATGCAATAATTTTGAGAATAAGTATGCTTTTTCTATTATTTGTGTCATGAAAATGAAGCGTGCATACATTGCTGAAGCACATCTACAGTATGTTGATGATTACACATGAATATGAGTAACAGCAGCTAACAGGAGTGAGCAATAGAAGGAGCGTGGATGGCTGTCGCTGTCTCGGTTTTCAGATATTGGTGTGATAGCATATGGGTGTCCTGTTACAGCGGGACGGCCTAGCCGTGTTGAAATGGAGCAGTGTAATGCAAACACACAAACGGAGGGCAGCCATGCATGAAGCCGACACTATACTTACCCTTCCTCCACAGTTAGTCTGCACAGGGAGAGAGGACAAGGAGAGGAAAACATAGCCAGGAAAGATTAAGATTAAGGCAGAGACACAAAGACCCAGTGATTGAGAGGGAGATTAAGAAATAAGAATTAAGGAGAATAAGAGGGCAGTTTTGTGTTTCTACTGTTACTGCCGAAATTTGCATAGATACCCCTACAGTATACTAGAGATATAAGGATCATGTAGTTAACAGACTGGAGTGGCAAAAATTTGTAATTATTATTGTAATTATTAAACATTTTGAATTATAATTGTGCAGAAATATACCTCTGTATATAACTGTATAATCTCTTTAATACATTTTTGGCTGTACCATTTACCAGAACGAGGGCTACAATGAGAAAAAAATTACACCTACCGTATTATCTTATTTACTTCTAATCTTACACCACATATCCAAGTCTCATGTTCCACACAAATAAACAGATTGTTGAAAAACTGCATGTGGCTAAAAGATCACTGCTACTGTTTTAATCTCTGTATTGTTCTTTGCTTAATTTTTATCCGTAGAAAAGTTACAGTATCTCAAACCACTGTTACTCTTAAACCACTGTCTGAGGTATTGAAGATTTCAATTTGATTTGAGGCAAGTACATGATGGTTTGGAAAGTTTCAAGGATTATTTGGCAATGCACAGTGCAGCAACACTTAATATAATATTTAATTTTTTTATTTAACCTAATATATACTGTAAGGTTCCCTTAAAGCAGAGGTGCCAAAATTCTTGCAAGGAGGTGCAAAAGATTCATATGATTAGAGGGCCATGGACTAAAAACAAATGTTTATGCTGTGTGGAATTACATTATGTATAACAAAACTATAAGGTTGGAATTACAAGGTTCTATCTGACTTCTTTTGTCAAAATTGAAAATGTTACTAACATTTTCTTATTCTGTAACACCATAATAACATTCCCGGATGTGTTATTTGAAGTGATATGCCTTTTCTGACAGTTTTGAACTTTGAATTACAAAATTGAAGCTCAATATCTCAAAACTGCTCAGATTGCAGACAGAACCTTATAATCCCAAGAGGATGATTTTATCAGTCAAGTGTGTAGTTGTCAGTCATTGTCTATACCATTTTATCCTTTATACAGGGTCAGGGGACCCTGGAGATACAAGGCAACAGCGTTAACCACTAAGCCAACATGTTGCCTGTAGACAATTTTTTACTATAGACCAAAATAAAGCCGGAGTGATGAGCCCCAAATTGGGCAGCCTTGAGTTAAAGCATTAATTAATGTGAATAAATAATGAACTTCAACATTAATACACTATAAGTAGCTTTAACAAAGTAAATAGGATTTTTATCATGATGGAGAGTAAAAAAAAAAATTGAGGCTAAATAAAGTTTACACATGGAGAGTAGAATTCAGTAAATTACCAATGCAAACCAAATTTATTTCAATTGATCAGTTTCAAAATTTCTTATCTATGTGAACTTAAAATTGAATAAACAATTGAATCACGAATGGTCACGATTGAATAAACATTAGTCAATGCAGGAGTTTTTTGTTACCATTTAAATAAATTTTAGTTAACTTGCTGTGTTACTTTATTGGCTTTACTCATGGTGTATTAAAGTTGCATTTAATGTGTGCCATACAGAATCCAGCTTCACATCAGATCAAAAGAATTAAAAGCAACTTTTATCAAGGCGAGAATTAAAAGCAACTTTTATCAAGGCGAGAATTAAAAGCAACTTTAGCTAAAAACCTAATTGTGTAAAATTAAGTTAATTGTGTAACATAATATTGGATTTCTACAGCAAGTACAAACAAAATGCACATACATAAATGAGGTGTTCTCGGTAGCGGATAAGCAGGTTGCGGAGAATCCCAGCCTCGTTCAGGTCTCCCAGGCGAATCATGTCCTCCACGCCATGGATAGAGGTAGGGTGCATTGGCTTAATGTTGGTGGCATTTTGGGGCGAGATCCAGTGTTCCTGAAAGAGATAATAGTGATTTAACATGGCATACTAGACAGACCAGGACCATTCCAAGGCTTTGAAGTTACTATAAAAATAATATCATATGTAAACAGAAGACAGTATTGTTTTAGCCATAATATGGGAAGATCATACCATAATCTTGATCAAGAAAATATAAGGTGCTAATGAATACTCTAAAAATAACCAGATGCTCAATTCATTCTGAACGTCACCACTTTGTGGATGCTAATGTTTAATAGATAACATTTATCACTTTTGCTTTCACTTTATTGGGAAAATCGAGTTTGTAGGTGTTAATTTTTTAAAAAGGATATCATTATTTAATTTGATTGATTTTTAATTGATTTTCTCCCCAGTTTGGTCATCTGCCATTTCCCACACAGTAACCTGCATATATATTTAATTGAGGATCACTGGTTTCACCAAAACCAACAGCAAGGAATCACTTACTGTAGCAATGTTGTTTTCTGAAGGCATGCCCTTTCTCATTAGCATAAAAAAACGTTCCTTTATAATGATCACTAACTCACATTGCCTTCATCATCCAGAACCTGGATTTGCCCCGAGTCACAGAGCTTCACCACCGCACCGATCGGGACCTCAAACTCCCGGCCTGTCTTCAGGTCCAACCAGACATAGTCTCCCTAGAGCAGGAAGGGTTATTAAAGTTCACGACATGATCATTTTTAACAGAGTATTTCAGTATGAGAACTCAATGATGTCACTGCACAAAGTTGTGCATCCGCTTGCAGATGCACAATGGTTTCTTGAAAAACACACTGTACATGGTAAAATTCAAACAAGAGGCATTGGACAATATGATTTTTTTTTCTGTGAACCCAGAAAATATCAGTTATGCAACAACTATAACCTTACTGTATCTTAATGTAACATCTGAACATTATGTCAGTAATATATGTGAAATCAAACAAATGCTCTATGCCATGGTGATGTGATGACAACATGAAGCAGAGAATGGCTTACACTTTTTGATGTACATAAGCAGTGGCAGCACGAGTGACATTGTGTCCACTGGATTATTGAGAGGTATTCACGTTTTGGAACATCAAGCAAAACATCCCTGTCCATCAGGTTTCCAAATCACACGATAATAAAGTTTAATGCTTTACTGCGAATTCCTGCACATCGATTTCCTTTACATTGTCTTCGATTGTTTTCATGAACTGCATGAAATAAAAAAGCTTAGCCAATAGTGTGTGCTAATCTAGAAAATCCAGAAAACGTGTATACAAAACTGATAAGTGTATACAAAACCTACGTGATAGCTGTTGCCGTGTTCTGTTGCCATGATGTGTGTCAGGATAATAAAGCCACTTAAATACAGTAGCATGTACTGTACACTCTGTATTTAAAGTAGCAGTGCACAATAGCCTTCTTCAAAGTTACAGCAACAATAATCTGTTTCTCTCACGACCCCATTTGTATGTATATACAGCAACTTGTTGTTTTTTTTGGGGGGGAAGCCCTGAGTTAAGGAGCATCAGGGGTCTCCAGTGTAAGCAATAGATGATGTGTCTATGTTTCTTGCCCTGGAGTAAGTTGAACCCTGTAATTAAATGTTTATTCTAATAGTTGCATGTCATTATATCAAAATGCGTGTAATAGAGCTTTAGCTTTTGTGTTGTATGAAAAATCCAAATACTATCGATACAAACAATTTTAACTCGCATTCAGGGGGGTGTATGACTATTTTTATTATTTTACATTTAATTAAAACACACTAGCAGTTGTTATTTTAGTTTGTACATGCCAGGTATATATTTTAATTAATTTAGGTGGATTTATTTCCCAAAATATACACTAACTATAAGCCTCAATGAAATCAACATGACCTGATCAGGCAGTTACTAAAAATGAATGAATGAAGAAATGTGGTCGCACCTACTCCCCTCCACTCCATTATTTTTTTTTTGCACCGGAGTCCCAGTCCTAATACAAATTTCTAGTCTTGACCAGATGCTCTATAAACTGCTTTGCTAGGATTTTCTGAATAACGTATTTGAATATCTAATATACAGGCACCTTAAAGACACACATACGCACACAAACACAGAGGTCATACCGGGAGCAGAGTGGTCTGTTTGAAGACTGTGTTAACATTCTTCAACAGTACCCACTTTGCCTGGTCCTTTTGGTAGAGCTCAACATAATCCCGTCGCTTGTACATCCTCCTGTGCGCAAACTCTCATCCATACATGTGGCGAAAAACGTCCTGAAGTGTTAAGCCTAATATTGCAAATATCACACGCAGAGAAATGCACACTTCCTTAGCAGGTGCGTGCACTGCAGTTGTGTGGAATAAAGACCATTTCGACTCAGCAAGAGGCCAAGGTGAAACCTGCACTAAATCCTGACTTGTTCCTCTGGAAGTAGGGTAAAAAAAAAAAAAAACTGATCATAGACGTTTCCTAGTTGTGTCCTGAGTTACACACAACTGCACAGTGTGTTTTGCTCCACAGATGAAAAGAAGCCCAACTTTATCTTCTGCTTTTAAGATCATTCAGGTCCTTCCTTTTTTCCTTAACTATCCTTCCATCATATAAAAATGTGTGCACTGGTTAAAGGCTTAGTGCTTCTCCTCTCCTCTCTATCGGGACAAGGTAAGGATGGTGGGTTGGTCATGGAGGTGGATCCCCCGATAATATACAGCTTTCTAATTAACTAAATCCACTCTAGGCAAATCAATACAGGCACGAGGAGAACCCAACACCACGAGGATGCAGCTGTCACGTCCAAGAGGAGTAACGTGGACACAGTCCTAGCAACCAGCTCCTGAATTATTCATCCAGACAACCTTTGTGTTAGATCACTCCTTCTCCTTCTCTACCACCTACACTGGGTACTGTAAATGCTAAAGAAGCTATTAAAATTAATAATAATTAAAAGTAAACTTCTAGATTCCAAATTTTTTATTATTATCCTATCTTAAACCCATTGTATGATTTATATTCTGACTGAGAAAAGGCCGCATGTGGCTCGAAAGGTTGCACACAAAATAAAGACCCTTTTAAAATGCAAATGTGTGTTTTATGCCTTTTACTTCTCACTAAATCACTTCTGTATCTAGTCAAGGGTCAGGAACAATGCACGGTGTCACCAAACAGATGAGGCTTCAGGCAGAAAACTATAAATCCACCTATTTGGAAGCCCATTGTTTAAGACATTCATCAAACTGATGTAAGACTTGAGAATAAGGACTGAACTTCTGCCTTCAGACCGAAACGTGGAAATGGATCTCGCAAGCTGCTAAGAAAGCCTTTTGGTTTCAGGAAGTCACAATTCGAGGTAAATTATTCACGTAGTGCTCGGTGATCACTATCACAGACTAAAAGACTTGCATGGTGTGACACCGACACTTACGATACTGCTCAGATGGACTGTCCAGTCTACACACATACAGAAAAATAGTATGTATACAATACAGTGCTGTAAAAAAGTATTTGCTTGAAAATCTCCTGACTTTTTTTTTTTTTTGCATATTTGTCAAAATTCAAATGATTTAGATCATCAAACAAATTTTAACATTATACAAGAACAACTGGATTAATGCAGTTTTTAAATGGGAAAAAGGGGTGAAAAACTCTCCAAACCTACCTGAGCCTATGTGAAAAAATAATTGCCCTTAAACCTAATAACTAGTTGTGCCGCCCTTAATAACTGCAATCAAGCATTGTTCAAATTTTCACATCGCTGTGGAGGAATTTTGGCCCGCTCTTCTATGCAGAATTATTTCAATTCAGCCACATTGGAGGGTTTTCGAGCATAAACAGCCTGTTTAAGCCCTTAATCGGATTTAAGTCCGGACTTTGACTAGGCCACTAGTAAGACAACTGTAATTGTGCATTTTTTAAGACATTCACAGGTTGACGTACTGTCGTGTTTAGTCACCGTCCTGCACGTGTGCTTGGGCTTGAGGTCACAAACTGATGGCCGGACATTCTCGTTCAGGATTTTCTGGTAGATTATGGTTCCATAAATTATGGAAAGGCGTCCAGGTCCTGAAGCTGCAAAGCAGCCCCAGACCATTACACTACCACCACCATGTTTAATTGTTGTTGGCATGATGTTTTTTTGTTTTTTTACAAAATGCTGTGTTAGTTTTACACCAGATGTAACGAAATGTTGTACTGGAACATTTAATGGGGATCAAAATGCATCAGTCCCAGGCCCTTTATTATAGTTAAATCATGATCACTGGTCTGCAGTTCTTTAGATGTTGTTCTGGGTTCTTCTATGAATTCCTGGATGAGGTAGGTTTGGACAGCTCTTTCTCCTTAATAAATGCAATCATTATTTAAAATACTGCAGTTAATATTTTTATATTTAAAAAATCAGGAAGGGGCAAGTACTTTTTCACCGCACTGTAAATGTGGTAAAAGTACACTAATAGGCTATAGACTGCCTGGCCCAAAAAAAAAAAAAAAGTCTCACACTCAAATATTTCTTTTAACTTTCTTTAGCTCTATGGTGCACAATGTGGTGATTAATTTATGTGTGAAAATCATTCCTCAGAACCATTCTGTCACAATTTCAGTCCTGGAATTTCGCCGTGCCATCAGAGAAAAAAGAAATACATGGATGTCATAACCTGGTCATACAGTACATTCACTTCATTTTATAACGTTGCTGAGTCTAGACCTGGCCAACTGCAGCAATAACACTGCCTCTAGAGACTTGTACAGTGGCCACATTACTTTACATGATGGGTTTGCTCTGGAATAGGTTAAATCTGGACTCATCAAACTACACGACCTTTTCTATTTTTAAGTCTAATCTTTATGCTCCATGGCATATCAAAGCATTTGTTTAGTCTCCCTAACAAGTGCTTATCTTATTCTCACACAGGTCCTGTGAGGTCTTGTTGCCTTGAGCATGTGACATTGGACAGTTTGAAAGCAAAACAAGATAAATGCCATTTTGGGGATTTTACTTATTTTGGCATGTTATTTTCCACTGGCCCATAAGGTTGTCTATAACAAAAAATTATTACACTGAAAATCTCTCTATATCCTTTTTTTTTTTAATTGTTTGTCAAACCACAACATAGAGGGGCAACACACTGAAAAAGCTAATTGCATCACTTCTTGTGTGATAAGTGGGCAAAACAACTGCTGCCATGAGTCAACTAAATATGTTTTTTTTTTTTTTTATGTTGTATATGGGATTAAGATTTGAATGTTGGACAAACATCACATTATGTAGTTGACAAAACTATGTGGGATACTTTAGTGCAACATTCTGTTCAACTTATAAATCAATATTTCTCCCTTGATCCTGCTATAATTATCACCGGGTATGATGTAATCTTGTCGAACCATGCATGAAAGGACATTATACCCTGTAAGCCTGTACTATGATAAGGGGTTGTCTTTAACTACTGAAGTGAAACTAAATGTGGTGGAGGAGGAGCCTAGCGATGCTGTAAACTGAAGTTTCTGTATTGTTTATATGTTTCTCACGATCTTAAAAAAGCTGTGTAATTAAAAAGGTTTTATGTGCAACAAAATGTCTTTCCTTGGTCTAATTTGCTGCCAGTAACTCAAAACAAAATCACAACAGAAGCCTGAGTTTACTATATGACTTTATGTTAAACTTCAACCAACATATTATTGATCCTAAATTGCCACGACAGTAGATAAATTAACTTCACGCACATTTATTGGGACAAAACTGTGAGAGATGGAGTTGTAGTGTTTTGCCAAAGCATTCAGAATTCACATTGATAGAACCAAAACAATTTTGATGCCAAACCTCTGTGACGCAAAAAAGTAGACATTTACTTTTTACATTCTTAACATTGTTCTCGATGAAGCTTCGCACTCCATCTTCTCAACCTGACTATTAAAACTACTTTTAATCAGCTTTATTCTTTAAAGAAAAATAGTACTTGTAGAAATACATTTTATTGTGAGTGTAAACTTTATGTAATACACATATAGTAGGTATGCCATCATTTTACTTAGTCGCTGTAGAAAAAGCTGTATGTTTATGTATTTTATGTTACGAGTTTTTTTTTCTTTCTGAAAACTTAAGCTGTTAAATTCGATACTTAATTGATGCAATGAAAAGCTCAGCCTATTTGAGATCGTTCTGGGCCAAGATAGTCAGGTTGAGAACATGGCTATATTGTGCAAAGCTTCTTCACTGAACAAATCATTATAGCAATTCTTTTGTGATAATATCTATATACTAAGATTATAAATGGGTAGTTTGCCAATCATGGTTAAAATAAGGTATTTTGTAAAAAAAATAAAACAGCTGGTCTTGGATGAGGGAAAGTACAGATATTCTTCTATATGGGATACTTACAGTAAACCTTATACAAAGCTAGAGCAGGTTAAGGTAACAGGTTGCCCCCTACTGTTATCTTTGGGTTTACTCTCTTAGTCCTTTTCATTTGTGATGCTCTAACACATTCATTCCAGTCTCATTAAGGGCTTCGTAAATAGTTTTCTAATGAATGTGCAAAATATTTGGTAGTTATTCATCTAGAAATCCTTATGTGACAGTAAGCACCTTTAAATGGCACATAACGATGCTTCGACAATACGTTTTATTTTAGAGTGTTAAATAAGTGTAAATTGCAATGTTAAATGCCATGTCTCAACATCTCTTTAGTATTTTTTTTTTTCATTGATTTAATGATTGAATGTTCTCACCTCACACAATTTAAACACATGGTGTGTGAACAGGAATAATTTTATATAAAGAACAGTATATTTTTCATTTATATTACTTGTGTTAAATAGTGTTTAAGTCTTTAATTGATTAAATAAAGCTTTTCTTGTCCAGATCCAGGCACTCAAACCCCCAGTAGGTTATTCTTACCTGTACCAAAGCTGGATTTGTGTAGCTCAGTCTGCGCACTCCTCTGTCCCAACCTTGCAAAAATATACACTCGGTCATCGTAGACTTCGACCCGAATGCCCTAAAAACCAGCGTTTGGAGCTGAGAGCCTGAATATCTCACACCTACTGTAAACACTGTATTTTCTCTTCTGTCTTTTGTCCTCTCCTTAAAGAACTTGTGAGGTGGATGAATCAGCTAATAGATGAGAGAGCTCAGGCCACTTTTTTGTAATTTGGTCCCCCTGTATATCCCCACTTTTGGCTCGGACATCTCAGTGATGAAAAGGAGACATTGTCTAAAGCTATTAGAGCCACAGAAAGGCTGACGAGATTAAGCTCCGCATTCTGTACAGAAACAACCAGTCCCAGTGGCTTGGAAAATGTCCTCTACTGTCTGGTACTGTTTTACCAGAGTGAACCCAAAATCATGATGTTATTGTGCAGTTATCAATCTATGCTTTAAAATAATAGGAACTACATACTGTAGGTCCATCATTTTTCCATATCAGCGAATAAAAACATAAAGTAAGACCTTTCAGGATGCCATACTAATAGCCATTCCCTACATTTGAACCTTGACCCTCTGGCCTATTTCTCATTAGATTCTTCAGTTCAGTGCTCCGAACCAAAACAGGGACATAAATCTCTTTCATTAAAAGGAAATCCACAAGGCATATGTATTTAACATTATCACTGCAGTTGCAGTTCACCAGAAAGATATTTAAGGCTTTTAGAAAACAAACTGCTCCTTTAAATTACATATTCAAATTGATTTGTAACATGCGGTAGTTGGAGTCACGATGCTGGGTGTAAATCGACAAATTTAGGAAGCAATGCACATCCTGAGAGTGGAAATTGCAGTACAATAATAATGTAAGGATTTAATCATAGTGCAGCACTGCATGGTTTGAATATGCACAGTATGATCTTTTCCTCATGCATTATAACCAAAGAGCTTGACTAAACCACAGAATTCGAGATATATTTATTAATTCACTGTTCATAATTCTTTTCCTCGAGTCCAGTCCAATACACATGAACGTCACACAAACACAAACACTCACACACTCACAGGGGCAATTTGTTGTAGCCAATCCGGAAGAGGTGTTGGTGTGAGGAAGGACAACACCAGAGAAAGTTTAAATGATCTGATCAGCTTAGAGTTAATTAGATTTAAGTGTGTTACTATTCTGAACCTCTATTTCTGGCTCATGCTGTGTGTTGTCTTTGCTTGTCAGCTCCGTTTTTATACCTAGGAACAAACAGGTTGAATAGTTCCCGAAACATTCACATACTGTACACTCTGCATTTTAGAAATGATCATTATTAGTGATTTACTCTGTCACACAATTTCTATTATCTCTTCAAGTGGTTCATAAATACTTTATTAATACCCTACACACAAAACAGGGAATAATATGCTATTATATATATATTTTCTCCCTTTTTCTAGTTGACAACTCTACCCACAGAGACTACTGATCTGCAAGCACACCATCACTCATCGCCATGCCTCATTGTCACAATTTATTAATATTAATTAAATATTTGAACATATACCATTTTCCGGGTGTGCGAATATAAACACCCGCATGTACGGTGTCTCATGTTTGCTTTTTCAGCCATCTAAATTACAGTAGTTGCATCTGTTTTTATCAATGTTACAGTTCTATCCAAGTCGCTTTACAGTTGGTGGTTATACAAATGTAATAAGTGAGACATGCATTACACACACTAGTAAATAAATACCTGCATTAGCAATGAACAGTTGCAGTCAGAAGATTAACATAGACTCATTATGAACATGATTGTCATGGCAACACCGGACTTTAAATCACTTTTGGAACTATTTTTTTTTCTGGGCAAAATAATTGTTCAATATGCATCTTTAATAGAAGGAAGACCTAAGAATTTAAAGCAACTTGTTATTTATTTTGGATATACAGTATATTGCCAAAAGTACTGTATTCGTCGGCCTGCCTTCACATGCATACTGTATGAACTTGAGTAATATCCAATTCTTAATCCATAGGGTTTAATGGATTGCCTCACCTTTTGCAGCTATAACAGCTTCAACTCTTCTGTGAAGGCTTTCCACAAGGTTTAGGAGTGTGTTTACGGGAATTTTTGACCATTCTTTTAGAAGCGCATTTGTGAAATCAGACACTGATGTTGGACGAGAAGGCCTGGCTCTCAGTCTCCACTCTAATTCATTCCAAAGGTGTTCTATCTGGTTAAGGTCACTATTCAAGTTCTTCCACACTAAACCCGCTCATCCATGACTTTTGGGCCACTTTGCTTTGTGCACTGGTGCCTCAGTCATGTTGGAACGCGAAGGGGCCATCCCCAAACTGTTCACGCAAAGTTGGGAGAATGAAATTGTTCAAAATCTTGGTATGCTGAAGCATTAAGAGTTCCGTTCACTGGAAGTAAGGTGCCGAGCCCAACTCCTAAAAAACAACCCCACACCAGTTCCAACATGACTGCATAAAATTCTTATAAACACACTCCTAACACTTGTGGAAAGCCTTGCTGGGAAGAGGTGAAGCTGCAAAGGCTGTTCTAACATCATATTCTCAATCCATAGGGTTTAATAAGATGTTATTTTACGCATGTGAAGGCAGGCGAGGAATACTTTTGGCAATATAGCGTGTGCTGAATAAATGTGTGTGGCTTTCTGGGAAGCCCAATGCCTACAGCTGGTGTTTTTTCCGTATAAAAAGAGATTTTCTGAAAGCACAAATTGGATGGACCAACACAGTAGAATAATACAAAGTCTAAGGAGCTCAGTGCAGATCTGAGAAAGAAGATGGTAGATTTACCCGAGACAGAAATGTCTCTTGGAGTCATATCTGACCAACTGCAGGTTCTAAGATGAGTTTAAACAATTGTATGTACTGTAAGTACAAGTTATTAGGAAGTGGAGCCACTTTGACAGGTCTAGGAGAAGGCCCAAATTGTCACCATCAGCTAAGAGGACATTGGTTTCAAAGGTCAGGAAGAACTCAGTAAGGTACAAAAAGGTTCCATGAACTGGAAGCTTCTGGAACACTAGTTACTATCTACAGTCAAGCCAGCTTCATATGGCCATGGACTGAAAGGCTGTTCCAAAATCGACATCAACACAAAATACCAACAACAACTCAAATAACGTTTGCAGCTGAATACATGGAAAAACAAAAAGCATTCTGGAGAAAGGCTTTGACCGAAGGTACACTACCGTTCAAAAGTTTGGGGTCACTTTCTAACT
>JAOVVA010000037.1:29640899-29656100 GCA_028565275.1 Leiocassis micropogon
ATAACAATTTTATGACTAACTAATATCTTATTTTATACAGCTGGAGAGTTGAAGCCACCTTGGCTGTGCTCGGATTTGATCCAACACCCTATAAATAAGAAGTGAAAAGTCTAATCCATCAATCTAATATGGACTACCTTTTGAATTCAAACCACAAATCAGTTTATAGCAAAAACAAAAATATTGGTCTTGACATTCCAATACTTTTAGAAGGGGTTGTGATTCAGTGGTACAAAAATAAAACTATGATGTAATATGGTGTAACTTCCTGTGAGTGGAAAAAGCCACCAAAATCTTTAAGTCAAACATGCAAATGTAGTTAGCTCCAAAAGAGAGTGGCAAAGCCATCGTACATAAAATAAAAATGAACTAAAAATCAAATGCTGTACAAGCTGCTTAAAGCCAAGGCAAAGATCAGCTCGATACTTATGTTGAAATATGAGAAAACCTGCACTCCCACTGCTGTACAAAGTCCTTGAGACGACAGTATAGAATTAAGCCTGCATCAGTCACATTCTGGCTTTTAATATAAATCAGCTCAGATTTCACCCAGTCAGAGAGTTGGAGCTGACAAATGTGGCCACTCTTTGTAGATTACACTGCAAAAACTAAGCACTTGCTGAGAACTTATTGTTGACTGGTGAATTATTAGAGAATGAGGAGGGAATAAGGAAAAGATAAATGGTTCTGCAGACTGTGGAAGAAGTGTGATTCTCTTTTAACTAATATTAAACACAATAAACACACCTTTTGAGCAGGCCCTCAAAAGAAGTTTCATAATTGCGTTAAGGATGCACCATTTTACAAGCTGTACATTGGCCAATAGTCGGCCCGAATTTCAGAATCGGTGCATCCTCAAATTGCTCTCCATGTTAGGCAATTTCCCCATAAGGACTAATGAAAACTTCGATGATTCGTTCCACAACCCAAAAATATTCATATAAAAATTATTACAAAATCTAAGATAAAAATAAAACAAATTAACCCGCATTTTACCTTAGAAAAGAATTGTGGGCCTCCGAGTGGCGCAGTGGTAAAGCGATCGCCCTATCATCCGGAGATCGCTGGTTCGATCCGCGGGTGATGCTGTAACCTCTCACAGCCGGAGGCCAAGAGAGAGCTGATTGGCCGAGCTCTCTCAGGGGGAGGGATGAGAGGTACTAGTGCTCCCACATTAATCACGGCTCTACAAGCCAATCAGGGGCGTCTGTGAGCTCGCGCAGGCCGAGGGAGCGGATCGCGCTGTTCCTCCGAGTGTGTTACGCCGCCACCAACGGTGCGTGAGCGAGCAGTTCGAAAAAAATGGTCGGTGACGCCACGTGGATCGGAGGAAACACATGGGTCGATCTGCGGCCCTCCCGACTGATTGGCAGTGGAAGCTTAATGTGGGAGCCTCTAGTGACGGAGTGGAATTGGATACTACTAAATTAGGGGAGAAAATCTGAAAAATTCGGCAAAAAAGGGAGATAAAGTTTCAAAAAAAAGAAAAGAATTGTGACTGGTGTTAAATGAGAGCAGAAGCAGGAGCGACACTTTCACACAGTCTCGCACAAACACACACATGATCAATCACTGTTATATCACAATGTTATAGTAAACTGTACACGCGCACACGGATGTTGACTATACGAGTGACACACGCACACTGAGACTGAGGATGAGAGACGATTACCCACAATCCCACAGCGCAAGAGAGAGCGTAATCATTGGCTCAGTTGCGATTATGTGACATTCGGCAGACAAAGCGCATGCGTACTACAGTACATGGTTATCCACTACTAAACAATCATCTTTTTCTTTTTTTTGGTCTGTCCACGTGCCATCCAGCACATTAGGTGATGGATACTACCCAGATTGGAGATATACCTGTAATGTCTGTGGCAGTTACTTAAGGGGTTGGGTTGCCAGATTGATGGCAATAGTTATTCACACACTATAGTTAATTTGGGAACGCCAGTTAGCCTAACCTGCATGTCTTTGGATCGTGGGGGAGGACTGAAGCACCCAGAGGAACCCACAAAGCACAGGGAGAACAAGCTAACTCTATGCATGGGGGTGCTGGGAGACAGTGCAGACCACAAAGCCATCATGCAGCCAACTTAGGCAACCTACATATATGACTGATTTAAGATCCTCTCAGAAATCCTGACAAGTTAGTTCATGTTATCCAGCTAGCTAGCAGTGAATAGCAGTATTGTCAAATAAATATCATGAATATAACATAATATCCTCTGTGGTGTTAGCCCATACCTAGCCACAGCTTTTAGTAGTAGGAATATGTTGTTTATATTATCCTGCTAGCTAGCCTTATCAGCAAATATTAGATGAATGTATAAATAAAAACTATTTGCCAGTAAATATGTATATGATTTAAGATAATTTCACATATTAATTAATCTCACAAATGATTCAGTCAATTTTGCTAGCTTGTGTAAATCCGCTAGCTAGCCTTAGCATTAGATGTTGTATAGTACAAATATAAGAAATTATTTTATTGTATATTAGCTAGCTAGTCTTAGTTTTAGATAATTGTTTAATTACAATTTTATCAGAAACTGTTGAAACTATAACATTGGGATTATAATTATACCGTCAAGGTCCTCATTGAAATCATATTTGGCTGACTCATGTTAGCTATCTGGCTAATGAAATCACAAAATTACATTCCATTTTTCACCTACTATAAGAAACATCCAGTCAGAACTGCTCTTATTTCTTCCAAGACCCTAAGGGGATTTAGAAGGAAAAGAAAACCCGTAAAAGAAAATTTTAGGACAGGTACTTTAAATAACATGAATCAAGATTTTTTTTCCCCTGTCTGGCTTAAAGAATTTATCTTTTTTGTTTAATTACTCTGGAAAGAAATTTCAACCCATGAAAAAGGAAATAAAATATTACTTGAAATTCAGTAGTAGTGGAAATGTTTTACAGTCATTAATTATTCAAAGCTATTGGTTGAGTAAATTTACTTTTCTGTAATACAACCTTTGAGAGATGGGGATACATTTACACTCTACAGTATAGATTTTTTTAAAACACATACTGTAACGCCACAGAAATGAATTAGGATTTACCTGGTCATACACATGTACAAAGACAACAAAAACATTTACCCAAAATTCCATATTACAGAACATCTTTAAGTGGATAAATCCATTAACATAATGCGGTTTCTTCTAAGAATTTGAGGTCAAAGATTATATAAAAGTATATACTATCATACCATGCTACAGTATCTGGTGGGTAACAATATCAGAGTCACCTTTTTCCTATGTATTTTCATTGTAAAACTTGATATGTTTGGTTATGGCAAGGTCTATCAAACTGAAGTCATCCATAATGAAGATGCAAGCATAAGCAAATAGGGGGCCATTATTGTTACATTGTAAGAAGACTTAATTCAACATACCTGTGCAAGGGTTTTAGACAGGTCCTCTGTTCTTTATGTTATCTGGAGGACAGGTAGACATCCAGACTGGTGAATAAAAAGGTAGGCGAGGATGATTAATAGTGAAGAAATGTAGGCCTTAATTTCTTCTTTTGATCTCTAACTGATGTCTCTGATGTGATGATTGCTCCTTCATCTGCTCCTGGAATTAACAATGACTCTGTGCCAATGTTTCACTCTCAAACCTTGATCCCTTTTAAGAGAGGGCGGGTGCAGGTCAGCCTCGGAGAGGGAGGAGGGACTCAGCAGGGGTGCTGCGCAGTGTGAGAGGTAAACTGACCCCCGGCACTCAGAACAATCGCTGATAGACACACATTGCAAAAATTATTTAAATACACATAAAATATACAAACGAAGATCCATCTCTCTTGGGGCGTTTTTGCACGGTGGAAAAGGTCACAGGTTCCATCATGCATTCGATATCCTCAGTAACTTACACATGGCTGAGTTTAACTGCAAGCATGGAAACACACGCAGGGTCATTTTCCTGCCTTTCATTTCTCCGCTGGGATAAATGTTCATGTAATTAGCGGTTATATTACTTAATCGCTATGTATGCACAAAGTGGTCATGTGGGCGTGTCAATCTTCCAAATCAACAATGTGTTCTTTGTAAAAGTAGCTAAGATCATTAATAAATCAAAAGGGCCCAACTTTAAAAGGACACGAAGGCAAGAGATACAATGGAATGGCTAACAATTAAAAAATGGAGAAAGACATCATAGGTTTCCAGCCAAAGTTCTCAGTTTTATATACACTGATCAGCCATAACGTTAAAAGCACCGACAGGTGAAGTGAATACCATTGATTATCTCATTACAATGGCGTGACTGATGTATTCGGCAACAAGTGAGCAGTCATTTCTCAGAATTAGTTTTGGAAACAATTGGCAAGTGTAAAGATCTGAGTGATTTTGACAAGAGACAAGTTGTGGTACTAAATCAGAGCCCCTCCACAACACTTCTTAAGGGCTGTCCCCAGTATGCAGTGGTTAGTTCTTACCAAAAGTGTTCCAAGGAAAGACAAAATAGACACTGTAGACAGGATCATAAGCACCTACTGTATGTGAGCCACTGATGTACGTGGGAGCAAAGCGGAAATTACTGAAAAAAAGTTAATTTAGATTACGGCTACAGATTAGACTTTGGAGCAAAGTCTAAGCGATGCACTCATCATGCATAGTACCCACTGTACAAGGCTCTACAGACAGTGTTATGATCTGGGGTATGCCAATAAAATGGTCAGCTGGCAACTGGAATGTACTAAACGACCAGGTTATCACTAGAACATCTTTCTAGTTTTTCTTCCCTGATGGCACAGGCATATTCCAGGACTCAAATTGTGAAAAAGTGGCTCTGGGAGTATGAGGAATAATTTTCACATATGAACTTGACACCATATTGTGTGTTGTAATCAAAGCTAAATGTGAATGAATGAAATTTTAGACTGTGCAACTTTTTTGGCCAGGCAGTGTATTTAAATACTATATATCAATGTACTGTGTACACCATTCTGTAGTGCGGACAAATCACAGGTTAATATTGATGCGCTTACTATAGAAATAGTAACTGATCTATTCCTATACTAATAAACTGATCAAATATTAGAATAACAACTTTACAGAGGGATCTGTATGGCTCACGAGCTCCAGGAGCCTATGCCAGGAGACTTCAGGGACGAGTCCACACAGGTTTTACACCTTATGCCCTTCCTGACGCAACCCTCCCATTTTATCCGGGCTTGGAACTGGTACTGCAACCAGTGGCTAGGCACTGGCTGGGAATCGAACCCAGGCCTTCCGCATTGCAGGCGAAAAAAATGGCACTGGTGGCTACCACTGAGCCACCAGTGCCACTTTATGTTGCCAGTATTTGTATGGATACTGTACATACATTATACAAACACAAATACTGGCAACTCTAGATTTACACAGTAAATGAACACCAGTCAAAGGTTTAAACCTGGATGGGGTACCAACCACGCGCACTGCAAACTTCATGGACACAGGACCGGAGGCGAGATTCCAACCTCCTTGAGCTTTGAAGTGACGGTGATAAGAACCAAGCCCCTGTACGTGCTTCAAAACATGATACATGAAACAACAATTATGAAAGCAATAGGATTACAATGCAAATCCATTAATCCAATTCACTTTATTCAGATTTATCTTTATACTCTGGATAAACATACACAGGTATAAAAGATACAAGTATACACAAGTATAACAGTTAGATGCATATTATACCTCGTAATCCAATCATAACAATTCAGCAGCATTTTCCCACTGGTGAATGATGCAAGACTGAGTACTAAAGGCACAACATTTGAGACAGACAAAGTTCTTGAGTAACTAAAAATACAAAAATGGTACTTCATTGCACAATTGGTAGGCATTTCATAGCAAGCACACACCTCAGCTTATGCATGCAGGGAATATATAATGTACCATTAATTTAACCTGAAAAGATGATCACATATCCATTTTGAAATGTTTTGTCTACATCACAATATGGGTTAAAAAAAAAAAAAAAAAAAAAAAAAGAGGGCGTACTTGTTTGACAGTTTTATTAATTGCCAATTGTGTCAAAATACATTTTTAAAGAGAAAGACATACATTACATACTGCATATCAAGTGTTTCATGTAAAGGCAACAGAGTAAACAAAAGAGTAAACATAAGACTTCATTGAAGTTAAAGCATCTATAGAAGGGGGAAACACTTTTTAGTACCTTTTGAGGATTTCTGATTGTCTACTGCCACCAAGTGGTCAATTTGGTCACACACAGTAACACTTACATACTTGCATGCTCCTTATAGAAAAACAAACACATTATGAAAACTGTTGTAGTACTGATATTAAATAAGGTTTACTAGTAGACTAATTATTATTTTTTTAATTGCATGTAATGCTGCATTGTCCAGTCAGTACAGGGCCAGTATTTTTGGTCTGCAGAAAAGTAAACTAAGGGTGCATTCACATGTGCAATATTTAGTCCTACTAGTTTAAACCCTGGTGCGTTTTCCACTTGGGGGTAAGAACATCTTAATCTTGCTCAGAAAGGAACTACAAAAGCTGATCTGAGACTATCTAATGCAAGGTTTTCTCGTTCTGATGATGCTTCAACTGAGAAAGCAATTTAACTCCCAATGACCCAATGGAAGAAAGTAATTAAAAAAATGTTGAGCTGCTGAACTGAGACAAATGAGACGAACAGAGCCAAAGTGCAAAAATGTTATATGTGCTAGAGATTCTACAAAGTTTCAGATTTACTTTCTTAAAAGTATATTTTAAAAAAGAGCACTGGTTTAAAAGTTGTCCTAAGGTGTGGACAACCACAACCACGACTGATGCACTAATTCCTTACTGATGGTTGTGTGTTCTACAGAACTTAAATGTGTGCCTGGATCTAAAACGCTACAGAAAGACGATGCGGACACAGCTTTTGGCGACTGTACAGTTTCCTGAGTGGTAATATTGTGTAAACATGCTTAATTACAGTCCAGATCATAACATTTAATGGTTGGTAAAATGTTTGACAGATAAACAAACTGGATAATCAATTGGCAAAGAGAAGATTCACACAGAGACATCACGACGATGTAAATTGATTTCCTTGGCTGAATAGTGGCGTTGAGTGTTAAACAGTAGAATTCCACAGAAGAAATGTATCAATTAACAATATAATATATATCACACTGATTTGGTTCAAAAGATCACGTAAACAGAACTCATTAAGGCCATTGTTAATATACTGTACATATAAAAGCCCTATTACAGACAGAAGTGGTTCAGAAAAGTCTGATGAAGTTGAAAGTCTGGTGAATGTTATGTAAACTACCTCCAAAAGAAAAGGCCTCTCCATGTATAACAGACAAATCCACACAGTGGTGAGATTTACCTTCCTGATCCTCTCGATTTGGGCTGACCTGAGTGTTCTCAGATATTGGTGAGGACATTGCTGGTGATGATGCTCACACTGATCATGCCAGGGAGGTCGCTTTTCTGATGGCTGCCTTTACCCTGCAGATGGAGTGTGTGATCATTTTGCAGGTCTGAAACATCTGCGTTGAGGGTCACCTGACCCAGGAACGAATCAGACAGGACGTTTTTGTTGTAGATCTGCGGGGGAAGTCAGGGGACAATGTCAAGACAATCAATTTTAATTTACAGCAGGTTTGCTTTTTTTTTTTTTTACTTCTCCACCCACAATAATCATTCGGTTGTTTTGTCTTGATTTCAACTAAATATTGTCTTCAGAGAACCTCAAATGTACCTCATGGCTTTGTTGAATTTGTATTCTTTTAATAATAAAAAGTTTCATTCTGTTACCTGAACTAGTATCCGTTCTTTGGGTTTCTTTCTGTAGAAGACCGCCTTCACGTCAAACTCCGGACTCAGTGTGTCCTTATGCACGGGTGAACACACCTTCTGCCCTTCACAGCTGATGATCACATACGGGTCAGATGCTTCGAAGAGAGCCACACCATACCATGAGTCAAACTTCCTAGCAACATCTGTGACTCTTTTAAAAGCAATACAGAAGTAAAAACACCTACATCTATTAGAGTCCTGGGCCTCCAGTCCCACAGCCTTCATCACATGCACCTGTGTGACCAGCTGTGGATAACCGCACAGACCCGTCCAACATGTCTGCGGAGGCTCATCCACGGTCAGTTCCCTAAAAGACACAAAAGACACACACAATCAGTAAAGAGACAAAGTTTATCCCCATAAGCTGGGAGAGCAGAACTAGATGAATTATTACTTGCACTCTGAAGGCACGTCGGTGAAGACTCGTAACAGGAAGTCTGCCTGTAGTCCGGGGTCAAAGGTCGTCGGGACGATAACATAACGACCTTCTTTCAAATCCTTGCGCAGGAATACGCTGCGAGAGTTGATGTAGACAGAGCTGCACATCTTCTGCTGTGGTTTGTGCATGCGATAGATTCTGTTTAGCTCCACCTATTGGATAAATAACAGACAGCTGCTGACCAAAAGGAAAAAAAAAGGAAAAAAAGGAAAGATACTCTGGGGGTTACCGCAAGTAAATTTAGATGTACGAGCAATGCGCGTGTGTCTACATACCCTTTGGATGTCGAAGCCGATTGCCAAGTTCGAGGACCTGTCATCTTTATTTACAGATCTTTTATCTTTCTGCTGTAGGCAGATTAAAACTTCATCTTCTGGCTTCTTCACATCAAAAACATACTGAAGAAAAGCACAATCAGATCACAATTAGCACAAAAACAATAGTTGTTATCTCTTGTCCACTTGATGTGAGCTGTACTTGGGAACGCGCAATGCTCTATGAAGTTCTCAAACTAAATATCCGGCCATATTGTGAATAAAATGTCAGTTACTTGTTATTAAATGATTTTAAATCTCGAAAATCTCTGGAAACATTTGTTAGATTTATTATACAACAGTTAGTTCCAACCAAGTAATCTGATTGGACGAGAGATGATCTAGAGCAGCACTGGGACATTTAACTATATGCATCACTGTGCAGTACTGGAAAGAAGGGAGAGCAGCTACCTGCCAAAACCCACATTCAAAGCCAGTCACAGAAGCTCTTTTAGCAAGAAAACACATCTGGTAACGTCATGTCATCTTGATCAACACAACATCTGCCTAGTTTTTTTTTTTTTTTAAGTCGTTCTTAATTGCCTCTGAACCGTCCAGGTCGTTTTGTTCACGGCTATTGCAAGCTACAAAGCTAACTACCCTCTAACACAAAACTGAATCCTAAATCCCCCTCTACCCCCTGATCAAGGGTGCTACATGGTGTATGGAATAAGGGATTGTACACCATTGTGCACTAGCTTTCCATTTAACACTATTTGGGATTCAACCTTAGGATCCCAGAAGTTTGCTAATATTCTAAAGCAGAAAAGTACGTTTCTCAGGTCTGTCCAAGATCTCCATCTTACAACTACTTTCACCCCGTTTAATTACTCTAACTGTCGATCACCAGTCTCAGAAGAATATGTGCTGACGGCAAAAAATAACTGGCTGTATAAATGAAGCGAATGATAATATATTGATAAAGGGTCTTTGTAGAATGTTGTATAACATTTTTTTTTTTTTAAATCACACTCGACGTTGTGTGCCTTCATGCTGCCTCATGACTATGACCACATCACAGCTGTGCTGATATTCAGCACAACAAACAGCACTCCCTCTCATGTGATATTGCTTAATTACCATCCACCCAGCTAATGTGAACTTCTTTCAATATATACGTAGCTGCCTAAACATATTAATAAACATTTTCATACCATAATTTCAGAAAAATAAGACTGCTAGCTACATAGCTAGTTATTATCCATCAGGTAGAAACCGTTAACATCTTTGTTGATGCTAAATGTATGTTTAAAATGCATTAGGAAACACTAAAAAAAAAAAAACTGTTACTATATGTTATTCTACCTAAAGAAATATCTTTAGATTAAATGAACATGAGCTCACACATCCATATGAACACACCTGTGGGTTCTGAAGGTATGTGCCTTTGTTGTTAATGCATCCTCCAGAGCGGCTCTGCAGAGGATCATCGTGGCGAGACCAGGAGCCGAACTTCACATCCTCTTCCCAGGTCTTATGGATGCTCAGGTACGACGTGTTGATGAGGCGGCACAGGATCAGGTCTGTGAAGTGCTTACTGAAATCCTCGAAGGTCATCCTGAAATGAAGAAAGGCTTTTAGGACAAGATTAGAGATAACCTGTTTCTAATTTTTGCCGATCCATAACACGTCTGGCCAAATAATGTATTATTCAAAGAGCTTTGTGGATTCTTGGTATTATGGCAAGCTGCATATTTGGTCTGAAACATCAGGAGACAAACAAACAGCTGGTGAGGGAATGAAGGAGTTTAAAGAGTCTCTTACCAGAATTCACCATCATCCTGCACAGTTACTCCAAGCTTCTCCCGCTCACTCTTACTGACCCTCTGCCATTCCTCTGAGCTAGACAGGAGGTAAAAGCAGTTATCTAATTAGTCTATTAGAAACACAACCGGTTAATACATCAATACCCTGGTCCTATACTGTTTATTTTAATACGCATACATGCTAGCTATTACCAATGCAACTGTTCCTTATGAAACCTATTGGCCAGTAAACAAAATTAGAGGGTGTTAATCTTCTACTCTTGTCCTGCAGAGGGCAGACTTGCACCAACCTGTCACTCCAAGCTCCGTTCCACTCTCTCTCCCCCCACGGGTTCCTCATGCGGATCATCATGAGCTTCTCAGACTTGAAGAAGGCGAGCAGTCCGTGACCCAGGCGCACCTTGTGCACGTCTGTAACTGCGTATGCGTGACCTTTGACCAGACCGCAATCCAGCCGAGCCTCCATGTCAGCCTGAGAGGTCGCCTGGGGGCACAAGATACTTTTTTCAGGGTATGATTTTTAATAAAATAATATTTACTAGCAATTTAATATTTTGAATCTAATACAAGTAAAAGAGTTATATCGGTTGTAATTCCAAAACAGTAAAGGTTTACACGTCGCGTAAATGAGTGTACTAATTAAGTTTGTTTATCATAACACTATTTAATATAAAACAAATCAAAGTCTAGTTTTTCTTTTACTTTCAAGTAGAAATAAAATGCAACACAAATACTTTCCCCCCCGCTATCTCTCACTCTCTCTCATTTACCTACAGCACACGTACCCTGATGGAGCAGCTGATGAGGCCTCCTCTTTGGTGGACTTTGAGGACACGCTCAAACAAAAGATTGCGTGCTTCTTCGTCCTGACTGAAGTGGCCCTCCAGCAGGTCAAGGGGTTCGGAGACGCCTCCGGTAAAATCCACCAGCGCATCGGCTGTGTTTCCGCCATCCAGGGCCTCGTAGCAACCATAAAGCCTGGATATTCAGCGAGAGGTCGGCATGAACAAATGCTATGGCATGAGGCCCACATGATCATGGTGCAAGCCATCAAACAAGGGGGATTTATTGAAAGTTAGGCTATTGTTAAGACAGTATAAACAGTAAGAGTCAAAAGCTTGGACACATCTTCTAATTCCATGGTCTTTTCTGATTTTTATTTCTTTCTAGATTGTAAAACAAACAATGCTGAATGCAATAATCTCCTTTGAATAGCTGATATTGAGATTTGTCTTATGCTCTGTAAAACCTTCATACTGGCTCTAAACAAAGATGGTGTTAGTGATTTCTGAGGCTGATAACTCTAAATGAACTCCTCCTTCTCCTAGGTTTTGGTCTTGCTTTTCTGGGAAGGTCTTCATGAGAGCCAGTTTCATCCTGGTGCTTGATGGGTTTTGCAAATCCACTTGACAATACTGTTCTTGCAAGACTATCTATTCCAGGACTGCTGACCTTTCTGCCTTAAAACAACAACTAACTGTTGTTGTTACTCAATTGCCTAATTTCAAATGTTAGTTCATAGTTTTTAAAAAAATCCAGTATTTGTTCTAAAATGTAGATAATAAACCATAAAACAAAAAAGGTGTGTCCAAACATTTAACTGGTTCTGCAAGAAGAAGCAATACAGACTAACTGGATGCTGTAGCAATCTTAAGTGCTATAATCACAGACACCTTACTGGTGCCCGATTAAAAAAAAAAAAGAAAGAAAATAAAGATTTCACTTGCTTAGCATAGGCTTTCTCCACCAGTGCGCTCCAGAACTCGTTACTGTCGTTAGAATGACAGTAAACCAGGTGTCCGTTGGTGGTTGGCAGCCGATCGTCAATGACCACGTCCACCCAGTCTCCAAAACGCCAAAATCGAAAGTGAAAGATTCCAGCATAAGCCTCGGGTTTGTCCTTCTGCCACTCTTGGTCCTTCCAGTCTGGAATCACCTAAACAGAAAAACATGTTCATTCTTTATAAATTCGTCCTCACGGTTTGGTGCTCCATTTACAACACATGCACACCACCGTTATAAAAGGTGATTCATAATATGATTTCAACAGCAAAAATGGCTAAACATATGATCACATTTTTCCTCCACACCTGACAGACTTCAATTAGGTTAATGTTTACTCATTTACACACACTTAAACCTCACTCGTAGACTAAATCATTGTTGTGGAACTCTCAATTGTCAAGAGGTGCCTGAGGGAGAACCGGTGAGCTGCTGCTTTGCACGTCATTAGCCTGCTGTTGCCTGGTGATGAAACACATCACACACCAACCATGAATCCAGCATTCGCTCCTGTATTCCATCCCTGCGTATGAAGTCGAATCAATTCGGTCCTCGGCAAAATTAGGCTTATTGCCCATGGGAGCAGACAAAGAGGACGGGAGGGGGGGGGTAACAAAAGTCTGGGGTGGAAAGAAGTAGAAAAGTAGAGAGCTGCCAGAC
Organism: Leiocassis micropogon; assembly: GCA_028565275.1. Taxonomy (NCBI): domain Eukaryota; kingdom Metazoa; phylum Chordata; class Actinopteri; order Siluriformes; family Bagridae; genus Leiocassis; species Leiocassis micropogon. The sequence goes on from JAOVVA010000037.1 coordinate 29,653,680, forward strand.
GGGCACATTGATACACACACACACGGCTCGAGAGAAACTATTTCGGTCATGGCCTCGGAGAACGAGATGGAGCTGGAGTTCACTAAAGACCTACAGCTGACCGAGATGATGAGGCTGAGGGTGCAGTCTTTGCAGCAGCGCGGGCAGAAGAGGCAAGACGGTGAGCGTTTGCTTCTGCCCCATGAGGCGGTTTTCCGGCTGGACTTTACCGATCAGGAACTGACATTTTCTCACTGGAACGTGACTCTGACTGGGTCGGGCCGCCTTTCAGTCACGGGTATCTCGCAGCTATGGACGCCCGATCTCACCAACCTGATGACGCGCCAGCTGCTGGAGCCCACGGGTCAGTTCTGGAGGTCGGCTGGAGACCCGGAGGACGCGCCCATTAAATGCCTGGAGGCAGACATCCAGGAGTTTGGAGAGAGGATCGCTGAGCTGGCCAAGGTCAGAAAGGTCATGTACTTCCTGTTCGCCTTCAAGGAGGGAGTGGAGAAGGATGGCGTGAAGTGCTCGGTGGTGTTCGAAAGGAGCATCTAGGTCGGATTAGGAGTTCAGAACCATTTGATGTAATATTTTTATTAATATTTATATTTAAATTAATTCATGTTTGGAATATTTTAGATCCAACTGTCAATTAGAGAAAGGGGTAATAGTGAGTGTGCGGTTTGTAGTAGAAGTTTAACAGCAGATTTATTTAATGAGTAATGTACTGTATGTGTGTACCAAGCCAAAAATGCTGCTTTCATTATATTTTTTGTGAAATATATAACATATATAGATATTTACATGCACATTAATAAGATTATAAAGCAGTTACCGTGTTAACATACTAAGTGTTGATAGAGAAAGCTTATTTTAAAGCATCTCCAATGTTTTATGATTAAGCTACAATTTATTTTATGAAAAGCTCAAAATATTAACATATATACACTATAAAAAGAACACAGAGCCCTATAAATTAAAATATTTGTCATCAGCATGTGTCTCATGTGTTTCTATTTATTAGTGTGTGCGTGCGTGCGTGTGCGTGTGTGTGTATATGTAAAGAAAACCAGTCAACCAGTAGTTGAGTGTTCACTCACAGCAAGGTCAGTCCGATCAGACATTAGGTCACTGTACACTTTAATCAATATTACAGCTCACTGTTCTGTCCTGCCTGGAGCCGATAGCGTCGAGACAAACATCACAGCTTTTTTTTGTCAAGAGACAAACGCTTTAGACACGACTGTCTGTTAATGATATATTACACATTTAACATGACCAACAGGTTTATACTGTATTAATGCTCTCACACTAAAACTATCATGTCTCATTCAAAAGAACAGTGAAGACTCCACTAATACGGCATTTTTTTTTCAGTTTCAACTCATACTCCATGTATGAGAATCGAAAGAATACAAATCAGTTAAACAGTTAAACTTTGCGATGTCAATCTTGTTCATCCCTGATAGAGACTGAGAGTTTATGAGGTTCCATTGCTGTAAAGGTTTTACAAATCCACATAAACTGAAGCTGCATTCTCTTATAAAGGTGATGCTGGGAGAGGATGCCTGGTACACACATAGGGTTCCAATTCATCCCAAAAGGTGTTCAGTGGGTTTGAAATCAAACCCCTATCTAGAACAACTAACAGTGTGGGAAAGACACAGGCATGGGTGTGACTGTCAGGTGTCCACATACTTTTGGGCATAAAGTAGAGGCCCAACTTTTTTTTTTTTAATTAAACACCTTTAAAAATACCTAAAACCTCAAATGTAAAAATATTTGTAGTTCGATTTTAACTATTAAAGGAATCCTTCAGTGAAACCTAGAGGCAGAGAAGCCACACCCCCTTCACTGGGACCTTCAGTAACACCTAAAGACACATAAGCCACTTCTCCTTTAGTGGCAACCAAGGGCACAGAAGCCAAAACGCCCACCCATTAGGGGCAACCAGAGGCACAGAAGCCACGTCTCCTACAACAGGACTGAGTTGCACTGAAACCATGCCTCTTTTAGTGGCACTTAAACACACAGAAGCCACGCCTCCTTCAATGGAACAGAGGCATAGAAGCCATGCTTCCTTCAGTGGCGCCCAGAGGCACAGAAACCACGCCACCTTTAGCAGGAATGAGATGCCCAGAAGCCACGCCCCATTAGTGAGACTGAGGCGCATAGAAGCCACGCCCCTTTGACGGGACTGGGACACAGAAGCTATGCCTCCTTCAGTGGGAGTGAGATGCCCAGAAGCCACGCCTCCTTTACTGGCCCATAGACATAGAAGCCACACACCCTTCAGCGGGATGGACAGACACAGAGACCCGTGGACTGACATATATACAGTTGCAAGAAAAAGTATGTGAAGCCTTTGGGATTACGTGGAGTTTTGCATGAATTGGTCATAAAATGTGCTCTGATCTTCATCTAAGTCACAACAATAGA
>JAOVVA010000037.1:29666047-29676968 GCA_028565275.1 Leiocassis micropogon
CTCCCCCCTGAGAGAGCTCGGCCAATCAGCTCTCTCAGTGTCTCCGGCTGTGAGAGGTAAACAGCATCACCCGGGGTCCGAACCTGCGATTCCCGGATGATAGGGCGAGCGCTTTACCACTGCGCCACTCGGGAGGCCTAGATTGATGCGTCTTTACACCAATGATGATTAGAATATTATTTTCTTACAATTAATTCCTTGTAATTTAGATTCAGCAGTGCAGTTCAATAATTAGAGAAACATGAACACACCACACTGTTAAAGAGATAATTTTACAAACAACAGGTGACTTACAAGTCTATCCAGTGTTTGAGACACGTTGTTAATGTCCTCCAGTCCGACCTGTTGTCCTTCAGGATAAAACAGAGGCTTTTGTAAGACGTATTACAAATAAACTAACACTAACATCCTACAGGAGGCCGCTGCAACATACATTAGTATTTGACAGTAATGTTAATTGAGAAGTTATAGTTGTGTTTAGAAGGGAACGTTTAAAAGATCCTTTACAACAAGCACTTACTTAAATCTCACATTTAAGTCTTCGCGTTTATTGCATCACCTTTATTGCATCATCTCGGAAATGACTCAATTTAAATTTAATTGAGAGGTACAACTGAGGTAATGCAACATAGTGAATGCCAACCACCGATGAACACCAAGAAGACAATGCCATAGATAAATATTAGGTAAATCAGAAACAGTCAAAAGTTTGTAGACAGTTTGTAACGGACTGACTTCATTTTTGCATGGTTCACAGCCAGTCAAAAATCATTACATTGTGCCTAATGTGTAGCCAACTCGTAAGTCATTTAAGGTGCTTTCACATTAGGCAAGATGTCAGCTGTAGCTGTGTAGGTCGAAACAGCAAACTACTTCCGTGTTTAGGTACGAGTGGCCTCCAAATCTGATTCAATCCATGTCCGAGAACAGCATACCACGCTCAGGCCCACCTCACAATGCTTGTGTTCTCACTGCTTAACACAAACCAGACTGTGGGGGAAAGTGTTCTCTCGAACAATCATAGGCCCTAATGTGAAAACATTATCTTTTCCTGGTGCAAGCCATGCTCTGTCACACTTTTGTTTCTTTTCCATACAATCATTTGATACATGAGTGACACATATAGCCACACCCACCTTGGGAAAAAAAACGTGCTAGATTACTGGTATATCAATTATTCTAATTGATCAGAAAAGCATCAGGGTCTGGATAGAATTTCCACTCTGTCCAGATACGGACTGTGGTGCGCCAGTTAGTGATGCCTGCTCTTTATCATGATACTTAACATTTGTGCAAGGTTTTATAGCCTGGAGGCCCTAAACCTAAACTCCTAACTCTTCCTAATTTTTTAAGAGTTAGTTTTGTATGTTTAGGTTTGTCCAAACAGCTAAGTCACTGTCGATCTTTAAGCAACGACTAAACATCTGTTTCTAGAAAAAATGGTTCCACTGCAGCGGCAACAATTTTCCGGGCTAGAACAAGGTACCACTTGCGTCAGGGGGCTGGGGAGGCGAGATCGTCACAACCGCCATCTTTGGGCTCAATGTGCAATGGACAGCTCAAATTATTTCTAGTTATTATAAAGCCAGGGGAACTGCCCACAAAGCCGTGTTCCTAGTATTCCCGGGAAATTTGTTAAGTTAGCTAAGCCTTTATTTGTCACATACACAGCACTGTGAAATTCCTTCTTCGCATATCCCAGCGTAACTAGAGACAGAGCGTAGGGACAACCATGATACAGTGCCCCTGGAGCAGATAGGGTTAAGGGCCTTGCTCGAGGGCCCAACAGTGGCAAATTGGTGGAGCTGGGGATTGAACCGTCAATGTTTCGATCAGTAACTCATTACCTTAGCCCTCTGAGCCACCACTGCCCCTCAACTCCCCCCCCAAAAAAAGTAGAGACGTACAAGGACGTATACAGTGACAATGACGTAACTCTCTAGCCCAAGGAAAAACAAAGCCAGTTTTTAGGAGGGTCGCTATTGAACCGGCACTAGCACCTGCTTCACTTTGGTGGAAAAGGGGCTCTAGTTAGTAACATAGTGCACAAGTGGAAGGATCTATTTGATGATGGAAATGTGGATAAAAGCATCTGCAAAATGCTGAAATATAAATATTGCTCGTCATTTGTTTGCTATCGATCAGCCAGCCCAGTCGTTAGTGTCGTCGCTTTAGCGACACACACTGATGAACTGGGAGGGTTCTACTAGTTCAAAGAATCGATGGCGTTTACTTTATATTAGGTGGGCGTGGCTAACGGCCAGAGTACCGCCCACTTCTAAATCACTGACGAATAGGATCGAATGCTGACGGGAAAAAAAAACCTGCATCGTTATAAGGACAATTAAAGCAAAGTGAGAAAGTGAAAATTTCGAAAATTCATTTCGTTTGGTTTCTTTAAAACATCGCATTTGAGCTGAAACGAGCTCCACTACTGAGCTCACTGTTTAACGTTAGCTCAAATCCATGAGTTTTTCTTTTCCCCCAAATAAAAACACTAAAGACGTTCTGATGTTTGTCGAGCAGTAACAATAAAAGTATTATTAGTCTACATAAACAGGTTACTAAACAAAAAACAAATATAAAAATATCACATTACGGAAAGATACACGTATAAACAGAGCTAAAGCCTAAGCGGGTATTTTGGTAGCTGGCTAGCTAAACTTAGCAAACCTGCTAACGCAGCTAGAATGCCGGGTGGAGAATAAAAGCTACCACCGGTCACACATGACAAGCTAAATATTACACTAAAGCTCGTGTTACCACTGGTGATTATAATATAATATCAATATTATATTAAAACGTTTTGTTTTTCCAAACCTGAAAGTCCTCGTCCGGAAATTCTGGTGTAAATAAAGAAGCCGAGAGCCGAGCTGCTTTTCACAACAGGACAATCGCAGGCTGAGGAACGAACAGAAACGTGAAACTAGCTCCCATGGTGAGAATGACTTCCGGTCTCGGTGAGGTAATATTACAAAATAAAAGCCCGGACAAACGCAGCAACAAAACGCAGATATAAAAATATAGTTGCAAGAAACAATGACCGGGCCCAAGCGGCTGTGGGCACATGGGTTTAAAGGGGAATACCAACACCATTATGTAATTCATTTAAAACGGGGAATTTTACGTTAAGACCTCCAAAAGCTGGAAAAAAGCATCACACTATAATGTCACAAATTGAGTGACATCCATTAAGTGCATTTTGCAAACAAACCAAACAAACTTACTGTTAAGTAGAGCCAATAACATGCACAGCAAAAGCTGTTCGGCATAATAAGATCTAAAAATGTATCAGGTTTCGCAGGTATACATGATGCAGCAAAATCTCGTGTGAGGGCCCCATGCCACGCAAAAGGGCCCGGCCACTCGGCGTCCTAATGGCAGCATATTCCAAACTGTGTGCTGACTTTTGAGCACGTTAAGACCCCCCCAAAAACCCTGGATGTTGGCAAAAAAAAATCCTTAGAAAACCAAGACATCCCTTCACACTATGACTACATAGTGCTTGGGGCCTAATGACAAATGACATGGTTATATGCACACTGTATGGTTAAAGCTTGTGGCTACCTGGTAATCACCGCAGGTACACATAATTGTATAGGATGTCTATTTATACAGTAGCATTAGCTTAGATTAAATTCGATTACAGTGTAGTGGTTAGCACTCGCACCTCCAGGATCGATAATATGATTCCCATCTCTGGGTCTGTGTGCATGAAGTTTGCATGTTCTCCCTGTGCTTGGAGGGTTTCCTCCCACAGTCCAAAGACAAGCGAGCGTTCCCAAAATGTGTGAATGAGCGTGTGCACGTGTGTGTGTGTGTGTGTGTGTGCGCCTTGCGATAGAATCGGCACCCAGTCCAGGGTGCACCCCGCCTCATGCCCTTAGAATTCATCATAGGCTGCATTCCATTCCGAAGTGTACCTCACAGGGTGCTCCCTACTCCCTGCTTCGTTTGCAGGGAATGTCGGTGAAGGGAACTTTCCTCGACAAAAATTCCACCAACACTTCCTCCGTGCGTTCCTATGGTAACATAAGCACCTCAGATACAGGTCGCTGCTGCTGTGGAAATTTTACACTACAGACATTAAATATTGAATATTCAATGACACAGAACTGATACCAATATAAAACATACTATTGAAACGTGTATAACCTGTAAATAATTTATTGATTAATAATAATAATTGATTAAATAGGTAAGATGTATTTATTTTTTACAGATTACTTTCATATATAACACTAAGGATTTCTTGACTAAATTAAAATTTAAATTGTTGTGTCCTTTTAATATGATGTCATCCTCGATAATAATGATAATAAAAAACTCCTTTTTTTTTTTTTCACGCTCCAGCGAGACGCACTGACTTATGGGACATTTTTCATTCCCCTTTTCTGGTGAAGTGAAGACCTGATGTTCACTCGTTCCCTACACCGTTTGCAGTTCCCTTTGAACTGAACATTTTTGCTCCCTGCCCTTTTCATAATCAAACTTAACTTGGCTGAGCACCCTGTGAAGTATACGTTGCAGGGTACATCAGGCCAATTGGAACGCACCTTTAGAACCTAACAATTTAGGCACTGATCTTAACGCTAATAGCCTCTTATGCACATCTGGTTAGATGCTAACAGCATTTCATCGGCTTTGTACATGTAATTTGCACAATGCCAATAAATTTGAATCGAATCGAATCTAATCTAATTTAATCATGAGTATCCTGGGATAGGCTCCAAGCCCCCTGCAACCCTGTATACAGGATAAAGTGGTATAATCTATGAGTGAGAGAGAGTCAGTGAGTCTATGTATGCAGTAGCGTTAGATTAGATTAGATTAGATTGGATTATGGAGGCACAGTGGCATAGTCATTAGCATTGTGGCCTCGCACCTCCTCGGTCAAGGGTTTAATGTGTGTGGAGTTTGCATTTTCTCCCCGTGCTTTGTGGTTTTCCTCCCACAGTGCAAAGACATGCAGATTAGGTTAATTTAAGTTAATGTTTATTATCAGCAAAGAAAGCATATTTAAGTTTTGGCTAAAGCACCATGTAAGTCATTAAAAAAAATGGAGACAGACATACAATAGGAAAAATATTAGCATTTTCTGGTTAAACAAAAGGGTTCCAGTGTCTTATGTCCAGAATGTGCATTAGGTAATAAGGATAGGGTATATACTGTATGGGTATTACCTACAGTAATGCACATTCTGTACATAAGACACTGGAACAGTGACAGTGTGCTGTGCACAAATATTATCTTTAGTACAAATCTTGTTTTATATATGTTTATCATGTCTGCCCTTTGTACAAAAGCCTTCAATATTTCCAAACATAACTTTCATAAAAATTTATAAATAAATAACATTACAGAAGAATATTTGCATGCCTGTAAAGAAAGCAACATGTTACAATGCTAGGTTTCAACGATAATATGGTACCTAATACTTTTTCACCGTACTGAATATGATTCCCCATGATATCAAAATTGGTGCATGAGAGATATTACGAGACACCGTAATAAGTATTAGAAGTATGAGATCACCGTAATAGATATTAAATATAGTTACTTTCCTATACTCAACCAATTTGCAAGCCGCCATCTGATCTGACATATTTTGCTCATGAGGCCTCTTTTGTCCCACCACCATAATCTGGCAGACACACACCACTCTACAGCAGCAAGAAGCCTGTCATCATGGATGTGAAGTTTCTGGGATTCTCCAACCAACTGCCTGCTGTATTAAAATAATGTATTTGAGTTTGTGTCTATATTTTCTGTTTTATCACTCAATCATGGAACAAACATGTGATCATTTCAGGCTGCAAAAAATTGTGGAATGGACATGAATTAATGAAAGAATAAATGAAGAGTAAACCTTTGTGCCTAAAAGTATTGGCACTGATGAATGGGATCTCAAGGTCCAAGTGACTCTTAATCCAGATAGCGGACAGATGTGGGCCACTTCTGGAAAAGATTTGGCTCTGTTGGCCCACTTGAGGCACTGGTAAAGAATAATAATAAATATAGTTGCAAGCAACGATGAGCGGGTCCAAGCACCTGCGACATTGTCAACCAGGCCCCCCACACAACCTGTGTGCTTTTTGCACATGTTAAGACCTCTAACCGGCTGATTAATAAAGATATTAAAAAACAAAAAAAATAATAATACTGTAATAATAAAAAATATAGTTTCAAGCAACGATGAGTGGGCCCAAGCACCATGCGCCATCGCCACCCAGGCGCACCACAAAACCAGTTTGTCTTTTGAGTGTGTTAAGACTTACAAAAAGCCATCGCTGCCCGGTGCACCTCACAACTTGCACATTTCACATAATATTATGTAATAGAGCTGATGTCAGCTTGAGCCCTAAATATTTGTCATGTCAACTGTGTGTGTGCACACGTGTGAGAGATTGTGTGTGAGTGTTAACATTTGTGATGCGAGTGTGTGTGTGTAGAATAGGGAGAATTTTATGTTAAGACCTCCAAAAAGCTGGTGTGTGTGTGTGTACATGTGTAAGTGAGAACTGTGTGTGTTTTAACATTCATGTGTATGTTATATGAGTGTTTATGCATATGTGCATGTGTCTGTGTGCGTGAGAGAGAGATGTGAGTGTCTATGTGTGTGATATAAGTGTTTGTGCGTGTGTGTGTGTGTGAGAGAGAGAGTAACATTTGTGATGTGTACGTGTGTACAGTAGAATAGGCCGCAGATGCTGGGGAAAAAAAACATCAAACTATGAGGTCACTGAACGTGCCATTCAATATAAGGTCACTTTGTTTGTGACAATATTGAGCCATCATTCCATGCAGTATGTCAGCCAGATGCACGTAGTAGAGGTGGGCAGAACTGGGTTATAATAATTTTGCTATCTGTAATGATCAGATGTCATGGAATAATTCCTCTAAAGCGATGACATTTTCTGGATGTGATGACGGCTGGTTCTGATGGAAGGTGCACAGTCCACCTATAACGCCAGACCAGGACTAGAGAGCAGCCATGCATGGTTTAAAAAAAATTAATTGAAGGGGGAATTTTAATTAAATAATGATAATATTATATATATATATTACAATGCTTATTTTATATTTATACAATGTTATAAATAGACTTTTTGCAAGACTATTAAATTTTACTAGTTTATAGTAGGATTAATTCAGATTAGTCTAGTTGTCGTCTATGACAGTTCAGGCAAAAATCAATGGAATATTTAACAATACTGCAAAAATGATATCTTGATATCTTGAGTTCAATTTATCTACACTTTCTTAAAATAAGATTTCAACAAACCAAATATAAGATTATTAAATGCAATTCTAGTCAAATATTACTAAAACTGCCAGAGAAACTATCTTGTTTTAATGGCAGAGAATTCTGCTAGGAATTTTTTTCTTAAAAGAAGCTAAATTCTCTGACAATAGAACAAGAATGTTTTTTTGCTTGCAACTTTGGTAATATTTGACTAGAAATAAGTTTAATAATATTTTTTTTTTGTAATCTTATTTATAAGAAATTATAGATAGGTGTAGCTCGATTCGAATATTTCCCTTGCTAAGATGTTATGTTTTGCAGTGTACATTAAATTTTTTTTTTAATTGCTTTAGTTTTGCCCTTCACAAAAATATTGCTAAACTGAAATTCTGCATGGGCAGAATATACTCCCACCCCACCACCCAAGTAAATAAATAAATAAATAAATAATAATAATAATCACAGTGTATTTGACTGCTCTTTATTTATCCGCTGATAGAAATTTCACAACATAAACTGGCAGCATGAAGAAAATACAAAAAAAAAAAAAAAATTAAGTTAATAGTAACGGTCATGACATTCCTTATAAATCTAATTTCTGATTTTCATTTAAACTGTTGTGTTTGCATTGCAGTAATGTTAACACACTGCTTTTCTTCAAGATGTCAAACATGTAAAATAGCAAAACCTCCTTTATAAACCGTACAGAACATTGCATAGCAATAATGCCTTTAGAGGCCCAGGCAATGTTTCATGGATCTTCTTGTATATAAATTGCAACACACTGTTTGTTCTTGAACATTTATGTTTATCTGGGATTGAGTCCTGCATGTGCTCTGGTTCATCTCCTTATACGCATTAAGCTATAGAACACTAGTGCTTTGAACGGCTTGGAAAATTAACTACACCCCTAATTCGAGGTCCTCGATCTCCTTTAGCAGCTGTGCCTCCTTCTGAATCTTCTCCAGCTGTGGGATGAGGTTTATACACAATTATGTTATTTGAATTCATTTTCATTAACTCTGTGACATACAACACACAAAACTGGAATGCATATTTCAGTGGAGTCTATTTGTGGGAAAGAATAAACAAAGCCAGAATCACAAGTCTAAAAAAAACGCTGAGTTATGGAATAAAGTGCAGTACCTGGTTTTTCTGCATTTGTTTGCCAGCTGCTTGTTGCTCCTTTAACTCCTCAATAGCCTTGAGTTTCTGAGGCAAATATACAAAATCGGGTTAGCTTCCTCCTGTTATACCATTTTAATGAAGCCTGAAATAAAAGCATGACCCAAAACATACACAGATTTCCTACTTAACCCAAATGAAAGAGATGGAACTAGCAAGCTGGTGTCAATTCAAAAGACATTGGCTGGATATGGAAGACAGAAACAGCTTTATAGTATACTAACAGATGACCGTTACAAATGTTTTTTCGCCCTATGGTTTATATTACTAATTAACTCGATTTGAATGAACTTGTGGTAAATGGACAATTCTGTGAGAACTTTTTCACCAAACAAACATAAATATGAGTTTATAATATAGCCATGGGTAAGAGTAGACAGAGACAGCCTGGTACTTGAGTACCACTAAAAGATTTTAGACGGGGAGAGCAGCTGCCTGCCAAAACCCACGTTCAAAACCAGTCACAGAAGCACTTTTAGCAACTGAAACACATCTGATAATGGTACGTCCAATTAAAGAAAAAACTTTACTTCCTTAGTATAATTGCTCCTAAGTCGCTCTGAACCGTCCCTGTCCCATCTAGTGCAGCGCAGTTTTATCAGGAAGACTTTTTTTTCCTTAGATTTTCTCCCTAATTTAGTCGTATCCAATTCCTCCCCATCACTAGGGGGCTCCCACATTAAGGCTCCTACTACCACTCAGTCGGGAGGGCCGAAGACTATCACATGTTTCCTCCAAACCACGTGATGCCATCTTTTCGAACTGCTCGCTAACTCACCATTGGGGGCGGTGTAACACACTTGGAGGACAGCGCTATCCGCTCCTTCCGCTTGAGTGAGCTCACAGATGCCCCTGATTGGCTGTAGAGCCGTGATTAATGTGGGAGCACCAAGTACCTCTCACCCCTCCCCTCTGACAGAGCTCGGCCAATCAGCTCTCTCTAGACCTCGGGCTGCGAGAGGTTACAGCATCACCGGGGAATTGAATTTGCGATCTCGGGATGATAGGACGGTCACTTTACCACACGGAGGCCATCAGGAAGACTTTTGTTGCAGAATAAGTTGTGTAGCAGAAGCACTAACAGCAGAAACCTTTTTTTAAGGGTGCATAAAGCAGAATAGAAGTGAACAATAGGAAGTGACAAAGGTTCTGTTGAATTTTACCTTACTTTTACCTCTGAATATAGTATGTAATGTTGCTTTTATTCCACATGGACTTGTTGAATACTGAAATCTGATTGGTCAAGAATGCTTTCAAACCACAGGTTCATATTAATGTACTTTATGTTAGTGTTTCTGTAGTAACAGCTCATATATAGTGACTTTTAAAAATGTCTCATTTTGCAAAGAGAAACATATAATCACTGATGTAGTCAGGGCTTCCATAAAGAGCTGTTGAATTTATGCTTTATGAAAGCAGTCTCCAGTGTAACTGCAGTTGGTACGTTTTCCTTTACAAGAAAAAAAACTTGTACTGTACTAAGTTACAAAAGTTCAAAAGTAACTAAAGTTTATGACAAACATTTCACAACAATAAATTTAATGACATACATAGATAAAAATGTAAACTGCACTGCACTTTATGTAATATGACGTCAGTCACTTCCACCATCATACTGTCTTTGATTATTTTCCTATTACAGCACGCCAGGTGGTTTATAAATAAACTGCACTGTCCACATACAGTACAGTACAAAAGTCCTGAGCCATCCATCATTTCTTTATATCTTGCTTCCAAAGAGCCAGACTTTCTTGTATTTTTATTCATTTTCAGTCCAGTCCCTGTACCTGGCCAGTTCCAGATGATTTTTTTTGTTCATTAAACCACACAGTGACCTATGAACCAAGTATAAAAAAAAAAAAATCTAACCGAAGGCATGAACCAGTGAGAAACAGGTGCAGAAGGTGACATATGATCAGGCTGGTAATTTGTATACTGGTGGAGCCGAATTATGAGTTTTTACAAAAATAAACAATTTTTAAATTGGTTTAAATCTTTAGGCACATTGCAGCCTGTCACAGTAATACATCGGTTTCCATTTCTTTAATTTAATCTTCATAATTGAATGGAATTTAATATGAAGAAATGAAGGCGGCTCAAGTCTTTTTCACAGTATTGTATGTTTAAACACTGATCAGAAAATTCTGCTCTAGTAACTGTAAGGTTATGAGTTTAAATTCAGTGACTACCAGAAAGTCACTTTAGCAGGATCTCTTTAATCCTCAACCGCTAAATATCTGACATACCTTTCTTAAATTCTTAATCTTTTTTTCAGTTTCAGGGTCTCCGTGTGTGGACGTTACAGGATTCTGGCTGGTGGCTGGTGGAGGCTCTGACGGTGGAGTCTGAACTTCATCAGATTTCATTTCCTGTATTGACGGAAATAAAAAACAAATACTGTACAGTAAAACCTTGAGTAACGCGGTTTGCGAGTGTTCCGCAAGACGAGCAAAGATTTTTAATAAATTTTGACTTGGAAAACGAACAAGT
>JAOVVA010000037.1:29681362-29697576 GCA_028565275.1 Leiocassis micropogon
ATTGCCAACAAAGGGTATATAACAAAGTATTGAGATGAAATTTTGTTATTGACCAAATACTTATTTTCCACCATAATGTGCCAATAAATTCTTTAAAATTCCTACAATGTGATTTTCTGGATTTTGTTTTCTTATTTTGTCTCTCATAGTTGAGGTATACCTATGATGAAAATTACAGGCATCACCTCATCTTTTTAAGAGGGAGAACTTGCACAATTGGTGGCTGACTTTTTTGCCCCACTGTTAAGTTGCTCTGGATAAGGGCGTCTCCTAAATGTGATGTAATCTGAATCATTTAAGTTTGACAAATATGCAAAAGCAATAAAAAAAAATCTGGAAGAAGCAGGTTATTTTGCATCGCTCTGTAGCATTAAAGGAGTCATCAGCTTTTCTAATCCAATAGACTTTTTGGTCAAGCATCTCATGGTCAGCTAACTGTCTGTTCTGTGTGGGCAACAAGAAAAAAAGAAAAAAAAATCTGTGTTTTCACAGCCCTGGCTCTTTAAACGACACAGCACAGACTGGCACACACAACATTATTCCAGCCAATCAGTAAAAAGAGAGTATTCCAGCTGAAAGATGTGTGTGTGTGTTTTTTTTTTTGTTTGTTTTTTGTGAGCAAGGGGGGAGCTTTTAAAAGAGCACTGTAGGGAAGGGTTTCCTTGCTTGGCTGTTGATTAGAAATATGAATTGATTTCTTTCACTGTCACTGACTCCTCCTCCTTTAATCACAAATCTAGCTACAAATCATGTTACTTGATATGAGTTTCCTAATTAAATTAGGAAAGCAAATTAATGATACCGTAAAGTCTGATCTCATACACCCAGTACATTTCAGTATGCTAGCTAGGAGAGACATTAAAAAAGATTTATGTTGACACACAACACTTTCTCACCATCAATATCGTAAAAAGTTTACGTGGACACTATATCATTCTGAAATCATTCTGATTTGAGATTCCTGCTTAACTGCTTAAATGGACGCTGATCTGCTAAGACATGTGTTTACATGCTCGAATCTTCAAATCACAACGTTACTTTTTTCTGACATGTGCAAAGTAGTTCTTCCCACTATGAAGTGTTTAACCTGCTGGAAATATAACAGTACTAGTATTTTTCTCCAACTTTAGGTTAGGCTTTCCATCTTTTCCTATAAATCCCGCCTTCTGAGTTATGATTGGTTACAAGAATTTGGTATCACTTGTGATTAATTAGATGTTTTTTTTAGTGTGTGAAATGGTGAGTCGTGTCCCTTCCTCAGCCAGAGACCCAGTAGTAAAAACCGCTTCCTGGAAACTCCTCACGTCACCAAATGTTACCCTCATGTGGGTCCCAACAATGTTCACATGGCCAATATTTACCTAATGAACAGATTATCGGGTCTGAATGCTCTGATTGAGGTGTTTACGTGATACAGTTGTTTTTTTTCCCCGCTTGGACTATTATTCCCATTATTAATGTAACATTACGGTCTGTGTTAACACACCTAATGAGGCCTTTGTACACATCAGGCCCTGTTAGCCAGAACACACATGTACGTCGGCTTGAAAAAAATACACCTACTTTTGAAAAAAAAAAATGTTTTAAGGGCCTGAAAAAGGTTCTCTTTTGCACTATAAACCGCAAAGCATTCTAACGTACACATTTTAATCACTTGTTGACCTGGCAACTTAACCAGTGTAATCCTGATTAATCAGTTTACTGGTTTAAAGGGGAAAAAATGCATAATTGTATTGAGTTTTTGCATTAACTACTCACCATCCCTCTACTTTTTTCTGGTAAAAAGCTTTGACACAGTTGCCTGATTGCAGATCCCACAGCTGGAGGTTTGCCTCACCCTGAGGATTATCTTGTGATTCTAAAACATTAAAGGAATACGCTTATAATGAGAATTATCTTTGACTGGTTAAACAGAGAATTATAACATACAGCAAACTGAATCCTGTGTACACTGTAAAATTTACTAATGTTTTGAAGACACCTCTTGCGATATTGTTTAATCTCTGCTGCATTATAAGCCATTATAATCATTAACAATAAACAAAATAATTTAAAAACTTCTTAACGTGGTGATGTTGGTGGTTTACGAGCCGGCCCAAAAGCCGGTCCTGTGTGGTCAGGCACGATTTCTCTTCATCAAGTTTAGTAGATCTGATGTAACAAGCAAACCACACACATCCTAATGCACACCTACTGTCGTATGCTCCCATTACACTTCCTCAGTATACTCACTGGTGTACTGCTTCCATGTAACCAGCACTTTGCAGAGAGGGGAAAATGCCAGCAATGTGGTTTTTGGTAGATCGAAAGCCTTCACCAAATCTCCACTGGCAACTTTAATCACGCTGACCCTGTGGAGGGAGGGAGAAAAACAAAAACTCAAAGCTGCAGTTATTTCACTGTAAAGCTTCCAAACACAAACGATTAGACTTCTCAATCCCCAGCCAGGTAAATCCACCACCTCCTGTTTCCCCAGCCAGGTATGAGACATAAGGCCTATTCATTTGAACCAGTTCTGCATTCTAGAAATGGAATTCAAATATTAGCTTTTTTTCACTGGACAGAATTTTGAACTTAAGAGTTTCCAGTTCGAGCCTCCGAGTGGCGCAGTGGTAAAGTGCTCGCCCTATCATCTAGAGATCGTGAGTTCGATTCCTGGGTGATGCTGTAACCTCTCGCAGTCGGAGGTCTAGAGAGAGCTGATTGGCCGAGCTCTCTCAGAGGGGAGGGAAACGGTGCGATCGGCTGGCGTCATGTGGTTCGGAGGAAACACGTGATGGGAAACACGCGATGGTCTTCGGTCTGGTGCAATGACAAAATGTTAAAGGGCAAATAAACATAACAGTAGAGGGCAAAATGGATTCAGTTATATATCGCAGTTGTTTTGTTTGGCGATTCACGTATCGTCTCAATTACTCCAAAATCTTTGTTTTAAGACAAATTATACATTTATATATGTTTGCATTTGTAAAATGTAAAATAATCAAATCAGATCTGTATTTTTGTTTACTCACACAATAAACATTCACCCTACGTTCCTGCTAACACATCAAAGTCAGGATGTAGGACATTACTCACTACATTAAACATTTGCACATTGCTCACACGTTGCACACTCCCTGAGAGTTTGCACATTCTGTTCTTGTTTACACTCTGCTTATTTTTCACATAAATTCTTTCTGTACAGTCTGTAAATTATCACTCATTATTCATACACTTTATACACCTCTATTTTAATTCCATGTTATTTTGGGAACCTTGTAAATATTGTACATTTTTCAGTTACATGTTTTAAAATAATTTTAATTAAATTCATACTTGTTACTTTTTTGGAATATTCTATTTCTAACTTAATTGTACTCTGCAGTGAAATTTATTTCTTCCAGAGAAATCCATCTTTTTACTTCACGGGCATTTCACTGTATATATCATACTGTGTATGGCTGTGTATGGGACACAAAATTTAATCTTGAAATGTAAAATGTTGCAGTTCCTCTACAATCCTGCAGGTGGTGGGCTCCTGTGTGGGTAAGTTTGGTTAAATTAACAACTGGTTAATTGTAACAAAATCTGAAAAACAAAAAAAATATTATATATTGAATCAAGATATTTTTTAAATTACAGTACAAATCGAATCAGCATTTAGGTATCATGATAACATCATATCAGGATGTCCCTGGTGATTCTCATTCTGTACCTGCAGTAGGTAAAATCAACGTGTGGCTGAGCGGTGACCCATACAATATCATGGCAGTCATATATTGTGATATATCGTAAAACATACTGTATATCAGTTTATTTTCGATAGTCAAGGTATTTTGGTTAGAATAAACAACCTCTGGGTAAATAATTGCACGTTATAGTGACACACAAGTTTACATTTAGACCTACATTACGCAGGCAGTTCCTAAACTAACATTAATCCATCTAGGATCCTCTGTAATCCAACTAGACACTGTGGAGGCCGGTGGTGATTACCATTGTATTTATTCCCATTTAACAATCGTGGTGGAACCTCGAGTCAACATGCACACAC
The DNA here is from genome assembly GCA_028565275.1 of Leiocassis micropogon. NCBI lineage: Eukaryota > Metazoa > Chordata > Actinopteri > Siluriformes > Bagridae > Leiocassis > Leiocassis micropogon. The sequence continues at coordinate 29,685,399 of JAOVVA010000037.1, forward strand.
TACAGGCAATTTGGGAACGCCAAATTAACCTAATGTACATGTCTTTGGAGAGGAAACCCCATGCACACAGACACTGAGGCGGGAATCGAATCCTCGACTGTGGAGGTGCAAGGCGACTGTGCTAACCACTGTGCCGCCAAATTGACATTAGTGCCTGTATTATCCATCTCTTCATTAGATTCCCAAAAACTCTTGTGGGCTTGTGTTTACGGTTTGAAACATGTGTGGATTTTCATTTGAACCAAATTCACACAGTGACTCTCAGAACTTTTCTCGTAAATTTGCGTTTCCACATCTATGAATTCCAGTTCCAGAATTCCTCCATTTGAAGGAACTCATTGTCTCTTGAGCAAGGTCCTGGGTCTCCATCGACTGGGAGGTGCCCGATGACACAGCTCTACCAGAAGCTGACTATCACGGTAAAGTGTGTGATGAGTATTTATACATACTTCTCCCCATTGCACCAGCCAAACAAACTGCCATCCCTGCTGAAGGTTACATGTTTGCTCTGGCGTTCATCTCTGAAACATATATAAGGGTACTTAGTTAAAGACGATTTCCAATAATCGCTGGAAACATCATCTAATCAATCTTGCACTCAGAAATAAAAAGCTCACCGCTGGAAAGTCGGGCTTTCCTCACAGCTCGGCGGTCCACGCAGGAGAACTGTGCCATCTGAACCTCGAACTGGAACACAACACAGAGATAATCATGACAGGTTTTTTTTTTTATCTTTCTTCAATTTTTAATGGCAGATACATTTCTTTATCAAAGTATAATTTCTTTATCAAGTATATTTTATTAAATGAATAACAAGATTTACAAAGTACAACTACAAAATTGAGAAAGTAAAGGTATAACATACAAGAACCAGGTTTAAAAATTTTAATTATACAATTAAACTACAACTATCCTTTAATTTCTTAACAAAAGAATTAAATAATAACAACTGACAGAGTAATCCAACAGTAATTGATAATTAAAAAAAGAAGGCAAGAAACAGAGTAAATGGTAAATGTAAAAAAAAAAAAATCCCAGTGTTTTAATGATTAAATCTGAATGTCAATAGACAATAACATGGTTATTTTACGGTTATGGTTCATAGTTTTCTGTTAGATTTAATGAATTCAGGAGGTTTTTGATTTCACAGAAGATAGTTTAAGAAATGATTTAGAGAAATTTACATTTATGAATGTCGAATTTGGCCATTAAAAGTTACAATTTTACAATATATTTAAATGATTTGCTGCTATGGCGGGAAAATATGAACATATCCTCGAACGTGAAATTATAAGATTCATGAATAGAATTAGTGCTTAGTGGTTAGCACTGTCGCCTTGCACCTCCACTGTCGAGGGTTCGATTCCCGACTTCGGGGTCTGTGTGCATGGAGTTTGCATGTTCTCCCTGTGCTTGGTGGGTTTCCTCGGGGTACTCCGGTTTCCTCCCAGTGTCCAAAAACATGCAGATTAGGCTAACTGACATTCTCAAAATGCCCGGAGTGTGTGTATGTGTGCATTCTGCAATGAATTGGCACCCCATCCAAGGTGTACACCACAAGTCTCCTGGTACAGCCCCAACGCCCCCCACCCACCCATGACACTGTACAGTACATAGGATAAAGCAGCATAGACGATGAGTGAGGGAGTGAGTAACAAAATAAAAATTATAATTATAAAGTTGCCGCTAAAATGATTATCACACAAGTGAAGAAAAAGAATACATTCTCACTGTTGGTTGCAGGATGCAATTATAGAATTAAAAGGGCAAATACGGTGTAATATTTTAAAGTGAACTTCTTTAACCTTATAATTTTTATATGAAATGAGCCATGTTTTCTTTTCTAGTTTATGTTATCAGTTAATGAAGCTCAATAAAGTGTACTTTTTGAAAGGTTCCTCTTGAGGTTATGAATGTTGGGTGATGATGATGGTGCAACTGTAACTGGAGCTCAGCAGTAAACGTGTCTGGAGATTCTCACACACAAACCAGGCTTGATATCCTGTCCAAAACGAAAATGACCGCAACAACTTACAGATTCGAGTTTATATAACATACAGTACGCGTGCGTGTAAACCACCACAGCACTTTCCGCATGAGTGCTAACGATACTTTGAAATGAATTTGCTTACCTGCTAAGTGCGGTGTGGGAGGCGCCATGTTGGAGCGGAAGTACGGGCGGAAGGACTCGATCACGTGACCGGCACGGCTACGATTAGAGAAAATGTCTAGAAAAATGATTTGAATAAAAATGAATATACATAATGTTAAAGAAAACAACTATTTAAAGTTTATATGAAATGGTATCTTTGTTACAAACTATTTTTATTTATAAATTCTATAAGCATATTTGTCTTTCTTTTGCTGCTTCTTCTTATTATTATATTGTACATTTCTAGTCATTTTTATGAAATAATATATTTCACATATATATAAAAATTTATGCAATTATTATATATAATATGAAAAACAACAATTTAAAGTTTATACATTATATAAAATGAGATCATTGTTACGAACTATTTTATAGAAATACACTATATCTACATTTTTCATTTGCATATTGTTCTTATTCTTATTCTTTTAGAAATACATTATTGGAAATGATAAAATTTTATGAACTACAGAACATTGCAACTCAATATCAAAATCCTTTTTAAATAATTACTTACTCCCTCACTCATCGTCTATACCGCTTTGTCCTGTATACAGGGTCATGGGGGGCCTGGAGCCTATCCCAGGAGATGTAGGGCAGGGGACACACGTTACAGGCAATTTGCATGGACACGGTGCCACTCCATCACAGGGCACACACACTACAGGCAAGGCCAATTAGCCTCATCTGCATGTCTTTGGACTGTGGGAGGAAACCGGAGTACCTGGAGGAAACCCACCAAGCACGGAGAAGAACTCCACACACACACTGACTAGCGGCAGGAATTGAACCCCGGACACTGTAGGAGCGACGCCACACTGCTACCCACTAAACCATCGTGCCGCCATCACTGCAACCCTGATCAATAAATCAGTTATTAAATATGAATGAACTACTGCTTATTATTTATTTTGTTTTATTAGTTCTTGATTATTGATTGTTAACCTGTGTGACTAATGTTATTAAATATGAAAATTACAAAATTATAACACATAATAAACAAAGAACATCAATCAGAACATACAAAATGATGTAACGGGCTTGTTATTCATTTACTGTATTTATTGTTTCGATTAAAACCAGAGTTGGCACTTCAGTTCAGTTGGGTTCACAGGGCAGCTCAGGGGGCGTGTCCCGCCGTCGCTGCGTCACTCAGTCTGGATTCGCCACGACGGCGGAATAAAGGCGAGTGGGCGGAGTCGATCCGTACGTCTGAACTGATTAGGAAGCGGCCGTCTCCGCGCGTACAGTACGTGTACACGTACGGCTAAATGGTTGTGGTCTTTCCCTGTCTACGTCAGCACGTACGACTCAGCGGGCGTGGTCTTCTCGTGCGTACGTCTGCACGTAGAGAGGTTTCGAGGGCGGAGACTGGTTTGTGCGTACGTAGACATCTCTCGGAGTTCAACGAAGAGCCAGGGCTCTCTTGATCAAGCCTGTAAGATTTGCGGGTGTTTTTTATGAATAAAAATCATTGAGCACCAAGTTTGTTTTGTTTTTAATCGCTGTAGGTTAATAGTGAAAACATGGTGGCGAAACAGAGGATACGCATGGCAAACGAGAAGCACAGCAAAAACATCACACAGCGAGGGAATGTGGCCAAATCAGCAGTAAGTGGAAGCTGGACTGGGATCAGTCTCACTACTCATCTAAGAAATTCAATCTCTCTCTCTCTCTCTCTCTCTCTCTGTAACCTGGATAACTAAATGTGTAGTTAAGTTAAACAAGCATAACAGGCTCAGTGAAGTGAAGAAGCCTAACCCCACCAGTTCCTACATTATGGTGCTCATTACTTCCTGTCATCATCATAAACACTGTTGGTGTGTGTATTACTTCATTTTTTAAAATTCATTCAATTAATAAAACTAATAAATTTTGTTTTACAGAGAGGTGTGCCGGAAGAGAAGGCGGCAGTAGGACCCTGGCTCCTCGCCTTATTCGTCTTTGTAGTGTGTGGATCAGGTCAGTTTCCCCTTACACATTCCATTCACTCTTTCGGTGTAAATATTCCAAGATCAAGAACATCTCTCCTTTATAAATCAGAGCCGAACTGTGTTGCTTTTTTCACCGTCCTGCGGCCTTTCCCGTCAACAACCCTTCATTTTTGTTGCATGCCACTTAATTTTTTGTGCCTCTTTTTACATATACATAACATAAAACACACAAAATGCCTTTTGGGATGGAAAAAAGTTGAAATAAATACAATTCAGTAAGCCGGAATCATTCTTCACGTCTGAAACGCTGGCCTCCTAGGAACTCCTATCGAAATGGCGCTTGTAAAGAGGTCAGGACTGTATGAGGATGTGGCAGTAACTCCCAGCCGAGTTCCTGTAATGCGCAAGTGGTGTTCGTTAATGATGGAGTACAGTTTACACAGACGTCTCGTCCATTAATTTAGGAACAGGCATTTCACTCTCTGAATGTTGATGGTAACAACTGCACTGGGCTACAAGCCACCTCGTACTTTAAAAAAGTACCGTTAAAAACGTTTGCACCATTCAAAAGTTTTTTTGTCTGCAGCTAAGAGACTCATCAGCATAATGGGCTTGAATTTTTTCTGACTTCATTCACGAGAAATTTCATCAAGTCCCGGTTTGACTTGAACACACGTTTTGTGAAGGCTAAATTTTTGTTTCGAAATGTGGATAACTTGTGGTATTGAGCAAAGTCTCACCAATGATAAGTTTATGCAAATGTATGCGATGTGTGTAAAAGTCATATGATCGCCATCTTACAACCTGCTGTCCTTTTTTTCTTGATTGTAAAGCTTCATGTCTCCTCAGAATCTGTTACTGTTTGCGAGCCTCTCTGCCAGTCATCTTTCTTCCTCTAATTTATATAGCGTTATAAATAGCCCTAGTCAAGTGATTAAATACACATTTCATTAGTGGAAAAAAAATTGCCTATTAAAATATATTTTTAATAGCATATCCTGTATTCTGGAAGGATTTGTCTTGTTATACAAATAGTTTTGACCAAACATTTGAAAGTAAACATTTGAATCATTATTCATACAAGCAGCTATTAAACAAGATGATACATTTATTGAGATTATTTGAAGTAAAACGTCTCCTGAAAAACATCGTTTAAATCAACGTGCAAAGTTTTTTTTTCTTTTCTTTTCATTCTGTTTCCTTTTTCATCTGCATCTATTGATCCAAAAACCCAGATAAAGTAATCAGTCTGCGGAATGTTAGTGCTGAGTCAGAACTTCAACATGGAACGGATCCTCTTTTGCATATTAGCGATATAATCAGGGATGCAAGCTGTATTCATAATGAAACGCTTACAGCAACCTAAAACTTCTTATCTTCAATTGCAGCTCTATAATCAGCTGACTGAAGCTTTAATTGCGATCGTAATCCTGGTACAGTTTAGGAGTTTGCTGTGTATTACAGCTCATATTTCAGCTTTGTGTTTTCTTCCTCAGGTGTTTTACAAATCAGCGCTTATGCAATAGAAGCTTCAGTTAGGAAACACTTAAGTTTCATTGCCAAAAGCACATAATTATCACTTAAGCATTTTGACTGAAACAACTCCCTAATGCAGCTTTTCTAAATCTCCTGCGTCGCACCCTAAACTTTAATCATGAGACTAAGAGAAATGAAGAATATGACGTTGTTTAAATCCCATGGCTTTGTTTTATTAGTTCTGGTTACTTTTTTAAAAATATAAATATTTAACCATATTTAAATTTTTAACCTAATTACAGAATTGAAAATTAAAAGCTCTTTATTTTTGTTATACAGTAAATGACCTGTCATGTCTCACCTGCAGTACTCTTACGGCCCACTAGGGGAACCACAGCTCTAATGTAATATTTTGAGCCATGTAATCCAATGGTTCAAGAACTCATGTGGTTGAAACTCTTCACAGATTAAACCTGTCTTATTTGCACACGTTACACAAACTTAACTTGACTCACAATGTGCTAGTCATAAAATAATACTCTTATACAGGTACTTTTGACTTGTGACACAATTTTAGATAAGCTAGTTATGACCATTCCCTATACAGTATTTGTTGCTTAAATAAGTCTGACAGATCCTGACTCAATCTTTTATACCTTCCTTGTCTCCGCAGCCATCTTCCAGATCATTCAGAGCATCCGAATGGGGATGTAAGAAGACAACCGGATCATCATCATCATCATCATCATCAGCGCTCAACATTCCTCTCTTCTCTTTTCTTACTCTGCTGGCAAAGATGAAGATCAGCTCTTCATGTCTTATTTAAAACATCCACTGCTGTCACTACAACACTCTGAGCTCATGTGCCTTACATGAACGGCGTGGGGGCGGAAAATGCACGAGGGACAGTCTAAGCCATATCTTACCAAGCATTCCAGTCCGACGCACACTGCTCCCAGAACACCGATATTGTTGCAACCCTTTCCTCCGCTGACTTTTGCTCCAGTGATTCCTCAAACAGCTGTTCTCTCTCTCTTTTATTTTTTTCCTTCAAGGACTGTTTCTATACACAAAGAAACATTTTATCTCAGTGGAGTGCCAAAATATCAGGTCCCGAATTAGGTCACAGTAAGTTAAGTATAGAGAGTTGTCCTGAACTGCAATACAGCCATGGAGATTATGTGGAGCTATGCACCTTCCATGTATTTCCACCAGTGTTTATTGCTGTTTTAGGGCCGTTTTTGTTGTTGTTGGTTGAAGTAAATGAAGGTCTTCGACATCAGGTTTATGTATTGGACAGCAACAATTTGTAAAATTGTTTTTTGTTTTTTTTTAGTTTTTTGCTTTCCACACAAATGATCTTTAACAATAAAAAGAGTTAAATGAAGAGTTTGCTCATTTTTGTTGTCTGAATTATGACATTGTGACAATTACTAGAAATGGGAATCCTCAGGGACCAACCGATATGATATTGTCACGATACCACGATTTGATTTGTATTCTGATTGACATTTTATAAATATCCTGATCCGATATAATTTTTTTAGGTGCTGCAGTTGTAAACAAACTTGGGACCGCTTCGAGAACGCCACCTGTAGGATTAAAGCAGAAAAGCACCACCTCAAATGCACACATATAGTATGGAAAATACAGTATATAAGTCACACTTCCTTTAGTCATCGGGCTGGCCGTGCGACTTCTACTGTATGTGTGAAGTTATATTAAGTCATTTTTTTCACTAGATGGTGCTCTTGGTACTCGTGACTCATTTGAAAATAATATCATGTCGATGAAGTAAAGGTTTAGTTTACATTCACACTAAACTATAGCTCTTGTCACATGAGAAGTCACACTTTTCAATGGTACCAGCCTGCTGTGGAGGCAGCCACCAATTGTCATTTTCAAATGTAAGATCATGCCTATGCCAATAGGCGAATTACCCTCCTTTGTTGTTGTACAATCAACGATACAATACAACCATAAACGAGAAAGGGTGGATAGATGAAGGAATATTGAAAGAAATCAAACTCTGTACCTCCTATAACCCTTGGAGGGATGACACCAGCCACTCGATATAAGTAGAGTCAGTGTGAATTGCGATATGTGAATTAAAGCACAAAAGAATCACAATGAGTAACTGAATGAGCACCCCCCCCCCCCATCTCAAACAAATACTGTTTGGCTGTAACATGAAGGAACGAGGGATGGCTCAAGACTGTACTGTATGTGTGGCGTGGGCTTATTCTTCTAAATGTAACCATAAACTCTTACTACTAAAAATGGCAATTATTGAATTCAAATAAATCCATGAAGTATAAAAGAAATACCCACAAAGTGTCATGTAATTTAAAAAGAAAATTTGGGTTAATAAGAGTAACTCCAGTTCATGTTGGACTACATTAACACTGGTGGCACGGTGGTGTAGTGGTTAGCACTCTTGTCTTGCACCTCCAGGGTCCGGGTTCGATTCCTTTCTCTGTGTACATGGAGTTTACATGTTCTCCCCGTGCTTGGTGGGTTTCCTCCAGGTACTCCAGTTTCCTTCCAGAGACATGCAGATCCACTCACTCACCATCCACTTTAATGGGAATCTATTCACCTGCTCATTTATGCAGTTATATAATCAGTCAGTCACATGGCAGCAGCACAATGCACGAAATGCACAAGCATCTGTCAACGCACGGGGGAAAATGTGGTCTCTGTGGAATTTTCACACACAACAGTCTCTAGAGTTTACGGAGAATGGTGCAAAAAAAAATCCCTTATGTGACGGATCTGCAGGTTGAAACACCTTGTTGATGGAGATCAGAGGAGACAGGACGTCTCTAAGAGCTAAAATAAGCACTCCATGTGTGTGAGAGAGAAACTCAGAAGTTCTGCAGTTTCTGAAATACTAAAACATCTGGCACCAACAACCTTGCTGTGTTTCATGGCATAGAGATCAGCATTTTTCCTATTTCTAATGTTTGCTGTGAAGATTAAGTGAAGTGCTTGACCTACGTTTGAAGAGAAAGACCAAAGCTGAGGAAGCTCAGGTCTTTCAACATCTGCATCACCATGCTGTGGATGTTCTGTGGTGGCTGGTATAAAGGTCTTTTGGGGCTGTAGCATGAAGGCAGCGGACAAAAATAGACAAATTCATCAGGAGGACCGTCTCTGTCCTAGGCTTTTTTTTTTTTATAATGAAAAAGAGTATGTGACACAATGTGATGGGAACTCGCAGGATTGGGACTAAACAGCTGTGTGGCCATGGGAAAACCACTTGTTAGTAAGAATAATTAGAAGAGAAGGCTTGTATTTGCTAGGGAGCATAAAGATTGGACTTTGGAGCAATGGACAAAAAAGGTCATGGGGTCTGATGAGTTCGGATTGACCCTATATCCTTTCACACATGCAAGACTTTAAGATGATAGGCAATTAATAAACAGGCCATTATTGGGAAAAATTACATCTCTTGTATGTATTTATCATGTCAATCATAAGGACAATTAGGGCATCTGGATGTTTTTAGAATTAGTCTTTGTAAAAGAGGCCAGTTTTCCATTTAATAACTTTTTTTTAAAATAAATAAATCTAGATTAATTACATTTCTACCATTAACCACTTTTTTATACACATTTATTTTAATCATGGAATAAATTACATTACATGTCAGTCACATCCTAATACGGACATAATAATCTGACTGTTTTTGATCACCACATGCTGGTGATCTCACCCATTTCTAGGGTAGTCTCTTAAAACCCTGGATCCCACGATATTCTCTGCCGCTTTTCCGTCTCCTCATAACAGATTATTTCATCTCCAGCTTTAAAGTCAATAACCTTGTCCAAAGACAGACCGCACTCCATGCCCGTCTTAACAACTTGCACATCATCTTTATGATGTTTTAGGGCAGTCAAAGAACCTTCCCAAAGTACCGCTTTTCCTCGAACCAGACGAAATTTCATTTTCTTGTCCAGCTGTCCCTTCTGGACTCGGCAGCCAGCCACCGGGACCTTCTTCTTCCCCACCGTCACGTCAAACGTAGCCAGAACAGAGGCTTCTCCTACTACAGTCTCCTCAGTGGTCGGGGGCAGTTTACTGCTAAGCTCCTCTTTCAGTTCATCTATGAGATGGTAGATGACACGATGCATCTTTAAGGGAATGCCCTTTTTAGAAGCCATGTCCTGTATTGACTTATTAGCTGCAATGTTGAAGCCGTATATTGTCCCTGAGAACATCTCTGCCAGTTTAATGTCATTTTCTGAGATGTCCCCAACACCGAAATGCACTATATTTAAGACACACTGGTCCTCTGCATCGTAACTTGCGAGAATGTCCAAAACCGCCTCCACTGACCCATCAACATCACCTTTGACAACGAGATTGAGACTGAGATCCTCAGCCTCGGTTTTCTCGCTGGGCCTGCAGGCTACTTGGTGCTTGTTCGCCTTGTAGAGAGCCACTTTCTTCTGCCTCCAGCTCAGATGTGCCATTCTCTCCCGCTCTTTCTGATAGCTTTCTTGGTGTTGCTTCTGCTTGGCCTCGATGGCTTGCTGATCCTGCTTCAGCTTATTCTGTTCCTCCACGTATGTGCGCCACTCCACTACCTCCCGAGCCCGCTGCTCCGACTCCACCTCCAGAATTTCATCGCCAGCGGAAGGTAACTCCTTCCAGCCAACGATCTCAACCGGAATGCCAGGCCCTGCATTGGTCACAGTTCGGCTGTTCTCATCAAACAGTAAGCGCACTTTAGCCCAGGTTTTTCCTGACACCAATACGCAGCCCTTTTTAATCGTGCCCCGTCTGGTTATCGCCATGGTTACAGGTCCTTTGCCTTTGCTTGTATGGCTTTCTATGACAGTTCCTTCTACTAGACTGTTAGCGTCAGCTTTGAGTTCTAGCATCTCAGCAAGTGCCACTGTGGCTTCAGCCAGCTCCATCAGATTCTCCCCCTTTAAAGCGGACAAATGGATAGCCTGGACATCTCCTCCGAACTCTTCACATACAATATCATGGGCCAACAAAGCTTGTTTTACTTTCTGGGGCTCTGCCTGAGGTTTGTCGCATTTATTCACTGCCACAATGATTGGCACTTTGGCTTTCTTGGCATGCTGGATGGACTCAATGGTCTGTTTCATCACTCCGTCATCAGCCGCAACTACCAGAATGATGATGTCAGTAACCGAGGCACCACGAGCCCTCATAGCAGAAAACGCTGCATGTCCAGGGGTGTCCAGAAATGTAATCAGTTCACCAGAAGGAAGCTGGACCAGAAATGCTCCAGTGTGTTGAGTGATGCCTCCAGCCTCTTGTACAGCAATCTGGCTCTTCCTCAGGCTGTCCAGCAGCGTGGTCTTCCCATGATCCACGTGCCCCATAATAGTTACTACTGGGGGTCTGGCCACTAAATTAGCAGGGTCTGGTGGTGGTTGTCGCTGGATGTCTTTGTTTTCTCTGATTTCATTCTCTACTATCTTGGCCCACTTATACTTCATCCCAGATCTCTTTATTGCTTCTTTTAGCCACTTCTCCTCCAACACAGAGTCTGGTTCCAGATCGTTAATATTTATATTTGTGTTCAGCAGTGCCTCATACACATGATCTATGTCTCTGTGCATAGCCTCAGCAAGTTGTGATACAGTCATGGACTGTTTGATCTCCACTTCTTGCTTCTCCGGTTTCTCTAATTTCACTGGTTTCAGGATAAACTTCTTACCTTTGCCATGTACTCTACCCTAGACAAAGCAACACATTCAGAATTAGTCAATTTATCGTTCAACATCTTTAAAATGTGGCTTATGTATACATTTTCCATATGTTTCCATTACTTTAGACTTATTGTAAAGGATTGTATAAGGTGTATTGCATGAATGTTCCATTACCGGTTTAACAGCCAGGTATCGTACATAATGGGGAGTGTATAGTGGAACATCAAGACAATGGGCTGATGCGGCCCTCCCGAGCAGCACAGAAAACCTCTTAATCATGGCACTGATGACACAAACACACAAAATTGAAAAGTTACCATAAAGGACTTGAGTACTGTAATTAACTCATCTTTACAATGCAAGTGCTTGCACTGAAAAAAAAAAGGTTTAATCGTTTCATCCTGAAAACTGTGAGACATGAAAGACAATCTCCTGAAAACTGTGAGACACGAAAGACAATCTCCTGAAAACTGTGAGACATGAAAGAATGTCCTGAAAACTGTGAGACATGAAAGACAATGCCCTGAAAACTGTGAGACATGAAAGACAATGCCCTGAAAACTGTGAGACATGAAAGACAATGTCCTGAAAGACATTTTTAAGATTTTTTATTTACCAGAAAAACAGTTTCAGAGTCACATCCCAGGTCAATTTTACATTGCCAACAAAGTATCCACACTTTTCGAAAAACATTTATTTTTCTAGGCCAAGATCCGAGCCTGACAGACAAGCTGTATCCTACTGTATATTCGACACAGGATCTCTGTTTTAAAAGTGAATAAATCAGTAAATTGGATTATTTCAGAAAATAGGTCAAATCCAATTTCATAATGATCTAGAGGTCAGTGGCGGCTGCTAGCTTTTGAAACAGGGGAAGCTAGCTGGCTAGTTTCCCCTTCCACGAGCTACTTTAATTATAT
>JAOVVA010000037.1:29746327-29756942 GCA_028565275.1 Leiocassis micropogon
ACAGCATCACCCGGGGTTCGAACCTGCGACTCCCGGATGATAGGGCGAGCGCTTTACCACTGCGTCACTCGGAGACCAGATTTTACATTTAGTCATTTGGCAGACACTCTTATCCAGAGCGACTTACAAAAGTGCTTTGAAGTTTCCGTCATTGGATAGATCTTTACACTGGGTTACTAACCAAGTGATGCTGAGGGGTAGAAGCCAACAGTGTGTCTATACTGATGTAAATGAAAACTCGCTCTCTGGAGCATCAGAAAAGGCAGCCATGTTCACTGCGTTTAGATAAGCAAAAAAAAATGTGCCCTGCTTTCATAGGCCCCGCCCCCCCCCCCCCCCCCCCCCCCCCCATCAGGTAAGATGCTGTGGCAGGCTAATTCATGTTTGCACACACTTCGCTGAACAGCGCCATCTGCCCAAACCCAGACTGGTAGATATATATAAGAAGAGCTAAGATTTTTGTACAAAACAAACAAATCCTTATGACACATACTTCAAACCTTCCTATATTTATCAATGATCTGTTTTAAATTCCTGGCGTGCATGCTTTGTCATTATAACAGAATTTACTTGGCTAATGTCTTTTACAAGAAAATAAATCCCAAAGCCATCTCAAAACTCAATAATTCATATGAAAAATATGAAAACAATTCATAATCACTGGGTGTCACACATTAACATCACTCCCTCCTCCTCTATACTGCTGTAACTGGAGGTTAGAGTCACTAACACTCCCACCTTCTCCTGTATCAAGTGTATGTTTTTCCATGATCACTACTCTTCATGCACAATGTAGACACAAACGCACACACATACACACCCTTGTAGTCCGAGACAGCCAAAAGCAATTTTACAAAACCACTGTCTCCATAGCAACCTCGCCCTGAACACTGTCTGGGACTTTTTGTCATAATATTATGATGTCCAAACTGTTTTTTCTTCATTAAATGTTAAATATAAATGTTCCTGGGGACACTCTCTGATTAAAAAAAAAGTGTATGAACTCTCTGTTTTTGCTGATATTGAGAGGTGTGCATGACGTTATCTTCCAATCCATGCTGCGGTTCTCAAAGTTCTCAAATCACGACTCGCCTGCTGTGGAGAGACAACGTTACCATGCTGTTGATGCTGTAATGGAAATTATTCTAACAATTACATCGACTATTTAAGCCAAAAAGCCCATCGTCTCCCTGTTTACATCATCATCTCGGGTGTAGTTGAGGAACCGGCTGATCGGTGCTCACCCTATGTCATCGCGGTAGACGCGCGAGATCAGCACCTCGCCCTTGTGGTTGTAGATGAAAAGTCCTCCGATCATGGTGGTGCACTTTCAATGTTCACGGGCCATAGTAAGAAATCTGGAGAGAGAACAAGATTAAAGAGAAATTAATGTGATGAATGTGATGAAAAACACAAACGCATTGAAGACACACCAGAGGAGGACATACTGTGCTACACTGAACTGTAATGCGGGGATTTTATTCCACATGATGATTTGCATGCGTATGGAACAGACATAGGCTCAGCAGTGAAGTTTTTTTTTTTTTAGAGGTTGTATACCTGGGTGGAGTATAAATGCAAATATGACACAAAGGTTACACTCGTACTCTATTCGCTAAGCCTGAGAAAGTTTCCGCTGTTTTATCTCTTTAAAAAAATTATAATCCACCGGTTTTAGCTCAGGATCTCTGGCACTAACGATAAACAGCGAAAGAAACTTGCAACACAAGAAGATTCTGCACGAGAGACACAGAGAGAAACAAAGTGCCAACAATTTCGTTTCAGGGTGTGTACATCTGAAATAATTTTCTTCACTGGCCAAAAATACAACTAATAGCAAATGGGGTTTATATATATAAAAGAAAAATGTTATGGAAGAAATCGGCTGTGTTTACATGGATCTGAACATTCCACTATTAATCAGAAAGAAAAAAAAACAAAAAAATCTAATAAATTAATTAACCAGGTCCATCAGAACAGTCTGGTCGAAAGAAATTTACACCTATGACGAGATAACAGTTCAAAAATAAAATTATTCATGTAAATGCTCGACGTGATCAGTTTTGTCTCATTGGAATCCATATATTCTTTCAACACATGTAACATTCGGTGAGGTGAAGACTATCAGGGAGGGACGTTCGGCATTTGTGATGAGCTTTAAGCGTCCTCTTGTTCTCTTCTACTTTTTAAAAATAAAGAAGCAATAAGAACTGATTATAGAAATTATATATTGATCTTGGTGATTAATAATAAAGAAGAGCAGAAACACATATACTGTTCACATGAAATGACGTTGGTCCATCATGGTTTTCTAATGAATTTTTGAAGGTTTTCTCATCTTTTTCTAATGAATGAGAAATTTTGTCCAACGTGGTTCCAGGTCACATTGACAAAATCCTGTCTAGGTGGTGTTGAAAACCAACCTTAACATTAAAAGCACTGACAGGTGAAGTGAATAACGATTATCTGGAGGGGAAAAAACAAACAAACAAAAAAACAAGCTGGGTCTCCAAAAAAAATCTCCAAAACAGCAGGACTTATGGGGGGTATGCGGAGGTTAGTACCTACCAAAAGTAGTCCAAGACAGGACAACAATCTGCATGAGATGCAAAGACTAGACTTTTGCTCAGAGTGCCATGGGCATATGTAAATGTCAAAACTAGACCATGGAGCAATGGAAGAAGGTGGCCTGGTTTGATGGATCACGTTTTCTTTTACATCATGTGGATGGTTAAGTGCATGTGCCCCAATCACCTGGTGGTTCCAGGATGCATTATGGGAAGAAAGCATGTCGGTCAGGACAGTGTGATGCTCAAGAAAAAAATCCCTAAGATGGCATCCAATCTAGTGTGGAAGGGAATCACCTCTCACCACCCAATACGTTATCATGATACGTAGGTGCTGATTCTGTTATCCGTCATAAATATTATTTTTAAACAGCTTAAAGTTTGGAGAAAAAGACAGATCAGATGCTTTTAATGTGAACAATGTCATGCCATAAAAATGCGTTACTGTTGCACCACTCTGAGGTTTCCGTGCTCAGCATAGAATCGTTTATATTACTTATATCTATAATTTACACCCCCCCCCGCCCAATCTTTATAATCTAGCAACATGCTTGGAGAAAAAAACAAAACCTCTCTGTTTCTGGCTAGATAAAACTCTGATTCAATGCTTTGAGAATGCAAACAAATATCTTATGAAATCAGCATCCATGTAAAGTTTTACTGAAATCGGACTGAAGAAGCATCATCCATGTAGCTACTGAAACACATTTTCAGGAAGATACGGGGAGTCACGTGTGTTTAGAAATTTTATTGCTATACCTCCAACATAAGCCTGTTATGGATTTCAAGCAAAGCGGAAAACAATTGCTGTGACCAAATAGACAGTAAGTGGAATTTCAATACAAAATTATTATCTTCCTCTCACACACACACACACACAAATTAAGATGAAAGTGAAGAACCACTGCAGGATTCCGTTAAAATCTACACGCCTGTGTGCGTGCGTGCGTGTGTGTGTGTGATCTCTAAGCCTCTCCTCTAAAACACAGGATTCAAAATACACTTTTAAATTGCAAACTAGAAGAGGAGTAGGGATCAAGGCAAGACAACACACACACACCTAAAATATGTAGTACATCAATAATTTTATGCTGTGAGCATCTTGATGCAGCAGTGCACTTGAAGAATGCACTGACCTTGAACAGATCTTACTGAAAAATAAAAAATAAAAAATAAATCCATCTTCAAGGGCTGATTACAGGACATGGAATCAATAGCTCACATTTGTAATTAAATCCAGACATGTTTCATGAATTTATCACGATTGAGTAGATTGTTTTTGTGCAAATACATCCATTTAGGACAGTGACAGAAGAGACAAATAAATACAAAATTAGTCAGATTATTGAACATGATTAGTATTTATAGGCTCAAGGGTCAAAGCTTATATACTGTGTATAAGGATACAGAAAAGATAATTCACTCACAATCAGGATTTTTTAATACACAAAATAATTATTTGATTCGATGGATAATAATTAATAGTAATCTATACATTTAATGGAAAAAACGGGGGAAATGTCATCATATTTCACTATACCGCAGCATCCAATATGTCTGCTGTTAAAACCGGCCTTTCTGGGGCTTCGTTCCCAATTGAAATTTAGTCCACTTGATAGCGCCTAGAAACTGAACAAGTGTAGTGCACTTGTGTTCAAAACCTGTGCTGTTTAGGACACAGCCCAAGAAAAATGTGTACTTCCCAAAAACAACGCCTAAACAATAATAATGTACGTCCAATATTATCATTATTCATATTGTTACTATTATTATTATTTACAATTGTCTAAAATATACCTGGGAAATTTTTACATAAATAAATTAAACCAGATACCTGGGGTCGAAATTTGATAAAAATGTCCGCCGAGCCCGGAAAAAAATATCTGACCAGCACTGCAGGGCGAATGGCTAGCTGTCTAGCAACATCACGATTGACGTTTATTAGAAAATAATGCTATATTTCTTGAATATCGAACATAAACTATAAATATATATGTTACTATATGGTTTTGGGTTATCCAAAGTTAAACACTGTCAACGCAAACTAACCCAACACAAGCGTTTTATAGACTAGCTAATGTTACTAGCCGAGGCTAGGCTCGGTTCGTTTGAATTGAATTTCTGTCACGACACTCTTTCAGCACCTTATCACCCCCCAAAAAAGCCTAAAACGACTCTTAAAGCTTACCAGTTGATTATCTGACTTGCCACAAATTCGCCTCGCTGCCGCCCAATAAGCCGTCGCTGCAAAGCCCTGTGTGTTATTCAGCGCGCTCTGTAAGACTCTAGCGGTCACTGATCAGTCAGAT
Organism: Leiocassis micropogon; assembly: GCA_028565275.1. NCBI lineage: Eukaryota > Metazoa > Chordata > Actinopteri > Siluriformes > Bagridae > Leiocassis > Leiocassis micropogon. The sequence goes on from JAOVVA010000037.1 coordinate 29,751,204, forward strand.
CATCCTATTCAAGATGGCCGACCGCTCCCTCTTTCCAAGCAGCGGTATTTTTTTTTTTACACACCCGTATTTTCATGCACTCCACATACTGCTCCATCATTGGCTGTAAGGACAGGGCTTACACGCCGTCACGATCCTATTGGAGAACGCGGGTAATAATAACCAATCATAGAGAAGGGGGCGGGATCAGTCGGAATATGGGTGTGAGGAGAAACGCCTTGTGTCAGCTGACTTGCTGTATGATAACGTAACGTCCAACAGAGCAGGAATACGAAAAATGTTGTCAGGTTTATGGATTTATGTGATATATTTCAGATTTTCTCACAGAAAATCAATGTTATGTTCAATGGTTGCATTTGTTTTTTTGGGTTATTTTATGTGAAAAGGTGTAGCTTTGACAAAGCAGTGCTTTAAATATGTACAGACTCACAAATATAAATAAAAAAATAAAAGAGAAATTCTGCTTGTTCCTGTGGGCATCAGGCACCGGGTGGTGGTGGCACAGCCAGGCAGTGGGCAGAGTCATCATCAACTTTTATGTCATAATGTGAGCATGCCACAGGCAACGAGCCAGTGTATGTACTGTATACATACACATTAAATAGCAATTCTGTTAGGCCTGCTTGTTACAGTAGGTGGCCAGTGTGGCGGGTGTCCCTCATCGTGTAACAGTATTCATTGTCATGGAATGTAACAGTAGACAGCATCATCACCTTTTATGTCATACTACGATAAGATATCTGCCGAAACATTGGAGCAGCGCGAGGAAAGGCAAGGGGGTTTGACCGGACACTCCATTTTCAGGTAGTAGTAGCACACGGGCAGAGCTATGGGTACCCTTATTATATAGTATATTGTATATTGTATATTGTATATAGTATATTGTATATTTATATTTTTTCATTTAACACTTTATCTTAGTCTGTAGCCTACCATGGGCCATCATGCATGCGCACAATCACATCCAGAGGCAATTTTCTGTACACAGTGTATCTACTGGCATGTTTTTGGGAGATGGCGGGGAAACCCGAGAACCTGGAAGAAAGCCTATCCAAATTTGCAGAGAATATACAACGCTCTAAACAGAGAGACCAGGATCAAACTGGAAACACTAGACCCTGTGGTTTGGCAACGTTACTAATATGTATGTGAGTGTATATATATATATATATACTTTGCAAAAAAAATCATCTCTTCAAATTCAAAGGGTCAAATTATCAGTAATCATCAAGCACAGAAAACAATGAAGAGGATCTGAAATTACTGGAACTGAGAAATTAAGAAATGCAAATCCAAAACATAATTAAACCCAGTAAGGACAAGGCTGAACCCTCAACTTTATGGAAGAAATGTGGTCAGGAAAAATATCATGAAAGAAATGACTTAAACCCCTATCATCCGGAGATCACGAGTTCGGTTCCCGGGTCATGCCATAACCTCTCACAGCCGGAGGTCTAGAGAGAGCTGATTGGCCGAGCTCTCTTAAAGGGGAGGGGTGAGAGGGGTACTTAGCGAGCGGTTTGTGAGCGACCAGTTCGAAAAGATGTGTCGGCTGGCGTCACGTGGTTCGGAGGAAACACGTTATAGTCCTCGGCCCTCCCGACTGAGTGGTAGTAGTAGCTTACTGTTGGAGCCCCCTAGTGACGGGGAGGAATTGGACACGACTAAAAATAGGGACAAAATTGGGGGGAAAAAAATGACTTAAATGCTGGATAAAGATGTAGGGGAGGAAAAAACTGACAGTAGGTCAGTTCACACGGCTATGTTCAGCAGTGAAAGTAAGGGCATTTTCACACATACAACGTGATGAGAACTCGTAGGACTGGGACTGGGAATAAACAGCTGTGTGGACACTTTTTAGTGAGACAAATCAGGAAAAACACAAGTACAAGCCTCTGGAGGCAGTGTTATGATCTGGGGTTGCTTCATATGGTCAGGTCTAGACTCTAGAGCAATGTCACAAGGTCTAGAGCAATGTTACGTGGCAAAAAATGAAGTCAGCTGGCGACCTGAATGTACTGAATGACCAGGATATCACATCTATGGAGTTTCCCTCCACTGATGGCACAGCCATATTCCAGGATTCAAACTATGAAAAAGTGCTTCTTTGTGCATGAGGAATCATTTTCACACATGAACTGGACACCATATTGTGTGAAATCTTTTTTGTTTTTTGCCAGGAAGTGTATATTAAATACACACCAACTTTTGCCTAAAATGTATTAAAAGTTTTTTTTTTTAAGACATTTGACACAGACACAGTGAAAAGACAGATTCACCAAACACATCATGTAGGCAATAAAACTATGTTTATAAATAAAAACAATTTGTTTTGGCATAAAACAGTGTACAGCGATTGTTAAAATTGAACCGTTTGACACTAAAGAGCATCAGTTTCTAATCATTAAAAACCTGTGATAAATGTATTTTTGGAAAAAAACAAAAACAATAATGCGTTTACAGACATACAAAGAATCATTAGACTGTAAAAATACAGGATGTTAATGTTAGTGATAAAACAATAGGTGAAGAGTAAGAAAGAGAAGGACATGGAAGGGTTCAGGGGTTTTGCAGTTCAAAGTGATTCATTCTTCATGAACACAATGTTTTCTCCTGTGAATTAAACCAAGATTATTATTATTATTATTATTTATTTTATTTTTTTAAATGAAATAAAAGTGCATAAAGTCGTAGTTGAAATCTGACAGATGTTACAGGGACGATTACATTTGTGTTGTTTGGGTGTGCGGTAATATTCATTCATAGTCCAAATGGTTATTATGTTCATTCGTTCTTTTATTCATCTTCTATACAGATTGCAGGGGGCCTTAAGCCTATATCCCAGGAGACTTAGACTTAGTGTACACTCTGAACACGGTGCCAGGGCACACACACTACGGACAGTTTGGGAACAGCAATTAACCGGATCTATACGTCTGTGGGAGGGAACCCACTGAGCACGCGGAGAACATGCAAACTCCATGCACGCGGATCCGAGGTGAGAATCAAACCCTCGACCCTGAAGATACGAGGCCACAGTGCTAATCACTTATGCCACTGTGCCACCACTGGTTCCTTTGTGGGGTTTTTTATTCCCACGGGTTATAAAGCTTTTAAAACTCTATATAGTGAACTTGTTTATGCTCTTAAAGCTTATACAAAGCTGTCAATTATTTCAGTTAACGAGATAAAAAGTGAGTGTGGACACATGCTGAGCCTGGACCCAACCTGATTTTCCTGGGAACCAAATAAAAAAAGATCAAATATGGAACCCATTTTGGTAACAATTCAATTGACTTCTTGTTTTTTTTGTTTTTTATTATAATTTTTTGGGGGAATCCCAATTTTCTTCCTAATTTACTCACGGCCAATATCCACCCACTATTAGGGGACACCCAATCAAGACTACAACTACCAGTCAAGGACGGCTGAAGACTATCACTATCACGTGTTTCCATCTTTTCCATCTGCTCGCTTACAGACTCCCATGATTGGCTTAGGTCATACCCCTATTTCACCTATGCGGTTTCACAAATTAAACATGTTTCTTTTTTTTTGGTGGTCCTCGCGGAAGCTCGCGGACCTTGCAGAACTTCGCGGAACGTCCCGCAAGTCAAACCGCATAGGTGAGACAATGTCTCACATCCCTCCCCTCTGAGAGAGCTCGGGCAACCAGGCGTCTGCGTACGAGATGCTACAACATCACCCAAGACAGGAACTTGTGATCTCCAGATGATCGGGCAAACTCGTTACCTAATATACGGACACATTCCTAGTAGAGCTGTCCTCTTATGAGACAGTCTCGATCACTGTGGTAAGGAGTGGGCACAAGCAGACATGACTTTCCTACATATTGGTTACTCAATCATACTTATTTGTAAAACGGCAAACAATTTAGACCCCTGCTGGACCGAGCAAATAAAGGACCTCTGGAGCCCACTGTAATTAAACCGCTGCTCTCTCCACCCCCTCTCTTTCCTACTCTTCATATGATTACTGACAGAGAACGTACAAGACAAGCGAAATATAAAACAATCGTCTATAGTTTCTCATGATAGCATCTTTTGAATGTGATTTGAATTGTTATGAAATGATGTCACTTCATCCATTTAAAAGCAAAAGCCACTGAGAGAGGCGCTACCTCCGTCTCCTATCTCGCTGGTCTCTGTATTTTTTATTTTTTTGTAATCTTTGATAAAAACGGCTCTAGATGAGGAACTGCAGACAGAAATGCAGGACATAAAAAAAAAACGAAACAAAAACGACACCATACGGAAAGTATTCATGCCACTCTGAGCTCATCCCTCCATCCCACAGAGCCTCCGGAGGACGCGGGGGTACGAGCTCCAGCCATCCCCGTCTTCTTCACTGAAGAAAGTACAAGCCACAGGACACAGAAAGGACAACGCAATGGAACACTCAGCACCCTTCGAGACTTACGAGGGTGACTAGGACATTTTCCAGAAATCTCCATATCCGCGTGAGGGTCAGGTCGTCTGATTAGTCACCTGAAGTGCATTACATGACATCTACGAAGAACTCGCTGGGGTTTCCCATGGCCATGCGGAAGGACTGGCGGGACGCTGTGAGTTCAGGGGGCACCGATGCCAAATCTCGGCCTGATGGAGAACCCGGGATCTGTGCGGGAGGGGCTGCGGGAGGTCCGTATGAGGAGTTCTGGCCTTGTGAGAGTGTGCTGTGGACGCTGTGGACACTGTGGACGCTGTGGACGCTGTGGACGCTGTGGATGCTGTGGACGCTGTGGGCGCTGTGGATACTGCGCTCACTAGGGGGCGCCGCCGAGCGCTCACTAGGCGCCTTTTCTCTTTTCTCAGTCTCGCTACCACTTCCGCCCGACTTTGTCTCCTGCGCGCCAGCCTTATTACCGCTGCGGTTTGAACCGCTGCTGCGACTCCCTAAGGATGAGAGACAAAGGAGAGAAGAGGAGCGCAGGACGAGTTAGTTTCAGTGCGATTAACATGTAAGGACGTGATCAGTGTGGAGATTACACAATTACACGATCTGGTATACTTTCTAGACTTTCTAGGCAGTCTCACCTTCACTGTGTGGGCTGCCAGCACTGCCTCCTCCTCCTCCTCCTCCTCCTCCTGCTGTGTAGCTGTAAGCTTGATCTTGCACTGGGTGGGGACTGTAGGGCTGAGGGAGGGGATACTGATAGGGGAAAGCAAAGGGCCACGGAGCAGCTCCTGGGTGGGGCAGGGGGGCAAGTGTGTCCTGATCAGACGCGCTAGAGCCGTCATGATCTTGCAAAGAGAGATTAGCCATATCTAAGAAAGAAAGAGAGAGAGAGAGAGAGAGAGTGATGAAACCATTTTTTAAATTAGTCTAAGATGGAGTGAAGAGAAGAGAAGAAACTCACTGCCACACAGGTCTCCAAAGATGTAGTAGCACTGCTCGGAGAAGGTGATTTTGTTGACGGTGTGGCGAATGTATCCAGCCTTCAGCAAGTTGCTCGCGTACTTCCGTGCTTCGCGTCGGTCTGTGAAACCTTCCACATGATGATAGAGCCAGTCCACCACATCTGAGCCTGGGGAGGAAGAAAACAACAAACACCCCCTTGTAATATACACAAGCACAAGAACATAACCGCAAAATTGATTATTTTAATTCATATATAAATGAACAACAACAGAATAAAGCATTTTTTTTTCTCCCTAATTTAGTCGTGTCCAATTCCTCCCCGTCACTAGGGGGCTCCCACATTAAGGCTACTACTAC
>JAOVVA010000037.1:29795369-29814155 GCA_028565275.1 Leiocassis micropogon
CCCGATAACCCACCCCCCGATAACCCGCCCCCCTCTGTTATTGCTGCTGTTATACCCCTATCTCACCTATGCGGTTTGACTATATGAGGACCGACGCGTGGAAAGATGGAAACAGTGAATCATGATGATGATTGAACTTAGGTTAAAAGTTTTAATGAATTTATTTCATTTATAATAACATTCTCTTAAAAGTGTTTTTATTTCTTAATGTCCTGTTTCATCCTATGTTGATCTATATTCTTAATATTCTGTTTATGCTTTCTGTTTTAATAATGATCCATTTCATCATTTTCTTGACTTAATTTTAAGTGCCTATTTTTATTTTAACAGCTCGTATTGATTTCATGTTTTTCTTTTTTATTCTTCGGCTTCTTTATTCGGTATGTAAAGCACTTTGGTCAACTCAAAGTTCTTAATAAGTGCTATATAAAAAAAATGATTGATTTGATTGATTGATTGATTGATTTTTATGCTTGAATAATTCATATGTCACTGTGTGGTTTAACAAACAAAAAATATCATTCCTCTAAAACTGGTCAGAAAATGAGAGAGAAAAAGTCCTTCAGGAAGCCTGGAGATCTATATAAAAAATACAAGAACGTCTGGCTCTTTGGAGGCAAAAAATCAAGAAAACCAGGAGTCGCTCAAGATTTTTGCGCAGTTATGTACAGCTGAGGCAGACTCTAACCTGTGCATGTAGCTTCATGTATTCGAAGTAGATGATTTAAGAGCTTGAGGGGGTCGACGGTTCCAGCTCGGAGTTTCTGTAAGCATGTACACAATCCTCGTCTTTTGCTACTCCACCTTTCTCACCTAAAAAGTTTTTTTTTCTTCCTTAAATTACATATCCATATATTTAAAGAATTGCATCCAATAACAGCGTTAAAGTAACCAGTTTCCCAAGTTTCAGTAAATCATTTTGTAAAATGTCCGGTCACTATATTGGAATTATAGCACAGCGCGACCAAATGCTCAAATCTGCTTTGTCAGAACGTGTGCATTATTTTCTTAACGCTGCACAGCTGATGAAGTAATTCCGGATGTAACATGAACAAAAGGTTACTATTAATGCACAATTTATAACATGTTTTGTGTCTTAAGTAGCAGCTCATACACAACTGTACGAATAAATGAATTAGACAGCGTAAAAGGCGTAATCGCTGTGACTTTTTATTTGTTTTTTGGTAGGGGCCATTTATATAAGAATTATGGAAGGAGTTTCCATTGTAAATTCTTAGCAAATTCAGCGCTTCGTACATTTTACAGCACAGCGCAATCTTCAGGTCAGTGGAGCTTATGCTTTCTGATTTCTTGTTAAAATGACAAGCTGCAACTATCTGAGAGAGAAAGAGTGACAGAAAGACAAAGACAGCACTTAGTGGGACTTCACTTTCACAGTATGAAAATGGTGCATTTCGAGGAGGTTACGGCGCTCCGCTCGAGCGTCCTGCCGTGTCACAGCCCCAGGCCGGCATTGGTCTGTCATGTGTAATTCCTTACTAAGATTAACTAGTAACTTTCCAGAACAAGTCCACATTCCAGCTCTGTGAGGCAGGGCCTGGGGGATGATAACAGCATACTCAAGCCTCCTGATTTATTGAACAGAATGATACTAAAACTGAAAAAAATTTATGTCCAAAATCTCTGTTTTTATACTGTTCATGTTTATACACCAAATCAGCCATAAATAAGATTAAAACCCAAAACTGGGCAGGTTCCCCTTGTGCTGCCGGGGCACCTCTGGTCCCTTGGGGTGGGAAGACAAGACGTCCACAAGACCTCTGGGGGTGTGGTGCGCTGTCAGGCACTGGGACGTTAGCGGCAGATCCTTTGGGTACTGTGTGGGACTGAATCCCATGGATTGGAATGAGATCGAGGGAATTTGGAGGCCGGGTCGAGAACTCTTCACAGCAGGCTGTGATGCACAGGGAGTTCTGGTACCTTTCTATCCTTACGTTCTTCAGTAATCTGTGCTACATTGCATTTTCTGTGAGATCGGCCTGGACAGTCTGGGATGAGATGAGTCGTGGGTGCCGATGATCTTGACACTAGTGTACTGGCACTGTATATAATTGACAATCAATGTTATTCTATTCACCTTGCAGTGGTGTTCGTGTTGTGGCTGATTGTATATGTTATATTTTATCTTACAGTAAGTCATGGCAAAAGAAAAAAACCTGCAAAAAAAATTTATACCTAAGATCATCTAATCAGCCCTTTTCCAAACAAACAATTATTAGACTTAATAAGACCTGAAACGGTTCCACAAAGACACGCCAGGTGGCTATCAAACACTACTTCTGAGTCCTTCTGAATAAACATGAGATCCTTGTTTCAGCATGTTACTGGAAAGTGAGATTCTGATGTGGAAAAACCATTTGCTTTAAAAAATAATAATTTGTGAAATGAATCCAGATCAGTTTAATGGAATGCGGAAACACGAGTATTCGTTCACAGCATCCGTAAATAATATGAAATATAAATCCATTCAATGCTGCTTTACACAAGGACCAGAAATGCATTTTATATTACACTTACATTTTCCTAACACAATGATTTACTTACATTTTTATAGTTTCATTTTTAAATGAAATCACAGCTTCAAATATCTGATAATGTTGGGGGTGTTTTATAGAAGCACAAAAAATATTTTCCATATCTACATATTCTAATTATAGAATATTCATATCTATAATAATAATAATAATAATAATAATAATAATTTACATATTTACAACATATCTACAATTCAAAACAACTCTAGGGTTAGGGTTAATTATTCTTTTTTATATTCTTTATATAGAACTCAAAACAATAAGTCTATAAATATTTTCTGTTATTTTTCAGATGATTTGTAAACTTAAAATGTTAACATATTTTTTTTAACAATTTCAGATGTATTAAAATGTACACTTTTAACACTAAAATTATCTATACAGTATATATATATTCCCTTTAATTTACATCACATAAATGTACTCCAACAATAGAAGTAAAGATGCATTTTCAATCATGTTTCATCAGTTACAAATCATATGGAAAGTGCATGTTTCATATAACTGCATGTTTTTTTTCATGCTGAGCTATTTGTGCTTTTTATTTATTTTTATTTTTTTTACATCCATCCTGTCACTCACTATGTTATTTACACACCTCAGCTTTAAAGCTCAGAAACACAAACATGGTGAAATCGAGTCCTGAGTAGGAAAATGCACAATTTCCTGCAGGTTAGCATAACAAAATTAATAAAGCATTAATAAAAAATAAAAAAACATGATTAGATCCAAGATGGGAAGCTGAATTACCTACATGAATAAAAAACATAGCTAAAATCATAAACTGCTGATCAATTTAAATCAAACCAGGACGTGTGATGAAATTTCTAGTGAATGAAGCCATAAAACTGATTGACATTTACAGAAGACTTCAAGCGCAGTACGGTGATGAGACTCTCAGCCGCAGTAAAACATTTGAAAGATAATCGGGCTGCCTGAATATGGCTCCAACGTACTGAGCCAACGTAACCTTTCTACCATGATGGTATAAAAGCACTAGTGAAACACTGGGATAAGTGCATTCGTGTCACAGGGGATCGTATGGAAAAATAAAGGTAGTTTTTACTCTCATAACTGTGTTCTGATATTCTGTACAATTTGGAAAGTACCATTTTGACTTGAACGCCCCTCGAATAACAAGTCCAGTGTGACTGTTTTGCATGTTCTTCTGTTTTCCACACTTCTCTTATTCACTGGTGCTGTTGAATTCTCCAATCTGATCGATCAGAAGGTATTATATTAATGCGCTTTAAGGCTAATAAACAAAACGTATTAATATTGTGAAGCCTTATTTAACATTTATGGAACGTGTTTCCAGTGTCAGAAGTTTGTACTGGTACACTTTTTGCAGTTTTGGTTTGTTAACATCAAGACAGTTAAAAAAGAAAAAAAAGAAATTCAGTGTAACTATAAATGATTAAAATGAATAATGTGCTGTTTATTTATATTTAAAAGGATTGTAATTGTTGGTAATCACTACTTCCGGACCCATTAGACAAGATGGCGTGTATTATTTTACTAAAAAGAGCATTCCCTGTTGTGTTTTATTCCTAACACTGAATTGTTAGCAAAATTACCTAAATATAGGATTGTTGGAGTCATATGGATAGGCATATGAGTAACAGGAGGCAGTTCTTAGCATTTTTTAATCATCTCATAATACCCAAATTCTCCATCAATCGCTTAAATGTTAAGTCGAACCTAATGCACCGAAAGGTCACGATATTTCCAGAATAATAACAGTGCGCGTTGCGAGTTGAATATATTCTTTAAAAAAGATAACCAGAACAAGTCCTTGCAGAACATCTTCCAGATGAGTTAATTAAACTTGTGCTCAGCAGACCGCATGTCTGGATCTGTTTAATCATGTGAGCGGGAGTGAATGGCTGCTCGCTGTTTACCTGGACAGGACGCAGACACAAACAAGCATGTGGACAGCCAGGCTGTGTGTGTGTGTGGGGGGGGCAGTTAGCTCCAAAATCTGGCAGATGCATGTCTCGCTGTGACAACTTTGCTTTTTGGATTTAAATTTAGCAAGAAGATCTTTACAAAACCAATCAATTGCAACAGGCATATCTGAGACCTGAGGAAATAATCTAGTGCTGCAGCAGATATGGGTGGAAATCTTTCCTTATCGCTAGGATAGTATACACTTACTTTTGCAAAATAGAAGCAGGGCTATATCGTGCCTATAAATATAATTTAATGATTGGCATGCTATTGTTGAGTACCCGTTTATTCTCAGCGCGTGTGTAAAAGCCTTTAACAAGTTCAACATAATACAATACGTGCCCTGAGGCAATATTCATCGCCTACCTCTAATGATAAACTCCGTAGTAGCCATCAGGAACAAAAGCAATTTCCTTCAGGGGGGGGGAAAAACCCTACAAAAGCAATAGGCTCTGTATTTACTACTTTATTTCCTCATTTAACATTCAAGTCATGTTGGTGTCAGTAGGTCCCAGAGGAACCAGCAAGAAACTGACAGGCTAATAGGAAAACCCTAGCAGGTTAAAAAAGAAAAACTACATTTTTTTTTACCTCAGTTATCCTAGCGTATCTCTGAAGGTATGTTTAAATTATTAATGCACTTCTGATGACATGATTTTGTTAGGAAAAAAAGAAAATAAATAAATAAATAAGGTAATTTAACATTAGCAGTGGAGCTGCTTTGAAGAGTCTCTACGGTTTGGACAGAATGATGCAAAGAAAAAACATCCAGCGAGCAGAGGTTCAGCAAGCTTAAATTCTCCGTTGATTAACAAGATCGGGTCAGAGTGGTCTGTGCTGAAAAGAAGGTCACGGTGAGTTAAACATCCACCGTGGTGATGAGAAAAGCATCTTACAAGGCAAGCGCGGAGTGGATGAGCTACAGTACAACAGCGCATGAGCACATCAGGTGTGACTCAGGACAACAAGAACAGGAATTCAAGGCTCACAAAACAAGATAAAGTCCATGTGGCGTTTTACGACATTCAACCAAAAATGAGATCCTGAGATGCTTTTCTGCACACCACAATTGTAAAGAATGGTTATTTACACTACTACGTATTTTATTATCTTTATACATATATATATACTGTATATATTTTTTTGGTTTGTTTGTTTTGTTTTTTGCGCAGGGGCGGTCCCAGATTTTCTCCCTAATTTAGTCGTGTCCAATTCCTCCCCGTCACTAGGGGGCTCCCACATTAAGGCTCCTATAACCACTCATGTGGGAGGGCCGAAGACTATCACAAGTGTTCTCCGACCGCATCTTTTCGAACTGCTCACTCACGCACTGTTGGGGGCGGCGTAACACACTCGGAGGACAGCGCTATCCGCTCCTTCCGCTTGCATGAGCTCACAGACGCCCCTGATTGGCTGTAGAGCCGTGATTAATGTGGGAGCACTGAGTACCTCTCATCCCTCCCCTCTGAGAGAGCTCGGCCAATCAGCTCTCTCTAGGCCTTCGGCTGCGAGAGGTTACAGCATCACCTGGGTATCCAACCCGCGATCTCCAGATGGTAGGGCGAGCACTTTACCACTGCGCCACCCCGAATATCTTTATATGTTAGCAGTCAATATATTTGTGTACGTATCACTAAAATGCTACTGAAATGCTACTGAAAGGCTCTGGGTTACTGATCAGCAGGTCAACCGCCAATTTGCACTGTTGAGCCCATGACCAACGCCCTCAACCCCATCTGCTCCAGGGGCGCTGTATCCTGGCTGACTCTGAACTCTGACCTTAACTTCCTAACTGGAAAGTGCAAAAAAATAAAAATAATTCACAGTGCTGTAAAACTGTTTATCAATACGATGTTTTTGTGCTAGGCATTAGGGATGAGAATTACCACAAACGACAAACTATACGATATTATCACGATACCCAGGTGCTGATTCGACTTTTAAATAAAATCTTTTTTGGTTACAATTCTAAACAATTTTTAAATTTAAATTTTTCATTTTATTATTTAACAAATAATTCGTCCACACAGGACACTGTGCTGTCAATGTCAATGTGCGACTAATTTAGAGTGCACACCTGTAGGATTATAGAGGAACTGCAACGTTTTACCGCCTCAAATACAAACATATACAAGTTAAAAATTATTTTATGCAAATTGACTTCAGTGAAATTGTGGCGATACATGAATCGCAACACAAAAAGAATCACTGAATCGGTTTTCGTCCATCTCTACTAGGCGTGTAACATGTCACAAACAATAGAGTTCACAGAAATCACGTGACTCTGTCGGTAACTGTCGTATGAAAATACTGAAATAGAAATTAGCATAATAAGTATAAAATAAAAATGCAATCTCTGGATTCAGGCATCAAGATCAAGATTTTTTTTTTTTTTATCAGATTTTAAACAAATAACACTTTTTCCATCTTTGTGGTCATATTCGCAATATTGTTCTTGTTTTATCTTTTCCAGGTGCAGCCTAATTTCCCATCAGAGATTAATAGAGCTATGATATTTAATTAAATCTTACTCAAGCAGCATCCAGACCGAACTGTAAATCAAGTCGGATGACTAATCTGCCTATAAGAAAACTGACAAATAGATGGGATCAGATCGGATCGAGTGTCATCCACATGCACGATCAAACCTGTCATTACGATTAGATCATCTGTCTACCCATCTATCCCAAGATGTATTACATTAAAACCAAGCTGAGGATCATTCCTCACTGGATTAGTTTAACCGATTTCTCCACAAAGCAAGTGCCAAGCCCGGCTCATTCCTCGCTCTTTCACCAACAGGGCTCTTTTTCTTCTCTGGTTTCCCGCAAAGAGTCTGTCTCCCTGTCTGTCTGTCTGTCTGTCTGTCTGTCTTTCTGGATGACCTGAGAAACCCTGCAGACCTCTTCAGAGAAAATAAGACAAGAAGAAGAAAAAAACACACACACACACACACACACACTTGAGACTTGAGACACATGCAAAAACCCCACTCCCATCCTCCTCATAGCAATCTCCATATATAGCTAGAATGTCCTCCTTGTCCAGCATGCATGGGTTTGGTGTTTGAAAGGTATGAAGATTAATGGTTCATCTATGAAAACCTAAACACACCATTTTCTCTCTTTTTTCCCCCCAATTGAATCCAAAGCCACTTTGCAAATAATAACCCATTAATAAAGTGTGCACAGGACAAGTGGAGGACAGAATGCTGAATCCTGACATGGTTAAAGAAGATGATGATGATGATTTATAGCTGTAACAGTGTGTGTACTGTATACTGAGTGTGAAGAATAAGCAGTAATGAAAAGCTTACCCGAAATCATCATCCATAGACTTGAAGAAAAATTTATAGTTGGGTTTATTCAGGACTTGCTTAAAGTGTGCCAGAGTGACCTCCTCGGCAGGGACTGGCACTTTCACCAGGTACGGAGTCTCCTGGTCGTCCAGGTGGTAGATAATTTTCGTCTCCCACATTGCGGCCCGCTGGGGTGGAGAAGGCCGGGAGCATCGGGACTCGCGTAGCTCCCGAAGCCGCTCCTGGGCGCCGGGACGCCGGTGAAGGCGGGTGCAGTGAACCGCTGCGCTGTTTTCACTGAGATTTTACGCTGTAACGCTCCGCTTTCTTTTTCTTTTTTTTTCCTTCTTCTTCTTATTTTATTTTTTATTTTTTTATTTAGTCAGATAATGCGGTCCAATCTTTCCTGGGAAATCTTTCAAAAACAACAATATGGTTTAATATTCCCCTCTTTTCAATACTGTCAGCCGTTTTGTTGATAAATCCGCTTGACTTATTATTCCGGTAACAATAAACTAAGAAATAAAATAAACTACAGACTATTCCTGGCCATAACTTGTCCTGTAATTCCTGCACTGTCTAACAGATATTAGAGCATTTATGTTTAATAATACTGCTAAACACGCTAGGTTATTTCGTAATGTGTTAATCTTTTGCACAGGTATTGTCCAGAGGCGAAGCTGTATCGGACTGGTCCAGATTGGACTGTGCATGAATATCACTGCTTCTCCCTCTTTCCCTTTGGAACAGCTGTAGGGTTGCCAGATTGCACATGTTCACCTTTGTGGGAAAACACTACGGTAAGTTTTCTTTTTTTTAATGTCATTTCCCAGATGTTTTGAATGAATTATGCAGCATGCTTTTTTTTATACAAAGTAGTAAAGAAATATGTGATTACCATTGAATTTTCCCCTATTTTACTGTCAACATTCACACGCACATTCTCTACACTCTACACCCAACTCTGGAAATGACAATTAGCCTTGGACTGTGGGAGGAAACTCACCATGCAAACTCCATGAACACAGACCTGAGGAGGGAATTGAACCCAGACCCTGGAGGTGCAAGGCGACAGTGATAAACCACTAAGCCACCCGATTAAGTTTGGTCTAGCATAATTCTTACTACTGAGATTTTATTAGTAAAAAAAAAATGGAATAAATAAAATAAATTGCAAATTAGCATTAAGCATGGAAAATGTAGCCTCACACCTTTGACCAGAGGTCAAGGGTTCGATTCCGACCTCTCGACCCCTGTGCGCATGGAGTTTGCATGTTCTCCCTGTGCTTGGTGAGTTTCCTTTCTCCAAAGGATAGGCCTGGGATATCCTGGGATAGGCTCCAGGCCACACGCGACCCTGTACAGGATAAGCAGTATATGATGAATGAATGAATGAATGAATGAATGAATGAATGGATGGATTTGCTGCAATTGTAAATGATATGCCGTTCAACAAAATGCAATGCACCCAAATTTATTAACCATTGTACATGAACAACACAGAATGAAAACCAACATGAACATTGATGTTACTTTTTAAATATAAAGGTTTAGAAGCAACTAACTTGATTTATTCCTCATCTCCATTGCCTGCCATGTTGTGACACCAATGGTAAAGTAAGCACTTACCATAAGATAACAGGTGCTGTAAGCTTTTACCTTAGTACTGGCCTATGAGGAGATTGGAGCAAGGGTGTTCAAACCAAGGATCAAGGAAACTGAACAGATGTCAGTTGATGTTAGTTTAGTCAGTTTGTATGAGCGTACCTTACCGGTGACATTTGAGATTGAGAATTTTCAGACGGCAATCAATTTTGATTTTTTTTAGCCTGTTTGTGTTTACAGTATATGTATTGATATGGACTTAAAAAAATCTTATAAACTTTATAGACTACAGTGGAAACATACAGAATTAAACCACATTGTATGTTTAAGTTAAGTATTTTTTCCCCCATTTAAAGAAATATATTTTAAAATTAAATAAATGTTATATATTTATATCTTCCCCTAATTAGAAGGATATTATTATAAATTAGCAGTTATAGCTATTATGTAAAAAAACTAGTTTTTTTGTAATTTACTTAGGGTTTTGTCTTGATCACATTAACCATTTTCAATCATTTAATTAATTAATCACAAACTAAAAAAAGAACACATTTACAATTTATTCTAGATTTATATGTAACTTCATTTAAACGACAGCATAACTGGATTTTCAATTACAGAAATCACTTTTAAGGATACGGTGGCCTTATAAATGTAATTTAAAAAAGATATGTCTTAAAAACAATAATAAAACACACACACACACACACACACACACGTCATCCAAATCTTCTCTACTGTCTCGCTTTTTTCCCCCCAGAATCGACGGTTTTAAAAATTGTGAGGACTTCAGTAAATCTGGCAACCCTGACCAGCTGCGCATGGAAGTGACACTGCTCCTCCTGTCGGTTTAACTCCGCGCGACTTCCACATGATCAATTAATGAAATTGAAATCTCTTTTATTTACCATAATAAATCTAACATACAGGGCATTTCACAGAATAATCTCTAAATAGAGTTACGATATTCAATTCCATGCATGCATATTATGTTCAGTAATTTTCACTTCAGATTTAAATTTTTCTATACTGAAGAGAGATAGATGTACAGTACCAGTTTACAGTACCAAAGGCTTGGACACAAGTTTGGATTTACTTACTACATTCTTGGATCTGTACTGGATTTTTTTCTCTCTCAAAACTTTAAAATAACACGTATTGCAACAACAATCGTTTTAAGACACGCTGGTCAGCTCTTCTGGAATAGTTCTTGCAAGAACTGTATTGTGTCAAGTGCATTTGCAAAACCCATCAAGCACCATGATATAACTGTCTCTCATAAAGACCTTCCCAGGAAAGCGAGACCAAAACTTACTTCTGCTGCAAATGGGGGAAGTTCATTTAGAGTCACCAGCCTCAGAAATCACCAGTTAACAACCAGCACCTCAGATTAGAGGCGTTATGAAGGATTTACAGAGCAGAAGTAGCAGACACATCTCAATCTCAACTGTTCAAAGTGGGTTATTGTGTATTTCGGATACTTTCAGTATTGTTTTACGATGCAGAAATGCAGTGGTTAGCACTGTCCACGTTCCAGGTTTGATTCTCGCCTCAGGTCTGTGTGCATGAACTTTGCATGTTCTCCCTGTGCTTGGTGGGTTTTCTCCGGGTATTCCGGTTTCCTCTCACAGTCCAAAGACATGCAGATTAAGCCGAGTGTGTCCAAACTTTTGACTGGCTGCGTGTAGAAAAATATAGCCTCCATTTTACACAGATTTGTTTCACCTACAGAAATATGAGTAACAGTCTGATCTTTTTTTTTTATTATTTGTATTATTTTTATTTATTATTTATTCATTTTTTTGAACTTGTAAATTAACGGCTACGTTTGAGTTATACTATGGATTAACTTCTGTCCGCATTTTTTGATCAATTCTCTATTCATATGACAGTTAAATCTTCACCCACTTTAATTGTTTAACATCCACTCAATTTGTAGTAATAGGCCATACTATTATTATTATTATTATTTACTTAAGCTCTGTTGAATTGATCAGAAAGTGTTGATTTTTAAATAAAAGAATATATTTTATAACTGTGTATCACTGCACATATTTTAAATCAAATTTATTTATTTCAAATAACATACTGAAAATCACTTATTGGGCAGATGCTTAAAAATCTAATAACTTGTTGATATTGGTAAAGTAATTACATTTCTATAAAGTGAAGATAATTGGTCAATACGCTTTATAGTTCAATCTAACTTTTACTACTGTCTATTGTTATGTATGGAATTATTTGTAAACTTTAATTAAAATATTATATATACTGTATATAAATAAACCTTAAGCTTAATGTAAGGAGCGATACAACATTTAAAAAAGGAGTCTCCTGTTTTAGTGCTTTGTAACAGTCAGAAAGGAAACAGTCAGATTTCCACTATAGGAGAGTCTACAGATTTTACATTTCAGTAAAATGAAAAATAGGATGGCTGCTACAACGAATGTTAGAACTTAAACATTTCAACCACATTAAATTTAACTATAAGTAGATTACTTCAGCTTATTCTTCGAATAATAATGATTGTTGGTAAGAGAAATAAAACACTTCAGGATGTGCACAACATTATACCAACCTGTCCATGAAGAACAGGATGCCTTTGTCATGTTTCATTTATTACTTAATAATTAAATGATATCACACATGAGGGAGTGCTGTTGTGCTGAATAACAGCACAGCTGTGAGGCGATCACAGGGATGAGGGCGCGCTGATATTCAGTGCAACATTGCTTTTATACAGCAATTCCACAAACACTGTTTATCATCATCAACAGATTATGATTTGTTTGTTTATTAAATCCGTTATTTTGCTCCTTAACACGTATCCTTCCATGAGAGATTATTAACGAATTAACGGGGTGAAAGTACTGTAGTCTCCTAGTTAAGGAGAAATAAACCATGGAGGTGGTGAAGAGTCCTGAGAAACTTACGAGATTTCTTTTTAGAATATCAGAATATATTAGAATTGCTCCAAGTAGTTCCCTAGATCAGAGGTAAGAAAGAGATTTGAAGCAGCTGTAATTTTTTAAAGAATCAAAGTTTTGGTAATCAAATAAACTTTTATGACAAACACACCTGAATCCAACAAATGTTCATTTTTATGGCGTTTATTTTCTATAAAACAGAAACCAAACCAGGATTCGCTTGGCTTATGAAGGCCACTGGAGTTTGATATTGATCCACACACACACACACACACACACACACACACACACACACACACACACATTCAGCTCACAACCATCCATTGACCCAATAGCACCCATCCCTCGACATTTCCTTAGCTAAATCTAACTCTACCCACCCCTTTTCATAGTTACTGTACTGCATTTATTCTGCATTTCTCTCTTCTGAAAATAATAATAATAATTAAAAAAAGAAAAAATTATTAAAAAAAAAAAAAAAGAAAAGAAAGGAAAAAAAATCTAAATGGGGCAGTGGAAAAATGTTGACTTGATAATTTGTTACATCATCACAACATTAAAAATAAAGTGGTAACCCAACATCCCAATCTCGTTTAAACTTTTAACATACACACTTTTCTTAAAAAAAAAAAAAAAAAAGAGGAAACGAACGATCACAGAATAATAAAGAACAGAAAGATAAACAGAATGTGCATGATAATAATGAAACCTGCAAAGGATTTCTCTCCAACACTGACATCACAACGTCTCAAATATGGCTTCAGGCATAAACGCAGACGCTGCTCGTTTTGGTCAGCCATATTTATGAGCGTTGAAAGCTCGCGATCAAAGGCACTGACGTGTCTCCGGCAATGACACACCTGAGGGTCGAATCGAGGTAAACTGAGGGAGAAATCCAACACACCAGTCAAGATGAGAGAGAGAGAGAGAGAGAGAGAGTGAGGTTTTTTTTTGTTTTTTAATTTGCATTTAAGGCATCGTCCTCATGAGGGAAGTTCGAGAATCATTCGAGATTCCTCTGAAATATGACTTAACGTGTGTACTTTTTACGCGGCTCTTCTGATCCTTTGGCCAAAAATGAATTTTCACATTAACGCAAACATCAGAGCATGATCGCTTTTTCCTCCCTTAGATTTGCACGGAAGCTTTCGGACTCAATGATCACAGATGTACTTCAACGCAAGTCGGCTGACTTAATAAAATCGTTTGTCAACAGTTTGTTAAAATGTCAGAATATTTCATAGCAGAAAAAAAATAAATAATAATAATAATAATAATAATAATAAATATGTAATGTACTGTATGTCAGAGTCACTTCTCACACACAGCTCACAATAACTCCGGGTCAGAGCTTTCACTAGAGGTCAGGTTTCTGCGAAGTGACACTAAATATCACAGCCTTCCAGAAAATCCACCCTGAAAATATATTTAATAATGAAATTCTGAGGAATTAAGGAATTCATCTTTCCTTGGCATGTTGGTGCTGTGTATTTTTACATTGTTTCCGCCTACATTACCCACAATCCTGTTCGACTACCCACTGATCCTAGCGCTGGTCAGATTTAACCTTCGCTTTGTTTCTATTCATAGAGAGTGATGCAGCATTGCATATTTTAGCCCGTTAGTCTGTCCAGCTCCCTCACTGCCTCACCTATTCATGCACTCTGCTCAGAAACGCGTCAGGTTCGAGATCAAGCTGCTCATCGTTCATTAAAACACCTCTCACAGGTCCATCTCATAAACAGGATGTTTTTTTTGTTTAGTTTTTTAAGGAGAATTCAGTAATCTCTTGATAACGTGACACTGAAGGATGCTGGGAAACAATGAATGAGAAAAGATAACTAAGCACAAAAACTGTCTCTTAGTCTGAGAGTGTGACAATGTTTGTAGTCGTAAACATCACAACATAATCCTGGGGAATCATGTGATGTCACAGCACCAACCAAAAAAAATTAGCACCGGAGCTATTAATATTTCAATATAAACCCATTTAACCTATGTGTTTCAGGATGGAGTATTTGCTCTCCTTTAATTCGGGGTGTGATTTAGGAATGTAGTTCGCACGTTTCTTTTGGTATGTGGAGGATTTCCTTCTGAAGGAGAAGAAAAAGAAAAGAAAAAAGAAAAACGACAAAAAAAAAAAAAAAAAAAACTGTACCTTTCATTTTTGGCCAAAGTACAACTTTAATTCATGAGCAGCTTTCACGTGTCATGAGCTGACTTTTAGATCCGGTCTCTGATGACGGAGTCCACTACTCGACAGGTCAGTGTCACGTCTGAGTTTTACACACATCCAGACAGGTGCATAGGCAGAGTGCAGACACACACTCACACACAGACTCACTCACAATCACATTAACATGAAACCTACAGATGGCAATCAGTAACTGACACACCCATATGTGCACACACACACACACACTCACACACACATTGTGTGTGCTTCATCCTTAAACACTTCTTTACACAAAACCTGAGCAGCTTGAACATGAACATTGAAGGTGCATGTAAAAATCCCAGTGTTGAAGATCCCACATTCTCACACACACACACACACACACTGATGGGCTGGTCTCCTGCAATGGGTTCTCCACTAGTTCACTTAACTCAGCTCTCTAAACCGTCACGCAGACACGTTGACGTCTAGCAGGGCCATGGTCCCGTTAGCGGCTGAGTCTGGGGGTGGCGACGGAGTAGATTTGGGCGGGCCGACCAGGGCCGGGGTGCTCGAGGCGTTCGCAGCGCTGGTTTGGAATAGAATCTGCTGCAGCGCCTTGCGTAGGTTGGGGTGTAAGCGGTCCTGTGTTTGGTAAAACACCTCGACAGCGAAACACTTCAGAACTCCTCCACACAGGTCCTCGTACAGAGGCACTGTGTACATGCGTGAGGTCTGTGGAGAGAAACCTTACGCTGTAGAATATTCAGAATTATAACAGAGAGCTTGGAGCTGCCAACAGCGCTACATCATACTCACATGCTTGTGCAGGAAACTGCGAACGCGATGCAGATCAGGATAAAAGCTGTTTCTCACTACGACCTGCAGCCAGCGGATCTGCACCTCCGCGTTCATGCCGTCCAGCAGAGCCGAGTAGCAGCTTGATAGGAGGCTCATCACTTCTGCAGAACAGGAAGAACGAAGAACGGGTAATATATTAAAGGTCCCCCCCAAACTAACGACACGTCTCTGCATGCAGGGAAAAGGAGTTCACCTTGTGGCAGAGGCGAGCGGTCCAGCAGTCGGTCCAGGAAGAGGACGGTCTGGAAGGTGCTCCATGTGGAGAGGTCGAAGTCCGCAATGGCTTGGTGGTCAGGTGACTCCGTGACCCAGAGTTCACAGAGGTGCTGGACCGGCCCGGTCAACATGCTGCCGGCGGAGAGATCCGGCTCGCACAGAGGAGGGCCGCACTCGTTCAGCCAGCGCTCGAACTCCAGTCCTGAGACAGCAAGAAGAAGAAGAAGAAGCAGGATGAATATTTAATATCTTTCACTATGTTCCCTGCTGGATGAAAATCAGTACTAAGAAGCCAAAGTGTATTGATTCAGGGGAAAAAGCTGAATGTGTGCATGTCTTACCCTCTCGCTGAGCGACACAGCTCTCCTTTAGCTCAGGAAAGAAGCCCAGGAAGAAATCTAGCAGGTCCTGAGCAACCACACTGCTGAACCTGAATTGCTCGATGTAGGCCTACATGAGGAAGAGAATTACTGCTGTGTATATAGTTATAGGCAAGTGTGTGTGTGTGTGTGTGTGTGTGTGTTCTACAGCTCTCAAGTTTCAATTTCAACCCATTTCGGTGTTAAATGGTTTTCCCAAGGCTATTTCTACTCATCATGAAGAAATGTTCCCTGAACATAATCCAACTATACAAATATTACACATGCTCGCACCCCAACATATTCATTTACAGCTTCTTTCTTTCCCTCTCAGTTGTCCAACAACAGGAAGCCACAGTAAAGTCTTTGTTCTCTCAGTCCGCTTCTGCATCTAGTTAGAATTTTTTTAAGCCTTATTTTTGCCGTCTTTAGCAGTAGTGTTATCTAATTTACACATTCTTACAATTTTCACAATTAACTCAGACAAAAGACAGAGTCTTTGACATTTTTATAGTTTTTTTTTTTTTTTTACATCATAAATGGATCTGATCTTGACAATCTCACAATCTGGAGGTGCTAAAGTGTATGTGTGTGTGTGTGTGTGTGTGTGTGTGTGTGTGATTGTGGTTGGACAATGAAACTAAAACACTGGCCAATTTAGTGTTGGAGGTTTCATTGCTAAATTTGACCAGCCTGGTGGCCAATCCTCATTGATTGCACATTCCATCAGTAAGAGCAGAGTGTGAAGGTTTAATTAGCAGAGTAATAGCACAGTTTTCATTAAAATACTGCAATGCACACAACATTAAGGGTGACATATCAGAGTTCAAAAGAGGACAAATTGTTATTGCTGGTCTGGCTCAATACCTCCATTCTGGAGGACCACGTGCACCCAATGGTTCAAACATTGTATCAGGATGATAATGCACCAATACACACAGCAAGAGTGGTGACAGAGTGATTTGATGAACATCAAAGTGAAGTTGAACATCTCCCATGGCCTGCACAGTCACCAGGTCTAAATATTATTGGGCCACTTTGGGGTGGTTTTGGAGGAGCGAGTCAGGAAATGTTTTCCTCCACCAGCATCTGACCTGGACACTATTCTGCAAGAATAGCAGCTCAAAATCTCTCTGGCGCTGTGCAGATCCGTCATTCCCAAGACAAACTGATGCTGTTTTGGCCGCAAAAGGAGGCCCTCCACCATACTAATGAGTCATTGTGGTCTAAAACCAGGCGTTTCAGGTTCATTGCATTTCATTGGACCACCCTTTTGCTTTGATTACATCCTTGGCATCGTTTCAATAAGCTTATGCAATGTCACAACATTTAATTCCGTCCTGAGTCACACTGATTTCTCTCCAAAGAACTTATATCGATGATTCAATTCAAATTCTATTTGTATAACGCTTTTAACAATTGTCTTTGTCGCAAAGCAGCTTTACACAATCAAAGGAAATTATGGACATTTGTATGAAATGTGAATGTGTATGAATCAAAATAAGCAGATGATGGGAGTCAGAGTGCTGCATGAAGCCTGATCCAGCATATCCCAAGGATTCTCACTGGGTTAAGGTCTGGACTCTGCATGTGTACAATTATGTCTCGTGCTACTGTACATTCAATTTATTCAATTCGTCAGCTGACTTCATTTGATTGCCACGTAACGTTGCTGAACCTAGACCTGACCGATCCGGCAACCCCAGATTATAACACTGCCCCTACAGGCTAGAACAGTAGGTATCTGACCGTGGCCATCACTTCGGAACAGGGTAAATCTGGATCTCATCAGACTACACGACCTTTTTCTATGCTCCACAGTCTATTTTTTTAAGCTCCCTAGCAAAAATAGATAAGTGGTCTTTCTTAAGGGTACACAGCTGTTTAGTCTCAATCCCTTGAGGTCTCTCTGCATCATGTGTGTGGAAATGCTCTTACTTTGATTATTAAACATCCTTGTTTACTGTTTTTTTTTTAATGATTTGATTCCACTAAGCATTTAAGTGATCTCCCATCACGCTAAATTAGGATGTTTCTTACTTCAAGATGATGGTTCACCTCTATCCTTCCAGGTTTTAAAAATCCGTTTTACATTTCTGAATGTAATTTAAGTAGTTTAGTAGCAATCTTCTTAGTTGTTTCCTTTGCTTGATGGACGGCAATAATTTCGCCATTCTGAAACAGAGAAACGTCTTTGCCTCGACCACAGGATATATATATATATATATATACTACCGTTTAAAAGTTTGGAATCACTTCTGGGATCACTTAGAAATTTTATTGTTTTCCAAAGAAAAACACACAAAATTAGTCTGAATAGAAAAAACAGCAAAAGAACAAGACATGCTGCCATTGTCAGAGTTAGAAATAATGATTTTGATGAAAATGATGTCTTAAGAAAGGAAACTTTGTCTTAAGAAAGGAAAGAAGAAAAAAAAACGGTCAAGCTGCGGACAGCTCAATAGGGATCTGATCTGGCGACTGTGCTAGCCGCTCCATTACAGTCAGAATTCCAGCTAACTTTAATTGTTTGTGTAATGGATAAAATTGATTATGAATTGCATTAAAAATGTGTTTTTCTTTGGCAGTGACTCCAAAACTTTTCAGCGGTAGTGTATCTTCTGACACGGTTGATTAAGAAATGAGAAGCTACTGACTCCATCAGTTAGGGTTAAATAACTGAGGGTTGCGAACTGCAGTAATTATCTGGTTGAAGGCTTTTAACAATTAGCTTTAATAAATCCCGGCGGTAACTTTTTTCTTTTTTTTTTTTTGTTACACATAAATACAGTGGCTTGCAAAAGTATTCGGCCCCCTTGAACTTTTCCACATTTTGTCACATTACAGCCACAAACATGAA
>JAOVVA010000037.1:29818482-29841617 GCA_028565275.1 Leiocassis micropogon
CACACACACACACACACACACACACACACACACACACACACACACACACACACACACAAAAACACACACACACACACGCGAGTTCAAAGTTTTACAGTATATTCATATTAACATTGGACATGTACAATAAGTGTACTCTGAAACGAGACTTTTGTAACAAATGCAGAATAAGAAAAATAAATATCCACGCTCATATAAAATCTATCTGAAAAAGTTCTATTAAAAATGAAAGATGATGTAACACATACAGAGTGTGACTGAGCAACAACAACAACAAAAAAAGCACTAACGGAACAATGTTACAGTCTTGTGCCAAAGTTTGCACACCCGGGTGTGTATGTGTGAGTTTTTTTTTGTTTTGTTTTTTTCCCCCCCATCATCATCATGATCAAAAGACTGTTATTTAAATGATATGACAGAAAAAAGCTGCTTCATTACACCAGGAAACAGATCAAACTAAGTGAGTGTTAGAACATTACTACTGAACAAAAACTTAATAACAAAATAATCAGTTTAAAAAAAAAAAAAAGTTCCTTTTCTGTACGCGATTCATTTTTTACATCCTGAAATAAGGTGTATGTAATGAATGAAACAACAGGGTGTGTCGTTACAAGAAAATTACCCATGACCTCACCATTAAAAAAAAAGTAAATAAATAAACAGATTTTAGAACACTATGGAGCATATCAAATCAACACTGTGACAAAATTCTACACAACACAGTCGTGTATTATAAATACATTTAACATTTACATTCAGTCATTTGGCAGACGCTCTAATCCAGAGAGACGTACAAAAGTGCTTTAATTTACCATCTTTGGACAGATTCTTACACTGGGTTACTTGGTTACTAACTAAAAACCAGCCAAACACTGTTGGGAATTTTTTTGTTTTTTTATTTATTTCTTTAAACTGATTACCCAAAGTACTGAAGACAGATTCGTCTTAAGTCATTATGTAAAGATTGCCAGAGACTTCCAGAGAAACATCCCATAGAATATCCCTTTTAAGATCGAAGGACTATGGTCCAAATGCAACTCTGTCTAGAAAAGAAAAGGCGGTCTGTCCATCAAAACCCAGTAACCAAGTGAGAAGGACACTAGAGCCAGACAAACAACCAAGAGGACGAGGGTTCCTCCTAAGTAGCTTAAAATCTTAAATCTTTATTTCTCTCTATAATCCCCTGCCACACTAATGCACTTGCCCCGGTGTTTCACTAGTGCTTTGATACCATAACGGTAGAAAGTTTTCTCAGTATGCTGGAGCTACTGTATGATCTGGCCTCCCAGGAACTCCTCTAAGGCCCCAAATGAGGGATGTGGCAATAACTCCCAGCTGGCCTTCTTTAAAACGTTTCCACCATTCAAATGTTTTTATTGTGGCTAAGAATCTTATCTTGAAGTCTTCTGTAAATGTCATGGGGTCATTTCACGCCTTCATTCATCACAAGTCCCGGTTTGACTTGATATATAATACCAAGTCCATTTAGTTCCACCAAAATGTGGGGGAGAAAAAAAAAAAAGAGGATTTTTATACGTCTAGAAGCCACTGTATTCATCTAAATCTTCAGTTTTAGATTGAAAATATTTAAGCAACACATTCCCAATTCCACAGGAGACCTGCAAATTACACAATCTTTGCTTAAAGCGAAATCACTTTTATTTATTTACATGCACACGATATAATGTTTGATGTTCAACTAAGGCTTTAAATCCAGCTGAGATATGATCGTGTGAACGCAACGGTACCAGACCAACACTGGATGGAGGATTAACATTAGATCTGATCCTCACAATCAGGCTGTTTGCAATTTTGTCAGCAACTTCTGGCTGCATTTATTCCCATCCTGCATCCGTGAGCTGTTTACTAAGCTATGAAAGGTATCCGGCTGATAAACAACGCTGTAAAATGCTCGAAAAGCTTGTTAAATCTTAAATTCAGTCAGTGTCTTTTGTATACAGCTATAAAGAAGAGCCTAGAGGACAATTTTTTTTTAATAATGGTGTTATTACTGCAGGAAGACTGCAAAGCACCAACAACGTAGTCTCATGTCGAAAAAAAAAAAAAGGCTGATTGTGTTTTTGTGTGTGGTTTTTGTTTTGAGATACAGAAAAACCTTGTATGTGGGTCAACATAAAGGTGTGTCACATAGTCTGTTTATGCTCGACTCTGGTAAAAGGGAAGTGAAAATCCCAATACTATAATGTGCCACCTAAAGAATTACGTGATACCATGGAGAACAATCTTTAATTCTATTGATTTTGCTTACAACGTGGCAGCAGTGTTGGCCTTAAAGGGTCTACAAATATTATATCGCTATATTATCATCCCACCCAATTAAACTCGTGCATTAGATTTTGGTTTGGTTCACTTTTCACATCAGAGCAACAACAACAACAAAAAAAAAGCAAAGCAGCCTGCGGCCTGGGCAATAGTCCAATTATGTAGCTTTTGTTTCTTTTAGTTCATAATCAATCTCTAATCTCTTCACACACACACCTGGGCCCGATGTCAGCGTGTTGGAGATCGCCAGCCACCAGGGCCACCAAGTAGGCAGGAACAGGGTACTCCATAGAGAACTGGAACAGCCGGTCCTGCTTAGAGTAGACGCTCCTGGAGGCACTCATTAGCACCGTCACTCCATCTGGAACCTGCCAGACAACACACACCACACATACACAGACACACAACAATAAGCTGAGAGGAAAGGACTTAAAAACTGGGAAGTCTTCCACAAAAGGGAGAAAAGTTTGGAGAGTAAGAACGAATGAGAAACATGCTGCATCAAGAAAGTGAAACTCGTGGTGTGGTTTCATGGGGGAAAAAATATATACAGTTGTGATATAAAAGGAATAAAACATTTCAGGGCGTGCCCTTATGAGTGTGTTTCATTGGAACCACCTTGAAACTCCAGTAACAGTCTTCTCAAAGTGTTTTGCTCACTCACTCCCTCACTCACTCCCTCGTCTATACCGCTTTGATATATCTTTTACTTGGATAGATTTTAGAGTAGTCAATGTGCAGCGTGTACAGTATTACAGTATAGATTTACCATCCTCTGAAAATAACTCGACATACAGCCATTGTTGTCCAAATAGCCGGCAACAAAAGTGAGTACAGCCTAAGTGATAACAGCTGTACATCTTTAACCATTCAAAGTCACACGTCCTTTGTGTTTGTCAGTGGCCGAGTGTGTCTCCAGACCTGAACCCTATTGAGCACATGTGGGGCGTCCTCATGCGGAAGGGGGCGAAGACATCCAGCAGCTCCGTGATATCATTATGGAGAAGTGGAAGAGGATCCCAGCAACAATCAACAATGTGCAGCTCTGGTGAATTTCAGGCCCAGGAGGATTAACAATGGTGCTCACACTTTGGACACCGTTTTTGACATGTTCGCTTCGGGTGTACTCATTTTCCTTGTCAGTTCTGTAGACAATAAAGTCTGCATGTTACGTTATTGTTGGAGGACAGTGAATCTGTACTGCTATACAAGCTGCACATTGTCTACTCGAAAGTATGTCCAATTTTCATTTCTATAGTACTGTCCTTGGAGAATGACTTTGTGAGAGAGACTGTAATCACCTGGGTATGTCCTGGGTATTAAACGTGACCCAGACTCACCCTGATGGTCGCTGAGTAGGTACTTTTCACAGCCGGGGTGTCAAAGCAGGGGAAAAAGGAACGATTGCACACGGAATGACCCTGAGTGAAGACCAGCGGCCGCGTCCGACCGCACGTTAGCTCCGTGTCCAACCACCAGATCTGAGGAAGGTCAGGGAAACAAAAACCAAAAAAAAAAGATCAGACATTTGTCAAACAGATTTTCATCATTTTTATTACTTCTTTTAAATTGGAGTCAATCAGCCGAAAACATGTTCAGTCTGGTTTTAACATTTTGCTATGAACCACTTTAACTTAAACAGAATGGGTTTAAAAATGTCTATTTTTAAATATAATATAAAATGTTATTTTAAATCTAGCTTATTTTATTGTTTATATATAATAGTGTTTTTTTTTTTAAATACAGTGTAGCTACCAAACTTAAAAATGAAATGTAAGATTGCAAAATCAAAAAACTTTGATTTGAAACAAACACAAAAAACTGTGCCAAAGTTTCACTTTTACCGTATTCATGTGTTTCTAGGAAAGAGAAAGAGAACACGTAGTGTTTGCACTGGTGCATTTGGAATCAACCTTTTTTTTTTTATGTTTCCTGATTGCACAACTCTTATCCAGCCTAACTCTGGGACTGACCCTGAAAAAAAAAAAAAAAAAAAAAAACTCGTCTCCCTAGGAATGTGCTCATGTCATGAAAAAAAAAAAAGCCTGGTTCTGAGAAAATCACTAAAAGGAAGCCGTCGGTCCGTGCAACTCGTTGACGTCAACAACCTTGTACATGCATTTGGGTGAGAGCATCAAAGTGACACGAAGCAGAAAAATAAGAAACACCCCTCAGATACAGAAATGAGAAGTGAAAAAGAAGTGGCATATTAGATCTCAGTGAGAGTCACTCTTCTGGTTAAGAGATTCTGTCAGCTATATTTAGTCCAGGGATGAAATTCTGCCTTCGCTGATACGCTCTGTAAACAATAGTCACGTGCCACATGGTAACTGCAAGCCTAAATGCCATTTCGTCAAGCAAACACCTGCCTCTGCTTTGACCAGCCGTGTCTAACTGGAAATTAGTCCCAACACAGTTTTTCCTGAAAACCTGGACTGAACCTGGTCATAAACAGATAAGGCGTGTCTGATTTAGTTTTATGTTCAGACTGTTTTAATTATTGTAATATGGAATTTTCTAATATTGACGCCATTAAATCATGCTCCATTTCACCAATTCATTCAGTTAAGTATGGACTGCTTTATATGCATCGCTGCAAGAGGAAGCATTTTCAATCATCAACAAGGGTGTTCAAAACATTTGCAAATTCAGTCTCCTTGGGCTCAGTGCCCATGCTTAAAAATGTCATATCTTTAATGCTCTTGAAAGCACTCTCTTTATATAGTAGCCTCAGATACCGTCACACTCACTATCACCTGTATAAATGTGGGGTGTTCAAGTCAAACCGGGACATTATTTCTCTATATAATCCCCTGCTACACTAATGCATTTATCTAAGCGTTTCACCAGTGCTTACACACTATCAAGGTAGCTGGATACATCAAGGAAGTTGAGGCGCCGGGCAGGACGTACAGCCTTCTTTAAAACATCTGCATCATTCAAATATTTTACTGCGGCTAAGAGTCTCATCATGTACTGTCTTCTGTAAATGTCAATCATTTTTTTTGTTTTTTTTTGTGATTTCATCACAAGTCCTGGTGCGAATTGAACGCCCCTTTGTAACACCTAGAATATCCTCAAGCATAACCTCTTCATAAAACTACAACAGGAATTAAACTAATCAAGTTAATTACAAACTGGTTTTTTTTTTGTTAAGTTCATTTGCATGTAATTGCTGGAACTGAGTACTGAAAAGGTGCGAGATGTTCCAGCACACCAGAACATAATACAAGTAATACCACAGCTAAATATCGGTACGGCTGTAGGTAACACAGTCACGCTGATGTCCAATACAGCCGTGTGATTGCGAGTGTGACTCATTTCACTTTTTGTAGCGACTTCTGAAACAGGAAATTCACATCATGTTTATAGTCATATCATAAATGACATTTCAGACATAATATTTCTCTTTTAACGCTCTTTTCAAGCCACAGAGGGTGGCCATTTCATATTGGAATTTGGAAATTGTGTAGAATTTCTTTTAATCACTACTTTTTTTTTTTTTTTTTGCATTTAATTCAATTTCATTTATGTTTCACAAAAGGCTTTTGTTGTGCTATACAAGTACTGTTTAGGAGGCTAAAAATCATTTAGAAACAGCTACTTGTCACAAAAATAATCTTTCTGGTAAAAAAAAAAAAGTTTATACTAAATGAACGATTAAAATTTGCTCATTTAAAGTTAAGTGATGAAGGGCTTGAAGATTTTTAAATGATTCAGTTATTTTTCTTAAATAATAAAGATTGTCATTTCTTTGTCACAAAAGGGGCAATAAATAACCACAAAAAATTATATCAGTATTGGCATTGGGCAAATTATTATTTTAACCAGTTCTGTAATACTGGATATCATCACTCTTGGAATGCCACTTGTCCAATGAAAATAGTGGACTGGAACTAACTGTAGTATAATATATCTTGTTGCACCCAGTGCCCTGAACCAAGGGTCTAGCATGATATGGCACCTCTAAAGCAGACACAGCTTAAACCCTAGAAATGTTAAGCCTTAACACTTCATATTTATCAGAGTCCTGACGGTAGCTTATATTTTGTTTTATTAATATGTCCTTTACCCCGTACTTTAAATGAAATACACCAGCTTTTTTTTTTACTGCGCACACATTAACTGAGCAGTGGACTATTCTCAGCACAGCAGGTCCACTGACACGATCGTACAGAAAGAAGTGTGTGAAGCGCAGCAATGTCGTGAAAATATTTACACACCTCAGTGTTAGTGCTCGGATCACACAGATGTGCGTGCGAATGCACAAGACTTCCTGTGTCAATGATGTGCTCAAATTGGTCCACCACTCAAATAATAACTGCTCAGCTGTGGACGTATGTACGTGCGGTCGTCCCTTTCCACTGACGGAAGGAGTAAAAGAGGCCTGACAAAGTGTATACATGCTTAATTCTGAGTTACAGGTACCCAACCCTGAGCCTGTTACTGGAGTACCCATTCTCTGACGCATCTGATGCATTTTTTTTTTTTTTAATATTACGTTTACATTTAAGCATCTTGAGGACGCTGTTATCCAGAGCGACTTACAGAAGTGCTGTGAATTTTACGTAATTACATATATCCTTGCAGTGGTTCACTACGTCACTAACTAGAGGTTCCATCAGTCAAACACTTTTGGGAAAGGGTTTTTTTTTTTTTTGTGTGTGAAAAGATCTAAGAAACGGATAGATCTTAAAGATTGCCAGTGATATTAACAGTAATAGGCAGCATGATAGTAAGATCGCCTTGCACATCCAGGGTCTCGGGTTCGATTCCCGCCTCAGGGTCTGTGCGCGTGGGGTTTGCCTGTTCTCCCTGTGCTTGGTGGGTTTCCTCCCACAGTCCAAAGACATATTGATTAGTCGGACTCCATCCATCCAGGGACCTCGGAGGTCTAACTAGGGACCGTGGAGGCCGTTTTTACAACCGTGGTAGGAGATTAGTCTAACTGGTGATCATTAACGGCCTCCACTGTCCCTAGTCGGACTACAGAAGTTGCTAGATGGGTGGACGAATGGATTAATAGTAATAGTGAGTCTTTATTCGTTATATAATGTGTACACACCACATATATAAACCCCACAGATATGGTGAATGATAAGTCGGGGTCAGTGCGCAGGGTCAGGCGTGATACGGTACCCCTGGAGCAGATAGGGTTAAGATTAAAGAGCCGACAGCTCGAACCCCTGAGAAGAAGCCAAAAAACGTTTAAGAGACTACAAGACTAAGTAACCCCCCACGCCACCCCTCACCCCCCCCCATGTCTCTCAGGGACATTCTGTCAAGTTGTTTTGTAAGTCAAATGTGGCAGACCTACTGAGAGGGGAAAAAAAAGACACTGTGAGGAGACCATCACTGGGAGACCATCATTAAGAACCTGTACCCAACCCCCCCCCCCCCTTCCCCCTTGTAGGACACCGGACGGTGGTGGACATTACCGCAGGTCCCTCTGTGGTGGTGTAGTGGACGGTGACCCGGAAGGGCCGGTGTGGCCGGATGGCGGCGGCGGGGAGCGCGATGCGGAGCGAAGAGCCGTAGTCAGTGAAAGGCTCGAGGTTGTAGTTGAGAGAGAAGACGATATCCGGGGACCCGGACGCGCCCGGGACCTTACAGTCCACAGAGTGGATCAGCAGAGACGGGTGAACGTCCAGCACGAGCGCCTGCACGCCGGACTGCAGCGTCGCGAGCTCGAGCACCTGCCAGCCGGTGATCCGCTTCAGGCCGAAGTTGACGCGCAGGTCCAGGTGGAAGTGCCGCAGGGAGAAGATGTGGAAGTTGGACGCCGAGGCGACGTCAACCAGCCGGCAGCGTCCGAGCGCCCGAGCTCCGTCGCGAGCTTTCCCAGGCACCGGCAGCGCCTTCCGGCAGCAGCAGCACAGCGCCGCGTTCAGCTCGGCCATGGCAACCGCCGGGTCAGGGGGGGGGGGGGGGAAAAACCCCAAAAGTACCAAAAAAAAAAAAAAAAGTTCTCAAAAGCGAAACAGGACGAAGCTCTCAAAAACACGCAGCGTCTACACGGGTGACATGGCTGATTTATTATTATTCTTTTCTTTTTTTTAAGGAAAGTTTTCAACTGGATTCCAGCCCCGGGAAGAGAAGAGCAGAGATGAGCAAGAAGCAAAACAAAAACATCTACGTAAAATCCATCG
The DNA here is from genome assembly GCA_028565275.1 of Leiocassis micropogon. Taxonomy (NCBI): domain Eukaryota; kingdom Metazoa; phylum Chordata; class Actinopteri; order Siluriformes; family Bagridae; genus Leiocassis; species Leiocassis micropogon. Next base: position 29,826,915 of record JAOVVA010000037.1, read on the forward strand.
GTGCCGCCGGTAACACACAGTTCATCACTCCATCCTCCATTAAAAACAGAAATACTACAGCTTTCAGTAACCCGTCTGGGGGGTGAAACTAATGTAAAAGCGCACCGCCGTGAAGCTGAGCGACTCCACTGTGCGCTGTGAGACTCCCTTTACAAAACAGGAAGTGAAAACAAGGAGGAGGAGGAAATCGCACGGACAAACACAAAGTTTTGGAAGAGCTAGAGGGCGCTGTGGAGCCTCAGATTCGCGCCCACACATTTTTTTTATTAACAATTTCAGCACAAAGTCAGAAATTTGAACATAAAAAAGTAATCACTGATTATTTATTAAGTATATTTCATCGAACCGAGTCTCTAAAATGAATGTCAGGGCGTTGCAGAGTTCTACTTCCGGTTGTCATTCAGATGATATGTTTACATTAAAGATGTGTTCAGCTTGTCAAATGTTTACACTGTGTAATATTTGTGTATACAGTATAAAACTCCGAATAAGGCACATAAAATGCTATGATTGTCAGTGTATTAAATAAATACGGTACTGACATGTCAAAGTTGTATTTTAGTGTTGAAATGCCCGTGAGTCACAGCATTAGCACGAAACCAGAAGTTCTGCTGAAGATTAATTGATGTGATTCTATAATTTAATGAATAAGTGTTTGGTTTCACTTCATGTCTCTTTACAGAATCTGATTATTAGTATTATCATTAATGAATCGCAACAGTTTAAACTACAAGTCATACTATAGGATGTCAGCATATACTATACACACACACACACACACACACACATGGGAAGAACATGCAAACTCCACACACAGACCCAAGCCAGGAATCAGACTCTCGACCCTGAAGGTGCAAGGCCACGGTGCTATCCACCACCTATATATACAATGTATGTTCCTCCTGGTAGTCTGGTTTCCTCCGACAGTCCAAAGACATTCAGATTAGGTTAATTAGCATTCCCAAATTGCCTGTAGTGTGTGTGTCCTGCGATGGACTGGCACCCTGTCCAGGTGTGTACCCCACCTTGTGCCCTAAGTCTCCTTGGACTCTCCTCTATACTTCTATACTCATCCTCAGTATAGAGGATGAAAGTCCTCTCAGGGCACACACACTCACACACTACAAGCAATTTGGGAACACCAATTAGACTAATTTGCAGGTCTTTGGACTGTGTGAGGAAACCCACCAAAAACAAGGAGAACATACAAACTCCATGCACACAGAGACAGGAATCAAGCCTGGCCGGGAATCAAACCCAGACCCTGAAGATACAAGGCAACAGTACTAACCACTACACCACAGAGCTAGAGGGAATCTGATACAGTATGCTTGTGTCTTTCTTTTCAACTACGTCAGCCAATGTTTGTTCCTCAAATATTAGAATGAGCATTAGTCACATTACTAGGTATGACTTTCGGGAAACATTCAGAAAAATTGACAAACTTTTTGACTATTCAAGAAACTTATTTAATTAATGAACACATTAATTTTGGGGGATCTGTCATGTCATATCAATTGTCTTAACGAAATTCAGCCATTGAAATTATTATACATTTATTGTGTTTATTACTGTCATAAAGCAGCTTTACATAATTTGAAATATATATGAAAATAAATTAGAACATATATGTAAAAAGTATAGATTATAATCATCAGATTGTCCCTGATGAGCAAGCCATCCTCAGTTGGGATACACTGGAATATACTCATTCTAATATTGCTGTGTTTAAACAACACGTTTATATTTATACACTCATACTAATGTGTTACTGTTGCTATAGTAACAATTCAAACACAATGACTTGTAGGGTGAACATGACGCATTATCTGATATTAATGATAATGAGATTTAAAAAGCAAATTGAATGTATAAACAAAAACATAATCTTTGATGTGGTGACGCGAGATAGAGACAGTTTGGTAAGGGAATGCTTGTCTATTGCAACTATGCAGAAAGTAATTAGTCTCTCGATTATTCCACAACATTAACTCTAACCACAACCCATTAAAATGTGTGCAGTAATTCAAACAATGTAATTGTTGACAAATCACTGTGGTATAAGAATAACACAAAGAAGGCTATGCATTATGCATTATCATCAAAGCTTGTGCTAGTGCTGTTGTGATGAATATCAGCACGGCTGTGATGAGTTTTTTAGGGTTGAGTGTCAAAGGCAACCCAACCGTGCTGATATTTAACACAACAGCATGACACCGAGTGTGATATCGCTTTTATGTGACAGTTCCACGAATGCCATTTATTATCAACAGATTGTGGAAATCATGTAAGTTTTTCCGTCTATTCCGCTTTAGAATATCAGCTCTGTTGATTTCCAGGGTTCTTGGGTTGAATTGTCACACATACTAAGTAGGGCCCTTGATCAGGGGTTTGAGAGCAATTTGGAATTCAGCACTGTGTTTGGAGCTAGGTAGTTTTGTAGCCATAAATAAAAGAACAGGGATGGTTCAGAGGCAATTCCGAACGACCTAGTAGCAAAGGACTCAAAGTGTTTTTATGACATGACATTATCTGATGTGTTTTCTCGCTGAAAGTGATCTGTGACTGGTTTCGAATGTGGATTTTGGCAGGCACTTGCTCTTTCTTCATAATCTTTGGGTTGATTCCAGTACTTTGGGTTTGTGTTCAGCCCAATCACTCATATTTCTTCAGATTTCTCATTACATTATATTTTATTCATTCTATAACCTTGGTCCAACTTTACATGGATGAACATAGTTTCATTTTTTGTTCTCACACCGCTACAGAAGTTTAACAGGTTAGCAGTGTGTGTGTGCTACAGTAGCTCGCTAATTTAATAAACCAAATGTCTCCCTGTCTTAGTTTAATGTATTTAATTAAACAGGCAAAAACTGATATACTATTATGTAGAATGATTAAACCACTACTGTAGTACCACAAAAAAACACTGAAATCTCTTGGGTTTTGTTTCACTTGTCATACTACCTAACTGAATATGAACAGTTTCACAGCAGAACATGATAAACAGCATTTTCAGACTTTTACTCATTTTGGTAAATTATTATTCTGACACATAAGGTTGTCTATAACAAACTTGAAAACTATTTTGAAAAGCTATATAATCCTATTTTAGAAGCTATAGACGTTCGCGTTTTAAGCAAAGCACGACACGTAGCTATCTGATTTAAAGCAAAAGCCTTGAAGTGTTAATTGCATTGCTTTTTTCTGTTGTATGATCAGTAAAGCAAAGAGTGGCAGCCATAAGTGGTTTGAATGTGGTAAAAGTTTTTTTGGAGATGTTAAAGCCAAGAAAAAGACGTTCACTCTCTCTTTTTCTGCCGTTGCCGTGACTCAAGCAGGAAAGACTTACAAATGTGCATCGATTAACGACCTCGATACGTTCTGTGAAATAAAAAATATTTATTTATTTATTTTTTAAAAATAAAATCACATAATTAAAATTTGCAATAGGCGAGAATGTATTCATTATGAGATTTTATATTTTTTTATTACATTTTTTAATTCTGAGGGCATCTCAATCATTAGAGAGTCACTTTGTGTGTAAAGCTGCTTTGCGACATCAATTGTTAAAAGCGCTATACAAATAAAATTGAATTGAATTGAACTTCAAAAGGAGCATAAAAATCCAATATACAGTATTTTAATCTGACATTCTCGCCTATTGCAAATTTTAATTATGTGATTTTAATGCTGCTTGAACACCATGTTATATACTTAACAAAATAATGTGGGAGACTTTAGTGTAATCAGTGTGGTGAAGCAGAGAAATAAAATTGATCAATTTAAAATATGGATGAGCAGTTTGTGTACGAGAGTCATGAGATGCACACACTGTGTGTGGAAAGCTGTTGGTTAAGCAGTGCATACATGTACTATGATAGGGAGTTATCGTCATGTACTGAAGTAAAACTTAAACTGGTACAGAGAGAGGTGAATAATGCCGTAAAACTTGCACACAATATTTTCTATCAGTTTGCAATACTTGCTTCATTTGCAAAAACGAAAAACTGCCAAAATAGAGTTATCTCATTTTGTTGTAAAAACTGTTCATGTGCTTTCTATTTAGTGGAAACGGTTACTTTTAAGCACCTCATTTGTAAATCCAAGCAAAATTTTTGCTGGACCATATCAATTCTGCTGGTTTAAGAAGTGACTTTAAACAGGGACTAGTTTGATGGCATACCGAGATGTTCAGCAAACACAACTGTGAGATATGGAAAAAAAGAATCGTCTACTGCCGTAAAACAGACTAGACTTACACAATGCTATATTTTTAGATTATTCGATTTGTTTCCATGTTGCTCTGGAACTGTCACAGCGTGTCTACAGAACATCCCTTCATCATCAGATTTGCATAGTTGGATCCGATCATAAAACAAGCATCAACATTTTCCACTAACAATTTCCTTATTTATCAGTTTCATCTTTTGCACAGCAGTATAATCAAACACTGTGTGGCTGGAGTGCATATAAAGTTGACTGTAGCATTTAAACAGACAAATAATATAAATCAATACAGAGTCAGCCAAAAAATTACACACTTTAGGTATACACACTTTGGGGAAAAAAAAACTTGTATGGATATTTTAATAAAAAATGTATTGGGACATCATGAGACGAAGACATGTTACCCTTGGTATAAGTAACCAAATAATTATAGCACATATGGAGTAGTGTAAGTAATACTAAAAACAATAAAAGAACAATGAATTGATTGAGGTGCGAGGACAAACATTGCATTGTACTAAAATATAGGTAACATAAGTTAGTGTTCAGTGCAGTGTTAACTTTTACACATTTTGTAATTTTGCATTCTGTAACTAAAATGTAATTAATTGGGATTTTTACCTTTTAAAGAATTTAACTGTTGGGACACTAAAGGGGCATTAGTAGCTTACTGGGTTATTCATCAAAAGGTCAAAGGTTCAAGCCTCAGCTCTGCCAAGATGCCATTGTTGGGTCCTTGATTAAGGCCCTTAAACCAGTATGCTCCAAGGGTGCTGTACCATGTCCCTGACCCTGCACTATAACCCCTACCTCCTAACAAGCTAGAATATGCAAAGAAAGCTATTTCACTGTATTCTAATGTACTTAATGTGCTGTGTTGTATGTGACAAACAAAGGCTTCTTCTTCTTCTTAAGTAAAGAAAAAGACATTTGGAGGCTTATAATTTCTACTTCATTGTCTGGAACAATGTCATTGTCATTTTGGCAGCATGCTTGGAGTCGTTGTCTTATTGTAAGGTGAAGCTCAATCTGAAACATTTTCCCCCCTTGGATTGCTCTGTATTTGTCTCCATTCATCATCTCCATTGTTACTAATTAGTTTCTCCAGTTCCTGCTGGGGAAAGAAATCGCAGCACCATCATGCTACCACCACCATGCTTCACTGTTCCCATTGTTATGGGATTCATTTAAAGCTTGTATGTGAAGTTCAAAAAAAAGAAAAATGGTTAAATATTCTACCTTATTTTGAATAAACCTAAAATAAATGTACGTCTAATAATCTTTAATAGCATTAATTTTATTAAAAGCAATAAACTGCAAAACACAATCTTGTTGATTCATTCTAACTTTCAACTTGTTGAAAGTTTTTATGTGCACCATGCTTGAGGAAAGAACATTTATATTTGCAGCACCTTCAAACAAATTGTTCTACAAATCAGCTTCATTCAATTTTTATCATCTTTCATTATGTCTCTTTTTACTTCTTTTCCCAGAACTTCGATGTGTGCTTATCTTAATCCTTTCCTTTTACTAACTCACAAACACAACACCAACATTGTGTTTCATGTAAATTAGATGTACAATGCCTCTTTGAAGTATTTGCTCCCTAGTGATTATTTCTCTTTTTGGCATGTCATAACCTCAGATTAAAATACTGTATATTGGATTTTTATGCTCCTTTTGAAGTTCAATTCAATTCAATTTTATTTGTATAGCGCTTTTAACAATTGATGTTGTCGCAAAGCAGCTTTACACAATCAAAGTGACTCTCTAATGATTGAGATGCCCTCAGAATTATTTAAAAAATATAAAATCTCGTAATGAATACATTCTCGCTTATTGCGAATTGTCCCTTTGCAGCAAGTGTACTGTAATTTGAGTTCTTTCAGATATTCTTTGCACATTTGATTACGGGATTGTCTCGCATTCCTCGATGCAAATTTTCTCAAATTCTTGCAAATGAGATTCAGTGACATCTAAACAATTTTGTTTAACTTTATTCCACTGCTATAGTAATACAGCAAAAAAGACAAATTGTTTCTGGGGTGAATACTTTCTGAATGCCATACTTTCTGTATATTGGGGCGTCCCACGTGTATATCATGTAAATCAACCATAACCAATCAACTATAATGTTAAAGTCACTAACTTTAAACCCACCTAGTTATAGATTTCTCAAATTATGCCACTGGGGGCTCTCTGGCCCCTTGGGGCATGGCTTTACAGGGCCTGTGGGGGTGTGCTGTGGTGTCAGGCACCAGGGCATTGGCAGCAGATCCTTTGGGTACTGTGGGGGGCCTCCATGGATCTGACTTATTTGTCTAGCATGTCCCATTGGTGGACGTGAATCTAACGGATTGGGATCTGGGGAGTTTGGAGGCTGTGTAGGCTCTTTGCCTGCTGGGCCCTGTGCTCAGCAGACTGTGGTGCACTGGGTGTTCTCGTACCTGCCTATCATAGCCAGTCTTGGCGTTGTTTTGTCAATTTGTCAAAAATTATCATTTGCATTATCTTTTCTATGGGATTAGACCAGACGGGCTGAACTTTGGTCCCCGAGGGCAAGAGTGAGCCTTGTGTCCATGATCCTGGCACCAGTTTACAGTTTAGTTGGTGATCGATTTTGTTCAGTTCACCTGTCAGTGGTCATAATGTTATGGCTGATCGGTGTACAGTATGTATTTACTACGGGCAAATTGGGAATGCCAATTAATCTAATCTGCATGTCTTTGGACTGTTGGAGGAAACCAGAGTACACAGAGAAAACCCACCAACTACGGAGAGAAAACGTAAACTCCACGCACACAGACCGGAGGCAGGTATTAAACCCTCAATATATATATATAAAAAAAATTAAATATGAATGTTCAGCAGCTTTTAAAAATCTATATTATTTGGACAGCTTGTAGGTGGTCTAGGTATTGATTTTATGACTCAATGTTGTTGAGTTTATAAAATTTGTAAAGTTTTTAAATTATTAGTCTGTAGATTTTATGGTAGATTTTATGGTATCTGCATCAAAAACCGATTTATACAATTCATTATTCCCAGGTATTGTGCAAGCATTCAGAAGGCGTTGCTCTTAAACCCATTCCTCGTTCCTCTTTCACAAAACACACAGACGCAGCAGACGTACACCTAAAAATAATTTTATTGACAAGAAAGAGAGTTGATTCTCCCTGTGTAACATCTCAGGCCCTTTTACAAGGCAATTAAGAAATCATGCTAAGGCTGTGGAAAGTAAAGAAAGTAACATATGACCGGACGTTGTGCGGGTCCCACCGAACAGGCAGGTAGAAAAATCTGATTGACCTTCATCAAGGCTAAAGTTGACCTTCACCTGATCTAAGTTTTTAACTCAGAGTGATCCCCTTCCAGAGCTTTGCTCTGAGAGACCAGATCTTGCTTAACAAGCATGAAACAGGACACAATAACATTATTAGGCTTTATACCATCTGGGTGCAGCTGGTGAGCTCTTCTGACCATGTGAATGTGCAAGGACGAGCAAAAAACAAAGTAAAAGAAAAAGAAACATTACAAAAATAGATACGTATGTCAGCAGACGGAAATGAAATGTTGATGCAACACAAGAGAGTGAAAAACATGTACAAGGCCTCTTAGCACAAATGCGACTGTCCTTGTTGTGTGGAGCAAGCAGCGTTGTTTCTAGAAAAGTCTGTCTAATTCAGTGCCATTAAAACATCCTGTCAACAAAATCACCAGCATCAGGAGTTCAAGTTACGAGACATCACACAGTCACACAAGTTGGCAAAAATCAAGTTATTAGACTCAAGGTTATGGTACAGTGATTTGTGAACGTGACATACGTGAACAGAGCTGATGCACAAACGCAAAAGCTCTGTACACACACACACACACACACACACACACCCTTTTCCCCAGCGTAAATAAGATCATCTTATAATAGATATAGATAAACACTCTATGAAACACACCAGTTTGCATGGATGGAACTACATGAAAACCGATGTCTGCTTGTATAATGCAAAATAACGTTACAGTATCAGTATTTGGTGACCTGACCATTGCAGCTAACATTAAGTACATCTGAACAGGCATGTTCATGATTCTGTCTCCATAGAGACGCAGCATTCCCGCTCTCCAGACACGGCAAAGCCCCAGATGCCTGCAGGAGCAGGTGACGCTTAAGCACCAGTGACTGGTTGATTCAGCCGAGGATGTTTGTGTATCCTCTAACCTAACAAGTGCTTGCTTGCTGTCCTTTTTATCCTCTGACGGAAATCTTGTTCTCCACCGCGGCCAGCATGGCGCAAAATCGCGAGTTCTCGTTCGCCAGAAGTCTGGACGGCTCGTCGAATTCCACCACCTGGATCGGACAAAGGACAAAGTTCAGAGTTAGGATTCAACCTTAAAAATGTGAGTGATGTCCATAGGCTGGGTTAATCGGGAGTTGTGCTTCCTACAACCGAGGTCCTGAAGGTTACCTGGCCCTGGTTGAGCACCATGATGCGGTCGCAGCCGAGCACAGTGTGCAGTCTATGTGCGATGGTTATGGTTGTGCAGTCTTGGAAGGAGTTACGAATTGTTTCCTGGATTAGACAGTCTGTCTCCGTGTCCATAGCAGCAGTGGCCTCGTCCAAAATCAGGATCTATGTATAAGTGAAAGGAAATATAATGACAAAACAACACAATTTTTTAAATATTGTTTTTCAGTTCTGTTTCCTCATTTCTCCTTGGGGAACGCTTTGCCACCAGGCAAACCTAAAACCTCGTAGACTCGAATAAAGAAAATTAGTTGCTGTTCCTCTAGTTTCACTGAAAAGGGGTTTCCACTAGATTGTGAAGTATGACGAATCATGAATTTGTACTCATTCACCCACGACAAGAAGATTGAGGGAATCTCACCTTGCACTGTCTGAGCAGTGTCCTTGCTACACATAGGAGCTGCCTCTCGCCCACTGAAAAGTTCTCGCCGTTCTCCACGACCTCAGACTCCAGCTTCAAGGGCAACTGAGACACCTGTACATGGGGAGGAAGAACGGAAGGATGTTGATGAAATTTAGGAGTGGTGAGAAAACAAGAGAGGAACTGATTATGAATTTCGGGTGGGGTCTGCTTTCAGCCTGGTGACTTACACACTCCTTCATGTGAGTCCTCTCCAAAGCATCCCAGATCTGCGCCTCTGAATATTGGTTGAACGGATCGAGGTTTGATCTGTTCGGAGGGGAAACATTTACTTGGCTGACACAAGCTGAGATGTGAAAGGTAAGTAGGGAATAAAACACTCTGGGGGTCTAGTTGTTATAAGAAAATACAATAACTAAACCATGGGGTGATAGGGTGTATGATCAAAAAATGTATGTTTACCTACTGTATAATAGCACATCGCAAAGGGTTTTATTCCTCTTATAACATTAGCAATTACTTTTATCTTTTCATTAAAGAATGATGAATCATACTATTGATCAATTCATAGCTACATTTAAAGTTGTGGAACGTTTGCAAAATGAGTCAGTTCCTGTTATCACTTGCGCTATAGCAGCTAACTTTTTTCTTATAGCTTGTCATAATAATGAGCAATACAGCAAGCTACAGTGCCGTGAAAAAAAATATTTCCTGATTTTTTTTTTGTTTGTTTTTGCAATTTGTCCCATTTAAATGATTGAGATCATCAAACCAATTTTAATATTACAAATATGAGCCAAGTTAATACAAAACCCAGTTTATAAATGATAATTTTATTAATTATGGGAAAAAAAGCTGTCCAAACCTGCCCTATGTAAAAAAAGTAATTGCCCCTAAACCTAATAACTGGTTGTGCCACCCTTGGCGGCAACAACTACATACTGTATTATCATTTGCGATAACTGGTAATGAGTTTTTCATGCCGCTGTGGAGGAATTTTGGCCCACTCTTCTTTGCAGAATTGTTTTAATTTAGCCACATTGGAGGGTTTTTGAGGCAGTTTAAGGACCTTAATCGCATTTAAGTCTTAGTCTGACTAGGCCAATCCAAAACCTTATTTTTTTGGGCCATTTAGAGGTGGACTTGCTGTGTTTCAGTGTGTCCTTCCGGATTTTCTGGTAGAGCGCAGAAGTTACTTGTCGTGGTAGGTTTGGACAGGTTTTTCAGCCTTAATAAATGAAATCATCATTTAAAAACTGCATTTTGTATTTACTCTGGTTATCTTTGTCTAATGTTTTAGACAAAAAAAAATTGTTTGATGAGCTCAATCGTTTAAATGTGACAAATATGGGGGAAAAAATCTGGATATATATAAGGTTACGTCCTCAGCCTTTGAAAAAAAAAAAAGTCCTTGGTCATGAAAATGTATAACTGCTGGAAGCGGAGACTCCTTCCATAACTGTTAAATATGTTAAGTAAATACATCTTTCCACAAGACAAGACAACATTATGGCATAAACCTTTTTGTATTGTAAAATAACTCATCTGCTCATGATATTATGGCGTGTTTGACATACTAGTCCCTGAGAGGTTACTATAGCAACAATAACATTTAAACAGTGCTGTGGTATAAATACAATTTTAAGTACCGGTAATTGTATAAAGACTCCACTAGATCCATGTGAAAAACGAGCACTGACCTGACAGTCCCGCTGAAAAGCACAGGTTCCTGTGGAATGATGGAGAGCTTGCTGCGTAAATCAGCAAGGCCAATGTCGCAGATATTAACGCCATCAATCTTGATGCTCCCCCCGGAAGGCTCCACCAGCCGGAAGAGAACCATGCCTAAGGAGGACTTCCCTGATAAAGAGAAGAAACACGAGGTCATGTGATCGTTTGCCATCATTTTATAGTAAACCTTACGTTTTTAAGATATTATTTAACCTGTTTTTGTTCAGGTCACAATGACTTGAACTTTTCATGACTTTAACTTTTCTAAGCAACATTACGTGGCAATAAACCAAAGTCAGCTGATGACCTGAATGTACTGAATGACCAGAGTATCACATCTATGGAGTTTCTCTGTATATACTCTTCGCGGATGCCACGAGTATATACAAGGATATAAATTGTGAGCACTGGGAGCATGAGGAATCATTTCACACATGACCTGGAAACCAGAGCTAAGATAAAAGGCAGACGAACTTCATACTTAAATATGCCTTTTTTTCTGGCCAAGCAGTGCCATTATCATGTGAATCTCTGTGTGTCTGAGTTCGGTAGTCTGATAACAGCACTAACCTGAACCTGTCCGGCCCACAATCCCCACCTTCTCCTTAGGCCGGATTGTGCAGGACAGTTTCTTCAATACCAGCGGAAGATCATCTCTGTACTTCATCTCAACGCTGTCAAATACAATCTCTCCCTCCTGTGGCCAGTCTGAAGGAGGGGCTTTGTTCTTCACCCGCGCAGGAGCCTCCAGTGACAGAGACTGGGGAAGAGAGGGATGAGAAATGATTACTGGGTTCAAAAGGGTCTCGGGGATTTGTACTTTAAAAGGTATGTCCAGAATATAAACAGAAACAGAATCTCAAGATCCGATGATTTAACAGGGATTTCTGGGATTATGATTGTATTATTACCATTAAGATCATTGGTAAAAAAAAGTGTGGCATCAGTGCTTTACTATACGTCCATTTGATCTCTATTTGTACTGCAATGTCGTGTTACTCCAGGCCCAATAATGTATTGGAACAAGTGCATTCATACAGTATAAACCTGTGATTTGATTTTAATGTTAGAACTGTTAAAGCTGCTGTTAAAGAAAACAAACCAATACCTTCTCATAATGTATTTCATATTAATGAAATGAGAACATTTCCATTTATTGTGAAAGATAGTGAACGTTACACTTCATTGCATGTTTCCAGTGGGAAATCGAGTTGAGACTTGAGCACAGGCGAAAACATACGTGACCCATCACAATAAATCAGGTATTAAGTCACATTTTTTTCCAGTTGCTTTGATTTGAGTTATGCATTTGTTTTAGATTCCTAGTCTGATAAGCTCCATTTTGGTACCAAGTTTATTATTGGATCATGTCTGGTTGCTGAGATAAGGCCAGTAGAATCCTATTTTTCGAATAGTTAAATGAGAATTTTGTGACCTAGTAAGAAAGAGGGAATGCTTGAGCAAAACCGCTATGTGCGACTTAATAACAGACCTGATCTGATGGGTCACATATACTAACGTGAGATGCGTAAGTAGGCAGGGCTTCAATGGGGTCAGTTAATATTAGAGAGTTCAGCAAACCCAGATCTAAAGAGGCCATGTTAGGGACCAAATACTCATTACAGATTAACAAACATGACACTACTAGCTATGCATGAAGCATTTCATACTGTGTTTTTTATGAGAACCGTCTTATACCTCGATGTAGTGGTGAATTCTCTCTACTGAGGTGAAGCGAGCTTCTGTCTCCGATGCAAGGCGGACAGTGAACTGGAACAGACCAGTCAGCTGAGAGAGATAAAGTCAGAAAATCAGCTCTCTTGCCAAACCCATCCAATCTAGAACAAGTCCATCAATACTACAAGCTCTATAGACCGATCCGCATTGCTTTTGCACTCACCTGAACAGCGTAGGATATCGCCAGGCCTGCATATGCAGGGGGGATCTGACCATGCATGAGGACAATCATAAGTGCTGTGATGCTGATAAGAGCGACACTGATTACATCCAGACGCACAGCAAGCCAGCGCATTGCACAGCTGAACAGGTAAAATGGGGCCTGGTTCTGATCCAGCAGCTCCCGATATCTGAGACAAGGAGACAAGGAGAATTGAAATCAATCAGTGTGGTTTAGGATTCTGTGTTAGGGATCAGACATTCATTCTTTCATTAACTAGACGGTGGATCCAGGAAATATTCTGGAAACACTAGGGTTGGGACTGAAATACAACCTGGATTAGGAGCACAACACATACATTACATTTACACTTTGGGACAATTTAGAGCCTTCAAGCCACCCAATTCCATCCACTTGGAGCGTTGCAGAACATACTCTTCTGGAGGGGTCCCAAGTAGCACAATGGAAACGTTTTCACCCTGTTGAGAGTGAAGGGACTATCTGGCCGCGCTCTCGGGGCGAAAGGTTTGGCATACTCTCTCTTTCCTATCAATCAGACCCTATTCAATTAGTCAATCATGGGCATCTTGAGGCATCATTTATGCAGAAGAGGGTAGATAGAGCTTAGGCAATATGCTCCCCTGTGCTGCCAAGAGCAACATCAAAGTTGATTGATTAATCTTGAGTCTTTCAAAGAATTTGAACAAGAGAACAATATAAACCATTAAACATCAGGCATATTACCTGCAGGTAAAAACAAAGTAATAACATCTCACAGGTTTCTGAGCCTTACCTTCGGAGGAACTCGTCTCCCTTGCCATAGGCCTGCACCGTGCTCAGGCCCTGGATGCTGGAGGCAATGTGGGAGAGGAAAGGTGACTGCGTGATGTTGTCTAGACGCTTGAGCTCACGTATGAAGACCCGAGAGACGGCATGCAACACGGTGAAGAGGATGACCAGTGGGCCAACAGCTACCAGGAACCATGGGAAGACACTGCTGATCACGCCCAGGCAGAACACCACAAGGATAACGTTCTGGATGAACATCTCCGCCTGGAACGGCAGGCGTGTGTCCACTGAGACGAGGAAAAAAAGTAGAGACCAATGACAGAAAAACATCAAATGAGAAGAGTTCAAGAGTCCATACACATAGTTAATGATCTGAAGCATTTCCAGTGAAAACATTTGGGGTCGGACCTTAGTTTTTTTTCTATATTCTGAGGAAGCTCCAGTTTAAATTGTTTTTGCATTATATTTATTTATTGCCAGGTTCTTATATACATAATGACTTCTAATCCTAACACAGAGCTGGCTAGAAAACTTTAAGCTCTGGTTCTTAAGGGTTCAACATTGGTGTTCCATTGGTTACTCAGAAAAAATTGACAAAAAGAAGAAAAATACTAGATTTATACTATAGGCTGTGTATTGTATATTGTAGCTCCAGACTTTGGATTTGATTCCCGTCTCGAGGTCTGTGTGCATGGAGTTTGTATGTTCTCCCCATGTTTAGTGGGATTCCTCACACAGTCCAAAGACATGCAAATTATGCTAATTGGTGTTCCCAAATTGTCCGTAGTTTGTGAATGTGTGTGTGAATATTGACCAGAGATACTGTCATGGTAACAAAATGGGAATAAGTACAATGGTAATCACCACTGCCCTCCACGGTCCCTAGTTGGACTTCAAAGGTCCCTAGATGGAAACGAGAGAGATTGTATAATGTATTGTAACTTAGTCCGACTGTACCTTCATCCATGTCCTTGGAGAATCGATTGAGGATCCGTGCTGTGGGTGTGGTGTCAAAGAACTTCATAGGGCTGCGAAGAATCTTCTGGAAAAGATCGTCATGAAGCCGAGAGGAGGCACGCAGAGTTCCCTGGGGAAAAAAAGACGAAGAAGAAAGACAATCAGTATTGAATAAGACAGACAAAAGACATACATTATATATACATTACATATAT
>JAOVVA010000037.1:29847689-29860928 GCA_028565275.1 Leiocassis micropogon
CACATTAAGGCTACTACTACTAGTCAGTTAGGGAGGGCCAACAGCATGTTCCTCCAAACCATGTGACGCCAACCAACTGCATCTTTTCGAACTGCTCGCTCACACACCGCTGGAGGTAGCGTGGTCTCTCAGAGGACAGCGCTATCCGCTCCTTCCAATTGCGTGAGCTTACATATGCCCATGATTGGCTGTAGAGCTGTGATTAAGGTGAAAGCACCATGTGCCTCCCATCCCACCCCGCTGAGAGAGCTTAGCCACTCAGCTCTCTCTAGGCCCTTGGCTGCGAGAGGCTACAGCATCACCCGGGTACAGAACTAGCGATCTCCGAATGACAGAGCGAGCACTTTACCACTGTGCCACTCGGGGCCCACTCAGTCTCTTTCTTATTGTTGAATCATGAACACTGACCTTAACTGAGGCAAATAAGGCCTGCAATTCTTTAGATGCTGTTCTGGGTTATTTTATGAGCTTCAGGATGAGTCGGCGTTGTACTCTTGGAGTAATCTGTATAGGTTGGCCACTCCTGGGTTCTCCAGTTGTGGAAAATGGCTCTCACCATGGTTCTCTGGAGTCTCACCATGGTTCGCCTTAGAAATGGCTTAGTAACCTTTTTCAGACTAATTCATGTCAATTGCTTTGTTTCTCATCTGTTCCTGAATTTCTTAAGATCATGCTCCTTTACTTCTATACAAGTGATTTCTTGATTCAAAAGGTCTGGCAGTAATCAGGCCTAGGTGTGGCAAGCGAAATTTAATTCAGCTTTCCAAAAATCACTTTATTCATGATTTAGCAGGGGGGCAATTACTTTTTCACATAAACCCAGGTAGGTTTGAACATATTTAATCCCTTAATAAATTAATTCATCATTTGCATCAACTGCATTTTGTATTTACTTAGGTTATCTCCGGGTAATATTAAAATTTGTTTGATGATCTCAATCATTTAGGTGTGACATTTGCAAAAAGAAAAATAAAATCAGATAAATGCAAATCCTTTTCTTTCACAGCAATGTCATGTTTTATTCCTTATTTAATATGCTGTAAATTTAGATGATTATTTCTGCATGTCTTAATGGCTTACCTCAGTCAGATCAGAGTGAGGAAGTATGGCCATGTCCATTCTCAAAGAGCAGGCACTCAGGACTGCCTGGTACCTACGGCAACCAAAAACAGATGACTTATTTTGGGATAGAGTGGTGCTAAAAAATGACCCAGAAAATGACATTTTTTCTACATCTTACAGGGCAAGACTCTTAAATAATTAAATGCTAGAATCAGTCTGACCAGCAACATGGCAATCTAGTCGTACTTCCAGTAATGCTTAGTTACAGTTCACATACTGACAATGGATCTGCTTAGACAAATAGATGAAAAATGTTGCTGTTATTTGTTAAAATTGTTAAATACTGCAATTACACCACCTAAAACAGCAAAAATACTAAAAAATCAGCACTCACCTTTCTTCTTCATATTCCTTCCCAAACAGGATGTTGTCACGAAGTGTAGCATTAAGGATCCAGGCTTGTTGAGCCACATAGGCAAAGTTTCCATCAACCGCTACCCTTCCCTCTAGAAGCGTCATCTAATTGGTGGACAGAACAGTGACTTTCTTACTCACGCCCTGAGACTTTTTTATTGTTAACTTTATATCAAGCCTGTATGAACCATTGGTTATGACTGGCTAATAAGACAGAAGCAGTTACCTGGCCAATGATGGCAGATATAAGTGAAGTTTTTCCACTGCCAACACTTCCACAGATACCCACCAGCTTCCCCTGGAGAAAATAAAGACATGTTTACAACACAGGTGCTCCCTCAGGACATTGCCTAAAAACAAATAATTCCACACTCCTAGGAAATTCAGACCCATTAAGAGAGATTCTTTGGTTGTCCCTTTTGAGGCCCCTAAAGGTTCTATGTTAAACCATATTATCTGAAGGAGTTCCAATTGAACGTTAAATCCACTTAGGATAGTGAGAATCCAACAAACTTTTAAAAGAAACTAATCAATGTCCTCTTTCGCTAAAAATGTCATCCCAATTTTTTTTTTCTTCGGCTTTTGCCTTTATGCTAGGGGTCGCCAAATTTGAGTTGCAAGATTTGGCACAGGTTTTACACCAGATGCCCTTCCTGTTGCAACCCACCCAATTTCTTGGCTCTTGGGAGCAACACTGAATCTAAGTGGCCAGGATACATTTGATTGGTTGGGGTTTAGAGCCTCGCTCAAGGGCCCAACAGTGGCGACCCACCAGTGGCAAGGCTCAAACCCCTGTTCAATCCCTCCAATCAGCAACGCAGAGCCTCAAATGTTTAAGCCACCACTGCCTAGAAATTTGGCCTCAGTAATTTACAGATATAACTTGAACCTTTTGTATGGTGAGGTCGATACAGTGCAAGGTTCTTTGCAGCCGTTGGCTAATGGTGGGTATAGGCAAGGTGTGGTCTTCAGTTCCTGAGGTCACGTCTGTCAACAGCCGTCCTTGGTGCTCTTCCTCCACTATTCCACAATGGCTCGGATCCTCCTTCTGGTATTGTTTCTTGCGTGCCACTCTCTGACTCATTCCCACGTAGGGAGTACCTCTTGGGGTAGGCTGGGCGCTGTGCCCACCCGTCTCCCAGGCCAAGCTCGCCCCACTTAGTTCCACAGATATGTGTGGGCTCTGTGGTAGCTCACGGATCGTCTTAACCTCGGCCATCAAGAGAACACTCTGGAACATCACACAGATGAAGAGTTTCGTAAAAACGTTTTATAAACATATGTGTATCTATGTGTTTGTCCTCATCAAACTTAAAATAAAAATTGTGTATTTGTACAAAAATCTAACTTAAACTGAATCAGAGGATGAGAATAAAAGAAGAAAGGATTGCAAGTGGTAGGTCAAATGGCTGTTAGGTAAAAAAGAATAAGAAGGAGGAGAAGACTCACCTTAAACCTCTCCATCGCAACAGATGCTTCAGAAAGGGACTTGACAGAGAAGGGGGTGACTTTCAAGGCAAAGGTCATGGCATTGAAGACGGTGACAACAGTAAATGCCTGGGGGAGGACAAAAGTTCAGCATTCCTACAAAACAAATCCAGTGTATTTATAAAAGTGAGTTAATAGACTCTACCTGAGCAGCAGTGAGGTCATAACCTAGCAGCATATGGGTGGAGAAAGTTGCCACGCTAGCAATCACCACCACGATGGGAGCAACTCCAACAGTTATGCTCTGGAAATATCCTGTTCGCTCCAGGATCTGACGTTCTTCATCTCTTATTCCTGCAAGATTACATCCAGGGTGTTATGCACTTATTGGCATTTCAGCAATTTATATAATTTTTTTTTTTTTTTAAACATTTCATCATGCACTTACTTCTGAGAACTTGTGAAAAAGCCTTCACCCAGGCGTACATCTTGATGAACTTGATGTAGTTCAGGATCTCGTTCATTTTTTGAACACGCTGGTCAGTCACGGCAACACCCTTCCTCCTGAAGTAGGCTGTGAGTCTGGAGCTAAACATCTATACAAATTGGGCAAACAGAAAGATTATGATGTAAAATTCTTCAGAATGCCATACTCGGGCAAAGATCGTATGCACGGCTGCTCACCATCGTAGGGTAGAAGAGGATAAATACAGCAGAGCCTAGTAGAGATGTGGGTCCAAGCACTGAGAGGTTGTAAGCCATTCCTAACACGGCCACCAGGGGGCCTCCTGCCAGCAAGCTGCCCATAGCTGCCGCCTCAAACATACGTTGGCCGTCGCTCGAGCACATGTTCATCAGCTGGAAAAATCAGTATAGGCATGTTGGCTTCTGTACACATGTCTGAATTTTCAGGTGGGTAGTATTACAACTACAGATGAGTGAACAAATAATTAAAGTGATTGGGCAGTGTGTCGGCGTGTCACAAGACACCGGACTGATTGCACCGTTCTGCCTTGACGATTTGGATAGGGGCTGGGTAATCTGAGTAGAGACCCTTTCTCTTAGGATGGATATCATATCCAAAACTGTGGCAGTAAAAACCTCCATAGTATAACAGGACCACTGTTTTTTCTTTAATTTGTCAGCTGTAACTGCAATTCTTCTTTGATTAACAGGTGTTGAAGCAAGGAATTTTACTGGCCAGGCTATTAGACATCCTTATAAGATTTCTGGTTCCAATTTCCCCCAATCACTAGAGGGCTCCCACATTAAGGCTACTACTACCAGTCAGGGAGGGCCGAAGACTATCACGCGTTTCCTCCAAACCATGTGACGCCAGCCGACCGCATCTTTACGAACTGCTCGCTCATACGCCTTTGGGGGTGGCGTAACACACTCGGAGGACAGCGCTATCCGTTCCTTTTGCTTGCGTGAGCTCACAGATGCCCATGATTGGCTGTGGACTGTGATTGATGTGCTAAGTGCCTCCCAAAGCTGAGAGAGCTCGGCCAATCAGCTCTCGCTAGACCCTCGGCTGCTAGAGGCTACAGCATCACCCGGGAATAGAACTAGCGATCTCTGATAGGGCGAGCACTTTATCGCTGCACCACTTGGGGGCACATAAAGCTCTTAATCTATCCTCATTATGCTTTACTCATTTTATATGACCCTGTGACCCTGGCAATGCCACTGACTTCAGCAGTGAAACATTGCATGACAGATGGGTCACCGTAAATATACAGTATCAGTCAATCGTTTTGGACACACCAGTCAAAAGTTTAGACTGCTTTAACCCTGAAAGCAACTCCAAGCAAAACTTGGAGAAGTTCGTTAAAATCAGGAACGACCATGGAATAAGGATGTGCATCCAAGCGTTTGACCTGTAGTGTAAATCACCAATGGTCAATCGATCTATTAAAACGATTGTAGCTCCAAGCTTAGGTGTGCATAATAAACGAGCAACTCTTCATGTTCATGACTCACCTCTCCGATGGACTTTTCGCGCAGGCTCCGGAGATGCAGGATTTTCTGGAAGGCCATGGTGAGGATGGCGCCGCGCAGGCGCGTGCCTGTGCGGTAGTTGAGTGCCCAGGTGAGGGCAAGCGACCAGGAGCGCAGAACCTCGGTGCCCAGCAAACCGAGCACCAGCAGGATGCCGTAGGGCAGATCGGGCTCACTCTTCTGAGTGTACTCCAACAAACGCCTTACCACAAAAGCCTATAGAGAAAGGGAGGACGAGCAAGGGGGCGACAGGACACAGCACGCGTGACTGAGGGCACACACGCACACGCCTCCCTGAATCAACAGTCTTACCCTTATTCTCACTTCGCATTCCTTATTCTGTCTAGTTATCCTATCCAAAGTGCACTAGATATCTTATCGAAGTGCACCAGATGCATGGTTGAGAAATGGACTGAATGGTGTTCTAATCGTTTTAAAAGAATCAGTTAAGGTATAGCAACTTCTACTAGAAGAAATGGCAGCCATTTTTGAGATTGTGTTCTAATCGTTTACCTTCGGTGGCCCTTTTCTCTACCCTTTGAAAAGAACAAGAGAGACAATGAAACAGCACCAATAGCGCTAGGTTTTTGGAAAAATAAAAGACATTGCACTGCTAACAACATGTTATTACAGACATCCCTTTTTGTTTGGCGGATTCAAAGGCATTTTACCTACAGTCACATCAGGCTGGGATACAGGACGGAGACGCACTTTTGTTTTAATACCTGAAAATCAATATCAGTTAAATGAAAAAAATTAGGAGCAAAGAGCATATAGGTATAGGAGACAAGAACAAGAACAGCCACTTCAGCATTGCACATACACGCATACATATCACTCATCATTTCACACACATAGGCATTCAGGAGAGCTCATCATACATACTGAGAACATTCGCCACCATTCGCATATGGTTCATCACAGCAGCAAGATTTTATTTGAAAAAAATAAATAAATTAAAAAGAAAGGAATGTGAATTTCAAAGAGGATATGACATCCATGATGCACATTCATTAAAACAATAAAAACATGTACCAGGAAAACTAAATGTACAAGATGCAAAGGAAATAAATGTAAAAAACTCAACGAAAAAAATTGAACTTAACAAAAACAAGTTTAGGTCTTCCAATCTCTCATCGGATTAAGAGTCATTTGTAATTTGACATGATTTGCGGACTCACGATACTTGTCTTGTTGTCTACTTATATTCAGCTCAGTAGAACAGCTTGGAAAAAAAATCACCACAAATGATTGAAAAAGAAAGACCACTTGGGTCGCTGAAGGTGTCCATAGATGACGTGGTCAAAGAATTCATCGACATACAAAGAAAATCGAAATGAGGTTCATTTCCAGTATAAAAGCTTATCGGTCCATATAAGACTTTAAAAAAAAAAAAAAAAAGAAAGTAGAACACAAGTCCAGTTTTTTCCTGTTTCATCAGGATTTTGCTTCGTGTAATCAACAGTCCATTCGCACAGAGCTAAATCACGGACATGGCGTTCACTTCAATTACAAATGACACATTAAACAGCTTAAAGCGTAATTCATTTCCAAACCATTGACATTTTTGCTGGATCAAATCAAGAAACATTTTTTTGGATGTGAGAGCAAAATAGAGATACGAGAACAGGGAGAGAGAGAGAGAGAGAGAGAGAGAACGAATGAAAGTGAGAGACAGATGGGGAAGGGGGGGGGGGGAGGAGCATAAACTCTTGATCCAGCCCTGCATAAGGAAACGTGCCCTTACCTCGCGGGCGTCATCACGTGTTCTGTCTGCCAGTGTTCACTCCGCTGGTAAAACCGACACCCTGTGGAATCTAAAGAATAGCCTCTGTCACATGTCTCTCACATGGGGCCATAGCCACCTCTGTCCCCCGAGCAAACCCCCAAACCCAACTCGCATTCTCCCTCCATTAGCCATCTTCCCCGAAATGTTGCCTAGGTTAAAAAGAAAAAGGGAAGGAAGGATTCCTTGAGATTGATATCCTCTTTTAAAAATGAGTTAGGACTCTATCCGGAACAAAGGACATATTTCCTGAGCAAATCTATCTAGGATGGATAGAATGATAGAAGACCGGTCGCTGCTGAGTGTACTGTATAGGATGGGTCATCTAGGGTCAAATTTTGGATCAAATCTGAAGTCCTCCAGAGGGTGAGGAAGGCAGAGACTTGCCGTGTCACCATGGAGGGACAGTGACAGAAGCTCTCCTTGTAAAGCCAGTTAGCCTAGCCTCCTGACGCACCTTGAGTAAACTAGTGCTTTTGCTTATCAATGCCGTACAATCCGAATTTGTGACACAAAAAGCAGTAGTGGATAATGATGAAGCTTTCTTAAAATTCAAAATGTCTCTTTGGTTAGTCAGACTTCAAAGAAGAATTCAATTGTTTCAGTTCTGGGCACTCCATAACACTTACAAGGTAGTTTGGAAATATATTTAGAATAAAGTTAGCGTTACAGTCAAATCTGACATGACCCCATATTATATATATACGTTACTGTATAAATGTGGGCTTAAAATGAATTTTAAATCCTGTAAACACTATATAAAGAAAAAGAAAAAACAACAACAAATGTAATACGTAAATGTAGTAATTCTCGTTTTTGAAACAAACACTGATGTCTTTAAGAAAGGCATAAAATATTTCAATGTAGGAACACTTAAGGAAATATTTTAGGTAAGATGGACTTTGATTGTCTTTGCCAGATAAATGAATCTTAAAGAATGAACAGTGAGTAAAAATCACAAGAAGAAAGCAATCAAACAATCAACGTCTTAGGTGGCTGATTGCATTGTATTAAGGGGAAAACTTTGTACATTCCATTTTCATTTTAATGCACTTACATCAACACAGTTCTAAATACGTCTTAGGTCATCTCAGCAAATGATATATACTGAGACATACAAAAGGTCGACCTAAACATCTGATGTACTCACCAATGCCCCAGCAAGTGCTGTGAAGAACCCAGAAGTAAAATAAAACGGAATTGCCCTTGAAGTGAGTAAGCCCTCCTTAACAACATGAAACATATCTAGAGGGAAAGAAAAGTGGAAACCTTTCCAGGAATGCAATATAAAGTCATAATACGTATTCCAAGAAGTGCAAGAAACTCTTTTGGCCAGGGGGAACAATGTAAGTATGATTAGTTTTTTTTGTTCGTTTTTTTTTGTCTTTAAAATCCTACAAAGAAAGAAAGAAACCTGTGATGGAACTAAGAAACTTCAGAATCAGACATGGTTAAAAAAAAAAAAAAGAAGAAAACATTTACTTGCCAGTTTTGAAAGGAAAAAATAGATAGAAAATAAAGCAAATAAATAAAACAAAAGAAAAGTCTGCAAAAATCTATTTCATTTTCAAGCTAATCCCAAAAGTATATATATCATATAACAATCCCACATGTTGGTTTTGACATAGCACTTAAAAGCACTAAATAAATAGCACTACATATAAATGAACCCATTATCATAATTGTATTTTGGCAACCACACTTAAACACAATAATGGTAACAGCTCTGGTAAATCTTATGACACAGTCCTATCATCCTATTCACTTTCCATGCCCCGTGAAAACACTCACCTTTGTGTTTGACCAGAAGGGGCAGGCTTCGGTCAACCCCAGAGCTAATGATATATAGAAAGAGAGAGTGATAGACAGCAAAAAGAGAGCAAGAGATAGGGAGGGAGAGAGAGAGAGACAGAGAGAGAGAGAGAGAAGAAAGAGAGAAAAGGAGAGGCAGGAGCTGAGATGGTGTTACTTACTGGGCCACAGAAGCCTGCGAGCTGAGTAAACATGAGGCACAGGATAGACAGCAGTAATCGGGTACGACAGAACAGCCAGACAGCACGATGGAGAGAGGCTTGGTCCCCTCGCTCTTTCAGCTCCTTCTCCCAAAGCCCTGCCAGGCTGCAAACACACAAAGTCACACAGTCGGTCTAAACGGCCAACTTCCTTACATTAATTTTCCACATTCTGAACGATCCAAATGATCTGAGACAGGTTATGGCTCTTCTTTAACCATTTGTGTTCACCATAAGACCTTCGATGATTTTCAAGGGCTTTGCAAATTTGCAAGGGTGTCCGGTGTTTCCCAGAAGCTGGCTGAAAGCCTTCCGATCTTCTGCATTCATGTGGACATCTGGAAAGTTCAATCCAACACTGTGGAGAGGATCAGGAAACATCGCCCCACAGGCCTGCACTACCCTGCTCATTTCATCAAGTATACAGACACGGACCTGGTGGGACCCCTTCCAAAGTCAGCCATCATAATAATTAATGATTACACCAAATGTGGGAAGAATCTAATACAGACACAACCGCGAGAGCTGGAAGAGCTTGCGAATGAAAACAGGGACATGTTCTGCTCCAACATTGGCATTACGCAACTGCTGCTGTAACAAACCATCAAAATACCACCGGGCATGATATTGCACGAATGCCCTTATAGAGCCCCCAGAGAACGCCAGCAAGCTATAGAAGAGGAAGTGGCCAAAATCCTGCAAGCTGACATTATCAAAGAAACTTCTAGACCCAGGACCAGGCTCACTGTCAAGGTGCCAGCAGTTTGAGGCTCGGTTATGACTTTCACCTCTTAACCACTTATCAGTTTTTGAAAGTTACCCATTACCAAAAATCGAGAATTGACTGCCAGGGGAGAGGCCAGTTCACTTGTATTCTTAACCTGACAAAAGGTTTTTGGCAGCTAACACCCAGTGATGAAGCAAAGCCAAAATCAGTGTTTAGCATAACCACCAGACACTGAGTTTTCCCCTCATCAACAATCTAAAGAATGTTGAACATTGTTGTAGAGCCCCTATCACTTTGCAGCAGCACACTTGGGACAACTTGAATCGTCATTCAATCCCAAAAATCTCAAGAAAATAAACACCTTTGTTACCTCACAAAGGTCCTACAGGTGCTGAACTGGCCTTGGCTCACAGACAGTCTCTCATACCGTGAGAATCTTATCTGGGACTGACCCAGACACAGTTGTTGCGCTATTGCATTGGCCACAGCTTGCTAAACTCGCAAGGAATAAAAAAAAAAGAAAGAAGTCGAGGCTATCTGGGAATACACTTGGCTCACCACCAATAAACAAGCACATGCTTTTTGGAAGTTGGCTGGCTTTTAAAAACTTGTCTGGCGCACAAATTCTTCTCTGTAGCATTCCCTAGGTTCAGACCTGACCAGATAGGGTGGGTAAGATTAAACCAGCATTCCACGCCCTAAAGATGTGCCTTAACATCTCCCTAGTGCTCCACAAGCCAAACTACAGCGTGCCTGAGTGCAATCCTCTCCCAAGAACTGCCAAAAAAGTTCCTTTACACAAAAAGAAAAATTTCACCATCAGAAACATGGGAACTTTGTGATTACCTGGCAGGATACTGATTTACATTAATGACTGATGAGATGCCCTTGCAGTGAATGGCAAAGGCAAAGAAACAAATCCTTCAAGGCTTCTCATTAGGATGAGGCAACTTGCCAAATTGTTCTGAGCTTCCAGGAAGGATAAAGTACAATACCTCAAATAAACACTCATTACAGCTGTGGTGAGCAAAAGAGCATCTCAGGACATATGAAACCTTCAATCAAACCTTTGGGATGATGGGCTACATTAGCAGAAGAGCAAATTAGGTTCTACTCCTGTCAGGCAAGAACAGAAAACAGAGGCAATCACAGGCACATACACAGGAACTGAAGGGTTTAAGCCTGAAAAAAGGATCAGTGAACTTCAACTGTCTAGACTGGGTAAGCCAGTGCCCTTGAACACCTCAGATTTCTGTTCTTTGCTGACAGGGGAGAAGCCTGTGTGGTCTTCTGCTGCTGTAGCCCATCCACTTTAAGGTTTAACATTTTGTTCATAATGAGATGCTTTTCTGCAGATCTAAAGAGTGATTATATGACTTCCTATATCCTGCCGGGCAGCCCAAACCAATGTTTAACCAGCAACCAGGCCATGATTAAAGTTGCAAAGATCGCACTTTGGTCCCTATTCTAAATGCAATGAAAAAAATATATAAATACATAAAATCATGTGTGGGTCGAGTAACGAGGGGCCTGTCGAGCTTTAAGTCTAGCAACAATGGGTTTACCCCTCACCCAGGTCTTTTCAACCAGTTCTTCGGAGAACTACCCTTCTCCAGTCCTTTCCTCATTGTGGTGTTTTATCAACAGAATTAGTTCCAAGTGCCCAAGCTTCACACCATTATAGAGACAGCAGAAACAACATTTTATAATGGTGTCCCACTGGGAACCCAGTTAGACTCTGATGTATGCAAAGCTGTCTAGACACATTAATATCATAATGCGCCTCATTGCTTCAAGACTAAGAAACTTTGATCAAGAGTTAGCCTAATGTATACGGAGTAAAGATTCACAGGGATTTATACTGACCGTTTGCTGTTGGTCTCACAGTTCTCCCATCGTGATACAGCCCAAATGTCCTCCAGCAGGAGCTGGCCCTTCGCGTGGGCCATTTTGGCCAGCGGCGTGAGCCAGCTGAAAGTCATAAAGGAGAAGAGGCCGGCATTGTCCACGGGGTGCTCATGTCTAGAACACAGATTGTGAAGATATTTAATGCCCATGAAACAAGTTAGTTTCACATAGACACACTGACTCAAAAAATTACGTTTATAATAGAGAAGAAGCAGTCAATTGGCCAGTGATGGCTGATCAGAGTCGACTGGGTTTGAGTTTGACTGGCCATCACCAGTAATCGGCCGATCAGCCGACCAGCCAATCAGCCTCAGATAGAAATGATTCCGTACCAAGCGCAGAAGATTCAGAGTGGTGCAACTGAAACATGTTTTTTATGGCGTTACATTATCAAAAATCGTGTGTGTTAAAAGCCTCTGATCTACCTTTTTCTCCACACTCTGTGAGTGAATTAGTCTCAAAACACCGTGAGCATTAATTAGCCTTGTGTGCATTAGAACCGCATGTGCCCATGTGCTCTCAGCAACTCAACCTGCATGGTCATTATCAAGTAGAGTTTTGAGACTTTGAAGCCATTTAAGGCGGTAAAATGTCACTGTTTCTTTATAAATCCTACAGGTGGTACACTCTGAACTATTTACAAATTTTCATTGTGTGTGGCAGGAGTGAATTATTTTCTAAGTTTGTTTAGAAAGAATAATTATGGCGAATGACAGAGATACGTTTAAGTATTTAAACAAACAGCATTTAAAGAATGAGCTTTATAAGATGATGATACTTATATCTTGTATCGGGAGGTGATTGATGATTCCCATCCCTATTACACAATATTAAGAACTGGAGAGTTTTAAATTAATTCATGGGAAATCTCCCTGTGTTACTATAGAAACAAGAACATATTAGAACAAAGCCATTAATAGAAATCATGCCTTATAGCCAGCTCTACTGTTAATCAGTCGATTAATGAACACCTTCCAATAAATCAGAAGTGAGAATTTAACAGCGCTGTGCTGCAGTGCAAAAATGACATTCATGCACGTAGCAGCAAAATGAGGAAACTCTTGGGTTCTTGGGTATTGAGTTGCAGGTTGACCTTCCTAGAAGTGACACTCGGGGGGCTTACTTGCTGGTGGAGCGGAAGGGCTTAAGGACACCGACGCTGTGGTGGTACTTGCTTCGGCCTCCCTCCTCGTCCAGTTCTTTAGCGTGAGCGATGCTGCCTCCGTCCAGCGGGAAGCCGCCTTCGGCCCGGCCTGCTGTCTCCAGACCATCCTGTCACACGCAAAAAACAGGGAGGAGTGAGTCAGCAGTTTTTTCTTCTGCTTCAGAAAAGAGTATCATTGCACTAACTGAACAAAGCAAATAAAGAAAAAGGAAGTGAACAAGCGTCTGTAAGCAAGTGACGGGTCATATGTTAAAGGCACGTAAGAACATGACTTGGTTCTTATAAGGAAACAGCTCACATGGCAAAAACTGTATGTTTAGTCACAAACACTTTTCAGACAAAGGATCATGAATTTTCATTCACACACACACACACACACACACACACACTTCATTCCTGTGCAAGTTTGGTTTAATATACCATCAACAATTAATTACACCACCCTTTATTCTGTTTCTCATTTGGCCAAAAATAATATTTTGTCACATGCACATACTAGTGATGGGTCGTTCATGAACCATTCGTTCTATTTGAACGAGTCTTTAACGTGACTCAGTAGAACGAGTCGTCTCAGAGAGTGATTCGTTCATTTTCTACTGGGCGCGCAAAAACCAAATCATCGCAAAACCACCATAGGTTATATACAGGAAACAGAATCGAGCGATTCTTTCTTAATGACTCTTCTACTCCGAGTCGTTCGTTCTTTTGTCACGTGACTCCCATAGACGCTATGCGG
>JAOVVA010000037.1:29861028-29885011 GCA_028565275.1 Leiocassis micropogon
AACAATCCAAGATCAGGACAAATCCACAACAATCAAATCCGGCTAACTGAGTTAGCGACGTACGAAGAACGGACCCCAGGGTGTACTCCACCTCATGCCAGGCCCACCTTGACCCTGTATACAGGATACGGCGGGACAGATGATGAGTGAGTGAATATTGTGAGAGTGGAAGATGGTACCAAGCATTTGAGACAGTTGACTGAATTATGTTTAGTGTTGTTGTTGGCTGTATGTTGTTGACTGAATGGTGTTGTTTGGTGTTGTTGTTCACTCTATGGTGTTGTTTGGTGTTGTTGTTGACTGTATGGTGTTGTTTGGTGTTGTTCATTGCTGTATGGTGTAGTTTGGTGGTGTTGTTGACTGTACGGTGTTGTTCTTGTCTGTATGGTGTTGTTTGGTGTTGTTGTTGACTGTATGGTGTTGTTTGTTGTTGTTGTTGTTGTTGTTAACTGTATGGTATTGTTTGGTGTTGTTCATTGCTGTATGGTGTTGTTGTTGACTGTATTTTGTTGTTTGGTGTTGTTCATTGCTGTATGGTGTTGTTTGGTGTTGTTGTTCACTGTACAGTGTTGTTCTTGTCTGTATGGTGTTGTTGTACAGTGTTGTTTGGTGTTTTTGTTGACTGTATGGTGTTGTTTGGTGTTGTTCTTGTCTGTATGGTGTTGTTTTGTGTTGTTGTTGACTGTATGGTGTTGTTTGGTGTTGTTGTAAACTGTACGGTGTTGTTCTTGGCTGTATGGTGTTGTTTGGTGGTGGTGTTAACTGTATGGTGTTGTTTCTCAACCAAACACCTACATTTCCCACAGAAATGAAAGTAAAAGTCCCTGACATCGTCCTCAAGGTCCTTTTTCTTTAATGGCTCCTTAAACTACTGTGGGACCGAACAGTGTTTTTCAAATCAGCACAGTGATGACATTAAAGGACTGTTTTTTTTTTTTGTTTGTCTTGAATAAGTGGCTCACCTACTTCTTAGAAATGTGAACGAGAGAGAAATCGCAAGGCTTATTTATAAAGCAAACACATATTTGGTTTGTGCATATGATCTCTATTATTATCTATTTGCAGTAGTTATATTTCTCACTGAATTTCAGATGCTAAACTTTACCGACAGCAAATGTTTTTTTCCATTTGAGACATTTTATTAGTTTTATAATAATCATGTTCTCTATTAATTGATTCTGAGATCCCCCCCAAAATGGTTAATATACTGTAATTCCTTTTATGGAAACACCGGGTATTCAAGTATACGTAAATATGTTCTTTAGAAGCATTTTCTATTACATCATTTATAATTGTGGTCCTTGACTTTCCCACCAAGTCAGTCTTCTATCTTCGTCCTTTTTCCTCCCACAAAAGTCCCC
This sequence comes from Leiocassis micropogon, assembly GCA_028565275.1. Taxonomy (NCBI): domain Eukaryota; kingdom Metazoa; phylum Chordata; class Actinopteri; order Siluriformes; family Bagridae; genus Leiocassis; species Leiocassis micropogon. The sequence goes on from JAOVVA010000037.1 coordinate 29,862,390, forward strand.
TGACAGCATGCTCATTTCAACAAGAAATCCTGACATGCCAATGTAAGCTTTGGAACGTTAACTTGTCTGAATTCACTGAGGCATTCTGGATGGCCTTCAAATATTACAAGTCAAGTGGGACTATAGTATTTACATTTACATTTAGGCATTTGGCAGACGCTCTTATCCAGAGCGACTTACATTTTTATCTCATTATACATCTGAGCAGTTGAGGGTTAAGGGCCTTGCTCAAGGGCCCAACAATGGCAACTTGGTGGTTGTGGGGTTTGAACCTGGGATCTTCCGAACCGTAATCCAATGCCTTAACCACTGAGCTACCTCCGGCCCATATTTAGGGAATAAGCAGCATTAAAATGCCTTTTAAAACTTTGTTTGTTTAATCAATCATTTATAGATAATAATTTCCTATAGTCAGACGCTTTGACATATAACAGTATGGTATTTTGGCATAATTGATAGAATATAGGGTTTAAATGTTGTTGTTGGACTTTTGGCTGCTCCCGGCAAGAGGTCGCCACAGCGGAATATCCAGTCCGCACTACAACTTGGCACAGGTTTCTGGTACAGGTTTTGCCCTTCCTGACGCAACCCTCCCATTTTATCCGGGCTAGGGACCGGCACTGCATCCAGTGGCTGGGGTTTGGGCACTGGCTGGGAATCGATCCCGGGCCTTCCACATGGCAGATGAAACACCTACCACTGAGCCACCAGTGCCCCTAGAATATAGGGTTTAAATAATTAGTTGGGGTACTGGACAGGGTGCCCAACCATCAGAGACACACACACTTATTCACACACTATAGGCAATTTGGGAATGCCAATTAGCCTAATCGGCGTGTCTTTGGACTGTGGGAGGAAACCGGAGAACTCGGAGGAAACCAACCATGAATGGGGAGAACATGCAAACTCCATGCACACAGACTCCATGCACAGGCGTGAATCATACCCAGACCCTGGAGGTGCAAGTCATAATTATATATATAGAGAGAGAGAGAAGGGGAGAGAGAATGTGAAATAGGTACTGTAGCTTGGCACAGAATAAAAATGATCCACCATATGATTATATATGATAAGTAAGATGGTATTCATCTAGAACACGTCCTTCAGTTCGGGACCTTGCTCTGATCGAAATCTGCTCACAAACATTCATGACCCAGATCAAGGAAAAATGCCAAGCTCCCCACCTTCCCCCTCCACTCTACCTGTTTATATAATCTCTACAGCACAACAGCTGAAAGAATACATACACCATGTGGATGGTCTCAGTGTGTTGTTGTGCCCATCACCTTGTTCACGAATACACAGCCATGGTCTTTTTCTGCATTTGTTCCAGTGTAGCTAGCAGATACACACAAATCCTCACTCTCAACTATTGTCATTTCCCTGCCTGTGACCTTGTGTATATACATCACAGATGAGCTCTTATCTCTGGCAGGCATGCTGAGTAGTGCTTGATTGTCCTATAGCCATTTTGTCCCACCAAATGCTTGCCATTGTGATTATGTTGACTCACTTTATGGTGAAATTGTGTATTCGCGACTTCAGTAACGCAGACATTCATTTATATACCTTAAGAGAGAATAGGTTTATAGCCTACAGTATATTTGGTCTTTTCTGTTATTGCTCAGTGATGGCTGGTCGTGATATTATATAGAGCATAAAATCTTTGCTCTATCAGTAGCGAGCAATTGACAATGAAACTTTTGTTGATCAGGTTATTTATTGCACAACGGCCTCATTGATGGGATAAAACGATCGATGTGGGGCAAGATATTCCTCTCTCTCTCTCTCTCTCTCTCTCTTATACACACCCTTAAAGGCAGAGAGGCAGCTACAGTTGTGATTTCCAATTTTTCCAAGTCTTTTAACTCTACTGTCTTCATGTCGTACAACATTTCCTCTAAATAGCAAACATGGTAAATGAAAAAGGTGGAGCATTTCGAAAAGAACCACAACAAAACCCTGTCATCAGATTTTAATCAGACATTTTTCTTTAAATAAGACGATGTGTTTTAAGTCTACTGTAGCTGCATTTAGTTTCTCCAACAAAGCCATTTTATAGGGGAAAAGGAGAATAGATTCAATAATGGAGAATGAAGCACCTTTGGCACCTTCATATTGCACGTTGTCAATGTAACATCATACTCAAAAAGACTTGAGGCTGTAAATAGTGCCAAAGGGGCTTCAACAAAAAAAGAAATTGTTTCTTATGATCTGACTCCTGAGAGAAGGACTCTCATTATGATGTATTGATTGTAGAATTGTTTTGTAGAATTTGAAGAATTTTTTCTGTAGAATTTTGAGAAAAATAATGAATTTAATTGAATTAATTGAAATAATGAATTTTAAAATAAGGCTGTAACATATCAAAATGTGGAAAAAGTGAAGTGCTGAGAATAAGTCTATGCACTGTATATGAAGAAACCACTGACAATAAATTAATGGAACTGAACTCTTGACCTACTATCTACTACAGACCTTCCTGGAAAGATCCAGTTTGCTGGTTAAGTCATTGTTACTTGTCCACCATTTGCAACTGCATGCAAGTTGTTTCCTGATTTGCCAACCATCTATAGGAAAAACATCTTTCCTCCAATCAATCACTGCATGGGTATTATGCAATTGAGTTGCACTTGGCCTTGCGTTACATAGTTAATATAAAAAATTTCACTCCAGTCTAAACCTGGTAAACTGTTTCACAAATACTGCTGAACTGGTATTTTCTTGACAGAAAAGTTTAAGAGGAATCAAACCTGGACCTGGGAATCAAACCCAGATCGACCCTGGAGGTGCGAGGTGACAGTGCTGACCACTAAGCCATCGTGCTGCCAGTCCACGTCTCATGGCATTTAAATTTTGCCCTAAAGAACAGACTGGAATTCCCAGCGCCACTTTGAGCCAAGTTTAAAGTCTGGGAAAATTTCTCTAAAATCAGAAAGACTCTATACACTCCTCAACCCTATTTTTCCCAGCTCATGCTTATTATACACAACACAGATAAGAATGTCAGGATTAATAACTTTATCTTTACCACTAGAATACACTTAGTAATAGCGTGGCTTCTCCTTTTTAGCACACTTTAGTGTAGTAACCATTACTGTGGCTGTATGCGCACTAAAGTGTGCTCTAGTCTAATAAAGTTCAGTGAACTTTCATGAGTTTTCTTTCTCCTTAGGGTGCAGCTTTAAAAAAATAAAATAATAAGAATAATAATAATTTGGCTCCATTCAGTCGAGTCCTTGGTAAATCTTAAAACCAAAGTAAAGTGAAGCTGTGAATTTGATGCTTAGGCGATGTAATTCTCCTGACAAGGCCTTAACCCCTCAAGGGCTCTACACTGATCTTGTGGTTAACCTCTGACAGACCTCCTCACTGCCAGTTACACCATGTGAGAAATAAGATTTTTATCCGAAAAGCAAGTCCTCTGAAAAACACCTTTATGCTGCACTTTTTCTATTGGAAATTCCCCAGCAGAGGTTTAACGCTAGTGCCCGGGTTCTGCAAGTTATCACCTACGACACTGCCAGGCATTTTTTTCAAAAGTGGCACTCGTGTGTTAGTAGTGTCAAAGATAAAACAAAAGACCGAACAGCAAATAAATCAGGAACTAAATGAAAGAGTTCATCCATTAGCATTAAAATCTTTGTTGTTGTTTTTGCACAGCATATTTTTTAATAATCATGATCTCATCGAGGATAGTTAGGGTACGAGGCAGGGTACACCCTGGACAGGGTGCCAATCTATCGCAGGGCACACATACACACACTATGGGCAAATTGGGAAATCTCCATGTCTTTGACGGAAACCAGAGTACCTGGAGAAAACCCATACCAACAGACCCGAGGCAGGAATCAAACCCTTGATCCTGGAGGTGCAAGGCGACAATGCTGGCCACTATGGCACCAGATTATTGAGTTTTCAGCACTGTCGCCTTGCACCTCCAGGGTCCAGGTTCGAATCCCGTCTCCTCTGTGTGCATGGAGTTTGTCTGTTCTCCCCGTGCTTGGTGGGTTTCCTCCAGGTACTCTGGTTTCCTCCCACAGTCCAAAGACCTAGGGTGACCCAAGGGTGTACCATGCCTTGTGCCCTAAGTCTCCTGGGATAGACTCAAGGCCCCCTTTAATCCTGAAAACAGGATAAAGCTGTAGATATAAATAATGAGTTTTGACTGTTTGATAAGTGTGTAAATGAAGGCAAATGAAGGCATAAAAGCAATTTTTGGTTTAGTGACATTTACTGGAGACATTAAGCTCAGTACAGTGATGAGACTCTTAGCTGCAGTAAAACATTTGAATGGTGTAAACATTTTAAAAAAGGCTGGATGTCTGTGAAGGATGATCCCAGCCGACAATTCCACTGCAGTCGTTCCCGTGAACATTCAGCGAGTGGAACGCCCGATTCTTGAAACTCAACGAAAAACATTTCGCCAACTTAGGAAAAGACGCATCAGTCTGTAGGAACTGTATACACACTCACTTGCACATTACAGGAACTCTGCTAAAAAATTTTGCCACATCCCCCATATCATCCTGACCTACCGCCATTTCCACATGTTTGGGCCATTAAAGGAGCTCCTGGGAGGCCGGGGTTGGACACATGAAGCAGGCAGTCCAATCATGGCTCAGGTGTACTGAGAAAACTTTCTACCCTGATTCTATCCAAGCACAAGTGAAATACTTGGATAAGTGCATTAGTGTAGCAATGGATTATATAGGGTTTTTATATAGAGTTATATAGTCCCGGTTTGACTTGAACACCCCTCAGAGACTGTACTGATGTGAAATCACTTTTAGCTAGCACAGTTTGTGTTTGCCTTATTATACACATTTCTTGACATTGACAGGTTTCTCCAAGGCCAACATGAACTTAGTTTTGTGTCGATCATAAGAGTGATATCCTGAAGTATGTGTATAAAGAACACAAGGAAGAACCTTTTTTTTTTTTTTTTTTTTTTACACATTTTTGCATTTATTTACCATATTTCAGCATATTAAAATTTCATAAAAAGCTCAAAATAACATGTCCATATGAAAAAAAAAAAAGAAATTGGTCATGAAAGCATTGAAGTGCTATTCAGTTTTATGGCTTGAACGTAGAGCATCAACATTCAGTTCATCAGGCTACTCGACACTAGTGTACCCTCCATGAGCACATTCACTCACATCCTGATCACATTCGCCAGTCCCCCAGTTCACCCTAGTACAGTCGTTCGTTTATCTGCTTTACAATGTGCCGATTCAGGGTGTTAAAAATATCACCAGCTACACATGACTGAAGCTTAAAACATTATCGCTGGGAATAGATGTCCTGCAGTGCCTCTGGGGAGAACATCAACGTTAAAAAGCAACTAACGCACACACACAAAAAAGCAGGAATGGTCACATTTCACATGCATTTAGTGTATCATTCAAGGTTTAAAAAAGCTGCATAAAATTCTAAAATACCAAGAAATGTAGTAAGGTATCACATTAACATACTATTAACTAACTGAACAGCTATGTGTATTCAGTAACAGTGTGGAACACTGTCTCTTCACTGCAGCCATTTAGTGAGTGCTGAACAAGCAGATACTGTAAGACATCAGGGACTGTGATAAAGAATTGCATGTTATAATTAATTCAATTCAATAAAATTTCATTTATATAGTGCTTTTAATAATGGTCATTGTCTCAAAGCAGCTTCACAAAAATGAAAAGAAAATTTGAAAAGAAAATTTATGGAAGTGTGTCAGTGTGAGAAAATGTCACATTGGAACGTAAAAATCTGTTTCTGGTGAAATATTTCTGGTTTAGATTTAGTGATTCTGGTGCTAGTGTGTTGGCTGTTGTTCATGCTAGAAGTTAGCGGTCGCTTACGATATAGTCACAGTGGAATGTTGCTTGTACAGCAGAGATGGCGGTAGCTACACAAACACGATAACCAAAGTACAAGTACTAGTGATGGGTCATTCATGAACGATTTGTTCTTTTTTAACGAGACTCAGAAGAACAAGTAGTCTCGGAGAGTAATTCATTAATTTTCCACTGGGCGCGCATGTGCAAAGCATCGCAAAACCTCCGTAGGTTATGTACATGTATGTTGGTTATGTAGGAAACAGAAATGAGTCGTTACCTTTGAGTCTTTTTCGGTCCGAATCGTTCGTTCTTTTGTCACGTGACTCCCATAGACGCTATGAAGTGCAGTACACAGGGAACAGAATTGAACGGTTCTTCTCAACGAGTCTTCAAGTCCCGAGTCGTTCGTTCTTTTGTCACGTGTCTCCCATAGACGCTATGCGGTGCAATAGATTCAAAAGAACGAACGACTCAGACTAGAAGATATGAGAGGTGAGCTGCTCATTCTGTTTATTATAATATGTCCTTAGCTGCATTGTGATATTTTCATTATAGCCAAAATTTGTGTATGTAGACGTTTTGGGGGTGTGTTTATTGAAAATGCAACATTTTATTTTATTTCTGATCAAAAGAACGAAATGAACTAAATGACTCAAAAAAGATTCGTTTATTTGAATGATCGAGATTCAAAGAACCGAGTCACTAAAATGATTCAAAGTTCCCATCACTAGCACATACATACAGTATTCTCCTGTTTTTTAGCATCATTCTAAACTGTTAGCTATAAGCTTTCCAAATCGAAATCTCCATCAAACCAGACTCTAAGAAAGTTCATTCTTTTCTTGAAGATAATGTAGGCTACTTTAAGACGAGCAAAGGTCCAATCGAAAGCTACACATGTACATTAGTGTTGAACAACCAGAACCGCAGGACACTTTTTGAATATTATAATTATAACAGTTAAGGTGCAAAAACTATATAAAACATCAGGTTAAACAGCTACATGTCTAATTCAGTTCATTTACGTGACTGGGGTCAATCAGGAAATACCAAAAGAAGGTCCGTCAAAGGTAAGAAAGTTTTTTCAAGCCAAAGGAAATAATTATTCTTAAGAGATTGGTTTGTATATTTGGTGAGATTTTATGTCTCTGATCTTGAATTTCTCCTTAGGTTTGATCATTTTGTGATGTCCAAAAGTATTTCAAATGTCCAAACGTGAAAATCAACAAAATGCTTTAATGACATTCTTGAAATTTTCAAGATAATAAGAATAATTTGTTATTTTATGCAATGTATTTGCTACACAACAATCATTTTTTTAGGATAAATGCCCATTATTCTTCAAAACCTGCTATATTCGGCTGGACATAGAGTCGAAAAAGTCATATGCCTGCCTCTGAAACTAGTGACATCATCTGATTTGCGCACAGGGAGAGCTATAATACTATAGTAGCTGTGTTCTGATCTGCAAGTAGTATCCTGCAAAAGTGTTAAGTACGATTTGAAACTGCAGGGAGCGAAACTGCTGGGTTCAAAGGGAACACATTGAGACGGTGGAGGGAACAGTGAACAATGGTTCATCATTATGCAGGAAGTGGACGAGTTAAATTTCGAATCAGTCACTGAGCCTCGCTGGAGCGTGAAAAAAAGAAGAAGTAAAGTTCTAAAAGGGATTTATATATTTAATAAGACACTAGATGATGAAGACTAAAAATGATGATTCGTTGCACATGCACGACCTTTTTGGAAGAAACAATTCCTTATGAAGAGCATCCTAATCGTTGGTACATAAAAACTAGTTTAAACAAAGGCTTGGGCTCATAAAAAGGATTTGATCGTTTTTCCTCTCAATCTTAACTTGGTTTGCTTTCACTGCGACTCTGGAGCTTGAGTAGTCCCAGTCTTGGGTTTGGCAATGACCGACTTGATTACGGCTCCATTCCTGAACAGGGCTGCACTGTTACAGATTAGAGAGGCATCTCTGACGCAAGTGCATATCTATCAGTTTTAGTTCCAGCTGGTGCAAGTGCATTTTCTGTCTATCAGTTATAACAGGGCATCATGTCTCACAATGTTTCAATCGTGATTGCACTATCATACACGCAATCACTGTTTGGGTTTTATTTAGCGTGTTTGCACTTCTGAGATGACCGCCACTTTTAAAAGAGGTGGCATAAGTTTAGATGCCTTTTCAGAGTTCTTAAAGGTCACATATTCTACTCTTATTTAAGCTAGATTGCAGAAGTCTTAGGGTCTCCAAAACTTGTCTGGTATTTCTCCACTCGAAACACAACTTTTCTTTATGCACCGTTTCAGTGTCTGTAGCTTTAAACAAATTACCCTTTGAGGAAGTGCATTTTTCTAGCCAATCGGAACACAGGGACCAGAAGTGTCCATGTCCAGGACCTTATCGGGGCATTTCCAACTCGTGTTCCGGAAAGTCACTTTAAAGGACGGGGAGTGAGATCTACAGTACAGGTGGCGGTGATGCAACTTACAGAACTCCAACCAAAGGTGCAGAGAAGAACTAAGAGGGAACATGTAGAGAAGATAGAATGTGTGGAAGTACTGGATAAAAGCAGAAGAAGCATTCGAGACACAGAATAAGACAAAACAAGGAAGCGTTCGACGTTTTTTAGGGAAGGCTGGACTGGACAATCGGCTATAAGAGGCTGGAAAGATGATATGAGAATGAGACCTAAAGTTGGCGGTAATGCAACGTACTGGATTCCAACCGCCGTTAAACAACAAAGAAGAAGAAGATTAGCTAACCTAGTCCTTCTTAAGGGCTAAAAGTCACTGTAGCTCTTAAAAATAGCACCCAGACAACAGGAGAACTGGATAGACCTGGACAGAATGGAGCATAGAGCCGGTGCTCGTAGAATGTGAGGTCAGAATAGGGGGTTAATCTGATTTGCTTGTTTAAGCCACGGCCAATACAAAAATAGAAAAAGCACAAACAGCACGGAATGTTCTTATGTTTTATTTTGGGTGTATTCATGCACACCAGAGACCCATCTGAACTCCTAAAATTGATTAAAACTGACTTTTGTGGAATAGGTCTTTAAAGCAGCGATGCAACGATCCTTTACAAAGCTATCTGCACAGCATACAACAGCATGCCTTTAACTGATGACATTTTCTAATATATATATATATAAGGCTATTTTTTTTTCTTTATATATATATATATATATATATATATAAGGCTAATTCTAAAGACTACAAGTTTCCCCGACCTGGTTCACGCATCACAAAGCCAGTCATGGTTATTTTTAAAAAAATGACAGACGGACACGTTCCTCTGTCACAAGAACCCTTCACAAAGCTAACGATGCACACAGCCAGTGGAAAGAAAAGTCTTACACTGCATCTTTCACACACTGCTGATGCTATAACTAATTTCATCAGAGGACACGTTACGGCCGTGTGTATGCAGAAGTGAGGAAGAGGTGATGACTGGGGGAAAATGACCAGGAGTGCTGTGATAGGAAAAGAGTCAATGTCAAAAAAAAATAAAAAGATAGTTCCTGTTTCCACCCTGAAGCACAAACCAAAGTGATTTATTCTTCTTGTAGCACAGCAATTAGTTAAGGATTATAATTTTTTTTAATTATTTATTTAGGAACCAAATGTCATAGGTAATAACTATGTGTAGTTATATACAGTTTATGTCTTGATGCATTAACAGATGTTTATTGTGCTCATCAGGAGTTCAAGGCAAACCGGGAGTAAAAGGCGTAAAACTGATTTACATTTACAGAAGACATCGAGCACAGCGCAGCGGTGAAACTGTTAGCCGCAGTGAAACATTTGATTGGTGCAAACATTGTACAGACGTCCGTGCATGACGATCCCGGCTGAGGTGTCTCTGAGCACTCCCATAAACATTCAGCGAGTGGAACGCCTCATGGACAGATAACTTGTCGACAAATGGTGGAAGAGACACATCTGCCTGTGAGAACTGTACACACAATCGTTCACAGACACTTTACAGGAACTCGGCTGCCACATCCCCCCATACAGTCCTGATCTCGCTATAAGCTATTTCAACACGTTTGGGCCGTTACGGAGTTCCTGGGAGGCCAACGTTTCAGAAATCATTGAAAAACAACTTTCTACCTTGATAGTATCCAATCACTAGTGAAACACTGGGGTAAGAGCATTCGTGTAGCAGGGAATTATATAGAGAAATAAATGTAGTAACTGCGTTCTGTTATTCTGCGCCATCAAACTGCACCATCAAAAGTCCCGGTTTGACTTGAACGTTGCTGTTACAGAAAAGGAATCAACAGCTCCTGACTAATTGAACAGGGAATTCAAGAGCAGCTTTTATTCTGCTTTCCAATAACGTCAGTCACTCGAATAACTGGAGATCAACTGCACAATGACGGGACGTCCGCACAAAATAGGCCTGGAGTGACACGTCAGGTTCCATCAGCAGAATCTCAAGCGATGAGCTTGAATGAAAAGCACTGGGTATGTCATGAGCCGGTCTGATGAGTGCTTCGGTAATTCCACTGCAAGGATCAGAAACGGATACTGCCTATTGTTTTCATCAGAGAAAAATTTGTAATTATGATGATGATTATGATATTGCCTGTTTTTTTTCTTTAGGCAGGAATTAAACAACAGTCTCGTACAGAGTGTGAAGAACAAACGATAAGCTGCCTTAAAAACACTCAGCTACCTCAGGAGTGTAATTAGTGGCACAAAAAAAAAAAAAAAAAATGCTGCCTACCTAGGGAGGCGACTGCTAAATTAAACACAAACATCGATGGTACCAAAAATATGTATAGGACGAGTTCCTCTTATACCACAGCAATTTAACATCTGTTACTGTGTTTTCTTTATTAATGAACAACACACTGTGGTTTTAACCTTTTATTAATGTCGTGTAGATCTGTGAATCATAGGTAGACTGTCGATTCCAGTAGATTTTCAAATGTATTCAATTCGAAAGCACTAATGTTAAAAACTACTAAAGGTATCCAATAAACACTGAAACGCTGTGCGTATTGTGTTGCTGGTTGTTTAAAGGTCCTGTCAAGTGGAGCAGCAGTACAGTGCTCACTCGATCATCCGGAGATCACGAGTTTGATTCCCGGGTGATGCTGGAGCCTCCTGCAGCTGGGGGTCAGGTGAGTGCTGATTGGCTCAGAGCGGAGGGATGGGGGCACTGTAGCGTTTTTCCATGAATCGCGGATCTAAGCCAATCATGGGCGTCTTTTTTTTTTTTTTTTTTCAAAGGTTGTCTTTTGGGATCGGCCCCAATATAAGGCACACCTGTACACAATGAGACCATCACATGGAAAACACAAAATGAGGTGTGTCTATCACCCCAATACAATTGCCTCCCTATCCCAAAAATGTCTGAAGTGAAACCAACACCGTACGTATAACATACACTAAGACTCTTACAATATCCCTAACTTATTGTGAGTAGTGTATAAAAAAAGGCAAAGTCATCTGCGCTAAATTAGAGAGGGGCCAAGTTTTCAGGGTAAGAGGGAGAATATTGTTTTCTCTTCGCCGTCAAGAACAGCAGCTCGGGTATCTGCAAGCTCATGCATGTTGAAGGCGGCAGATAGCGCTTTTCTCTAAACGTTTTACGCTCTGTGTGCGCGGTTTCAGAGAAGTTGACACGATAAAAAGAAATGTCTAGGACAAAACGTTTTGCAGTATAATAGAATTCCACGAAGCACTGATGCCTGTATGACCTTTAGAGGAACACCTTGGTCTTACATAATGTGAAATGAGCAAAATGCTCTGCAGCCAAAAAGAAAAGAAAAAGAAAACAAAAAAAAAAACTGAACGTTCTGCATCCCTGGCTTTTCTGAATGAAAACGCTTAAAAAAAAAAATTTAAAAAAAAAAAGCCTTTCTGCAGTGCCAGGACTGCCCCCTGCCTTTATTGTCCCTCGCTCCCTCCTTACTCTTTCCTCTTTTCCTCTTTCCTCCTTTCTAAAATACAGTCACGTTGCACAGCCGCCTCAGGCTAGAGACAGGGAGGGGGCGGGGGGCGGGGGGGTCGACTTATCGTTTGCCACGGCTGCTCTATGCATCACTGTGACTCTGCCATGCCATTGGAAATCGCAGCCAGAAAGGGACGGGCCTGGGTTATGTAAACAACCGAGCACAGCAGAAAGAAAGCAGCCAATCAGAATCCGAGCAGGCAGCCCCGATGGAATACTGAACGGTGGGGAGAGAGAAAGAGAGAGAAAGAGGTAGAGGTAGAGAGACAGGCTTGACTGTGCAAGACAAAGAAAAAAAGGGCGACACAAGACCCTTGCCTAACATGCTGACAAATCGCTGATTGGTGAAAGCGGACAACAATACGAGGGAGGGACACGGTGTCCAAACACAAAACAAAACAGCTGTATGTTCTCTAGAGCTAATGGCATACGACTGCGTCAGCAGCAACCCGCATCCCTGAAACTGTGGCAAACTGACAACACACAATCAGGCCCAGACAAAAACATGGCACCGTTTCAGAAGCCCTTTAACAGATTAACACTTCACACTGACCTGGACGTTAGAGAGCTGATAGTGGTCCACTTCGTTCGCTGGTAAAACCTCTCTGGAAGGAACGGCCCTGTACGCAGGACCTGCTGCCAGGCTGTCCTTTCCCAAATCATGTTCTTTCATCTTCTATTAGCAACCATAGGAGCGCTTTACTGGCCTCCACTCTGAGCTTTTATCTATATCCAAGGCATCGTAGACAAAATAAAATCAATTGTCATGTCAAGATTAGTATGAGATCTGTCTGTAACTAGCATACACAGATCACTTATGGTTATTTACATATGCCTTTAACTTCTAGGTCATATACTGTATCATACAAGAATGACTACACAGTATTAAATATAATGTATATAGTGACATAACAATATGTTTAGCGACATAACAATATGTTATAGGTCTCTAGGCATGAAATGATCCTTATTTAAGCCAATGGGCATAATAATATTAATATAACAACATATGATATTAGTAAGGGATTATAGTATATGTTATTAGGATTGCTCAAATATAACCAGTGCACCTGCAATTTGTTCAGAAAGTGGTGCTGAGCTCGTCAGATCTTTTTTCTTTGCATTCACAGAGACCCCAGAATTTTTCCAGAACTCCACAACTGTCTCAAAAAAATTCTATCTATCGATCTATTATATTATATATATATATATATATATAAGGACATCATAATAGGTTTAGCAACATAATAATATTTAATAGCTTTCAAGCCAGGGAAAATAATATTAATCTAACATGCAATATTAATAAGGAATTAAAATGTGTTATTTTGAAGAGAATAAAAAGGAGGCTGCCAAACTCGGCACCACTTTCTGAATATGTATTTTGCACAGGCACCAAGGTTTAGTTTCCAGAATTTTCTACCCTAATAAGGCATTTTAAATACATACATATATATATATATATACACACACACATATATATTACAAATTATTACAATGCACAGATACCGTTTAATTCATAAAACACAACAGGCCAGCATAGTTTTTATTTTCTTAGCACCGAATTGTAAGCAATTCAATCATAAGAGATTTATGTTCTGTAACAGACACCTGTCTACTACTACTGCTAACACTACTACTATTATTCTATTCCTATTAATATACACATTAAAGTGTTTTACTACTTCAAAAATCTTGTACTGACTGGTCGATCTATTTCACTTGCACATCTAACTGGTTGACAAAATCCCCACAATACAATGAGTACATCTCCTTCAACTGATGAATGGATATTTTACGGTAACTTCAGGACTGTTGAGAGTAAAGAGGATGAACAGTTCACATGAAGCTACGCCTGGGCACGCAGAGAAACAATAAGTGCAATGATCTCACAGATACGTCCTGTTTTGTTTTGTTTTGTTCTTTCTGCTTCCTACATTACAGTATTTAATGACATCCTCTCAGGCCCACCAGGACAAGCGTATAATAACCATGTCTAAGGGGAAGTTCCTACAGATCATGCATGAGAAACCTAGACTTCCTCATATAAAGCACTGCGCTGTCTGATGTAAACACCTGTAATCAGAGATAAGGCATTTATTTATTTATTCACGTGCAAACACCATGATCAGATGCAGGGACATCATGAAATGCCTCGTCTCTACTGCAGCAGTCAGAGAAAAGACAGGCGTATATACAGTACGAGCTTTATGGCATCTTTAGACAGCCTGGTTATTTCGGTTACATCAATAGACACAGTATTACAATCTAGCGCTTAGAATACATCTGACAAATCCTCATATGACATAATTCTTATATAATAATCCCAATACCTTACACCTGAATATTATAATACGTTATAATACTTCTTTATGATGCTCTGTAAAAACCATTGCCTTCACCATCATTGAAGCATCGTCATCAAGAAAACGGTCTAATCCAATGTATATTTATACTGTTTATTGAGAATAAAGCAAAGACATGACCCAGGAGAAGTTTTACCTTCGAGCTTCGCCTTGACGATCTGCAGATTTCGAACAGCAGGAGAAAAAAAAAATAAGTCGGTTATAAAGCCTTTCTAGCTGCGCTGTTAGGACCGGGGGTATGATGGGAAACGTAGTTCCTGTTCCGGTAGAACGCGCGTAGAAATTCGCGCTGAAAGACTACAATACCCATGATGCACCAAATCCAGGAATTATCGCGAAACAAAAACAGGATGAGCTCGTTACACAAAAACATCTTCCGTGTTTTCATATCGTTTATCTTAGTAATCGATTGTCCTTCTTCGACATGTTAGATGAAGCACATAGTGGATAAAGAGAGGGATATAGAGATAAGGCTTACTTCCGTGTGGTGACAGGGTTTAGTTCCTGTACATCAAAAAAAAAAAAAGGCATTTTTTGTGAATTTAAAAAAACGGGTCACAATGTGTGTGCGCGTGTGTTGATAAGGGCACAGAATGTTCCTCAGCGACAAAGCGCCAAGGTTTATTGACCAGGACTAATTTTAAACTCAACTCCAGGCTACATTTTGCTTGAAGTTTGTATAATAAACGTCAATGTTTACAGGTGAAGCTCGAAGATTTCTATAAAATAATTTTTTTGCAGATGCAAACAGTGCATGTTTAATAACCACTTACTCCAGCAAGGTTAATAAAAATAATTAAACATACGATTTCCAGTTTATATTTATTGATTTAAAGCATCCATGATCACTTTCTCACCACAAGGTTAAAGCACTTCTCAGCATAAAGGTGTAAACATCATGTATACTGTATAACCCTATGTGAACACCAAAACAAGACCGGAGGTTTCATCCCACAGGCCACTGTGCGACATCCACGCAAGCACCAGTGATGACATAAAAACTCCTGTCCAGCTGTTCTTTCTGGGTTTGGGACATGCTCAGACATCCTAAGCAAATCAGCTCTACCACGTCATGCGTTGCTCCTGGGTTCATTTTGGTTTTTGCTGCTGGTGGTTTTTAGACATATTGAATCTTGGTGGTAACTACAAAAATGTTATCATTAACAAGTCACTTCTAACCCAGGACAAAGAAAGAAATTTAACAAACATATTGGGGACATCATAAAAATGAACTTTAATTTAAAACTCAGGTTTTCATTTGCATGTGCAAATGTTTCCTCTGAACAACTACAAAGACATTCTTGAACATGCTAACTGGTCCACATCTATCCACTGTAATGCAGATTTTGACATAAAACAAAGATAACAGACTGTAACTAAAATATGAGAATGTGCCTTCAACTCAGTTATTTAAAATACTTAAATATTTTAGAATGCCTAATTTAAAGTACAGTATTAAATATGTTGATTTTTTTTATTTATAAATCTTGCAAAAATTTGCCGTTTTTATTTTGAATATCATTGATGTTAAAATAATACCAGTCATTATTCAGGACAACCAGTGCTGGCAAATGTACAATCCTATCTGTTTCTGTATTTGGGTCTCCGTATGTTGAATAATCTGTAAATGTACAACAATTTCAGGTCAGTTTTTGGTGTCATAGTTTAAGTGTCAGATTTAAAACCAGTCTAATTATGTTATTATACAGTATAATATGTTATATATGCTCCATCATCACGTCACAGAAAACTGACCCTGGATCTGTAGGAGATGAGCCTGTACAGAGATCTTGTGAGACAACAACTATCGCCTCCTAGCTAGCTAGTGGTGCACGTGCATGATGTGTAGGTCACAACTGTTTGAATATTTGGGGTTTGTTTGCTGAACAGTTATACATACGTTGCAAACCCTATTCTGGGGCACTGCAATTTTAAGATTTATTTTCAATTTATGTAATAATTTAATCCAGAATACAATGCTGTAATAATTATTTAAAACAATATTTTGACCCCCGCCCCAATAGTTGTTATCCTACAGTCCCAACTTCTATTATATCTAGTATGTAGTGCAATACAAATACATCTTCACATTTAATATCAGGTCATGCAGACCCTGGCTTACTTTAATAGACTTGAACAGAAAAGACAGACCACTAATTACCAATTATAATTATATTTAATGAACTTTAAGTATAATTATAATTAAATATTTTGGGATGTCCATTAGACACGGGAGGGGTACAGCATCTGAAACAGAAAAAAGACCAAGTAAGTGTTATGCTCAACAACAAAAGTACATAATTGCACATAAGTGCAAAAAATTTAAATGATGCATATCAATTATACAGGTTATAATCATATTATACATTTACTCAACTACAGCTCCCAGAAAAGTTGCTGTTTACAAAAGCCCTACAAAACATTTTTCTTTTACTCGTATTTTGTAAAATATCCTGATGCAAGTGATTACCCTCAGAAGCCTTTATATAAACCAAGAGCATAACAGAAGTAAAACATATGGTCATAGGTTAAAAAATAATCTGATTGTAGCTGGGCTCAATATTAGGCAAAGACAACCTTAGAAAACGTTTTTAGACCCTAACAATTTTTTTTAACATGCTAACATTTAATCATCTTCCTTCTGTGATGCAGCACCTCCGTACCCAATCAATTTTTTTTTCCAAACTAGGAGCAACAATGCTCTGTGAAGATTTGGGATATTTATTTTGTAACAAAACAACCCCCCACCAAAACCCCCCCCCCAAAACTTTCAATTGAAGAGATTGGGAGAAAAATCGATTCAGCGATGTGTGGCAATTCATCAATCACCCCTTTCAGAATAATTTTTCTCCCTCTCTATAATCCTACAGGTGGTGTGCTTTAAACATGTTGTCCACAACCACCGGGCCACAGACCAGAACCAGGGCGCACAAAAAGAATCAAAAATAGATTTGATTTTATTTCCATTCTACGGACTCTACCGAGTCTGCAGAGTGTTTTATTTTTAAAAATGATGAGATTGTCTACCACTGACTTCCGTCTGCACATCGCAACATATGATTCACATGCTCCAAAGCGTGTTTAAAGCAACTTCAACTCTGCTGACGTTCTGAATTAAAATCAAGGTGAATGAAATCGCCACAAACGCAATAAAAATCTGGCTTCCATTTCCAACAACAATCTTTGAGACGGGGTTATCTTGCAGAGCAGACTAGACATGAGGAATACACTTTGGGTGTCCATTACTTTTAGATGGGACCATTTCACTTCAAGTTCAGAGCTCACATGGATGCTGCTATGATATGTTGTATACATTATACTCCATTACAATTGCGTGATGGCCGGTCACAGATTGACAGGCAGCATGGCGTCCTGGTAGGAGCAAATTATGTTGAACATTGTAGCAAGCTCAAATTTAATACTGAATCAGGAAGTTTGTAAAATAATGACAAATTGAATTGGCACCTAGCTATCGTGATAACGTATGTGATGTCAAGAATAATAGTGGGATAAAAGTAGATTATCATCATTAACAACTACTTATAAGCTAAGGCTGCCCTGGATCTCTCCACAGCACAAATTGACCCCCACCAATGACAACATGATGGGACAGCGGGAATTGATGCCAAAGGATCCCCAAAGTGGGCATCCTTGTCCAATCCCCCAGTGTAGTGTTAGGCCATCATGATGGTGACCGAAGGTGATGTGCATAGAATTTTGATCCAGTAATTGAATGACTCCCCAAGGACAAATCACTCTAATATAGATAATAGGATTTTCCTATTGACCTTGAAGGCTTCTTTTTGCATCAAGAGTGACTGATAGTTTTTGCTTGTTGGATTGAAAAATAGTATGTTATATTAAACAATCTGTGTTTGGCCTGGGTGGGTCTTCTATGGGTTGGTTCTTCAGACACTGATTTTAATGTCTGACGAATATTTACTATAGAAACTTTCTAAAAAGATTTGGTTTATTTTTTTTGAAGACATTTTCACTGGGCTTCCCTCCTGGGCCCTGAATATATATCAGGAACTGAGTATACTCATTAATTTTTTTCATTCAATTTAAATTTATATTTTCTAAATTTGGTCTGTGCTGTTGTCTTTTTTTTTTTACTTTTCTTTCTTTTTTTGTGAAAGAGCAGCGAGTAATTTTTCTCCAAGAACTGCTTTCCTCTCTTCCATCACAGTCACAGTGAAAGAACCAGGACTATTTAAAATACAGAGATTAAACCACCTCAGTGACCTTTAATTTAACAGAACGGCATGTATGAGCAAGTAAGCAACAAAAGGCAATATAAAGCAGGTGGTCTTACCACGCGTATCCTGTGGCCGATGGCTTTGGGTGGCAGGTTGCTCGTGAACTTGGCACGCACCATGCCGCTGTTTCCATGAGCACGTGTGACTTTACCCCAGATAACACGGGTCTTATTGGGCTTCCCACCTGGGGTCACTGTAGTTCTAAAAGCAAAGCATAAAAAGAGCACGTTAGAGCAAATGTCACAAGAACCATGATTAATAGGATGGACAGGTCCAGGGACTCAATAAAGTGCAGTTTAGCATCAGTCTTAACAGTTTACACAAAATTAACAAATATCAGCTCTTTTTCAAAAAGGTCAAAGAAGAATGGCCAGACTGGTTCAAGTTGGAGGGTCTAACCATCCCTTACAACTGCCTTGGGCAGAAAAGCATCTCAGAACCCAACTTGCCAAAACTAAAAGCTGGTGTACAACAGCGGCAGACCACATTAGGTTCCCGTCCTTGCATCCAAAAACTGGGATGTGAGGCCATACTGGGCACAGACTCACCAAATCTGGGCAATTGTTTGGATAAAGACCAGGCAAGGTTTTTCTAATAATCAACTTTAACGACTTTGTCTATGTTTAGATTAAACTTGTATCATACTTGTGATTCCTCATAGGAATGGCAGACACGATCAAGTTTATTTTCCCTAAAAAACAAAACAGTTCGGTATAACTTTTAAGATAACTGTTAAAAAGCATGGACACAAATCACAAAAAAGTAGCCAGAGTATTTCTCCTGCACAACAAAATTTAAAACATAAAATTCATGCAGTGGTTAAGAATCTGCACTTAAATCCTATGCACTTGATGTGTTTTCCCCACCTTATGCTTCACAACATACTGAGATGTGTCTGCTACTTATGAACTGTAAAGCCTTCATAACGGCTCTAATATGAGGTGCTGTTTGTTAATTGGCGATTTCTGAGGCTGGTAACTCTAAATGAATGTCTCCTCTGCATCAGAGGCAAGTTTCAGTCTTGCTGTCCTGGGATGGTCTTCATGAGAGCGAATTTCGTCATGGGGCTTGATAGGTTTTGCAAATGCAAAAATAAATTAATAAACGGAAAGACCCAGTATTATTGTAGAAAGTAAAAAATAAATCAAAACTTGTGAAAACTTTTGACTGGTACTGCACGCCATGTTTTCAAACCAGCTTGACACTGGGTCCAGTGTGAACTACAGTTATATATTAGCGATATCTATATTCAGACAAAGGCGGATTTACTTGAATATTGAGTCAGGCCCAACTTTAGGTCAAAGTCCAACTTTTCCCCCTTTATTATATATATATAGAAAATAAAAATAAAAAAACTTCCACAGTGGCTTCATATAAGCAGGATGCGAGACCCGTGCACACTTACTTTTTCGCCTTGTAGACATAAGCGCATCGTTTTCCCAGGTAAAAGTCCACTTCATCACGAGTGTAGACTCCCTCTACTTTAAGCAGTGCTGTATGCTCACGTTGGTTCCTCAAGCCACGCTTGTATCCAGCAAAGATTGCCTTGCACCACAACCTAGGACATGAAGTGATACAGGAAAGGAGTGCAAACAAACATGTTTCATTAGCATTGTGTGATGGCCTCAGAATCTCTCTCTCAACTGTCAAACCTTTCCTGCCAATAATGCACTTTAACTTCTACTTCAAGAGAACAAAGATTTTATGGTTTCATTAAGGCAAACCTCGTCTTGGTATCTTGTTGCATAAAAAAAAATACTTTTTTTAAATATGACAATATGACAAGTGATTTTTGAACACACAAATCCAATATTATGAGTTACTTTCATATGCGGTCCTAAATCGGATACATATCCGACATGTGGTCATGCAAATAGAATGAGAACGAGCAGATAGGAATTCACACGCCTTTTGCTCTGGGTCACTGGCATCGTAGGAATTTTACAGCAGTGCTAATATCTAATATCTATATCCATCTCTCTCTAAAAGCATTGCCTGGTCCGCCACCAATGTTTGTGACCGAGCTGCGTGTCACAGGCGTTCCTCGATGAATGTAATAGTAGTCAGCGTCATCAACTTTTATGTCAAACTGTGAATTAATAATCATTTGATTTCCATCTTTATTAGGGAGATCTACAAGGATAACCTTCAACTGATAAAACAGCTCAAACGGGCATCTGATCCTCAACAAACACAGCCGACTAACTACGTGCCGTCCTCCAGCGCATTATTTGTTTCTTGGCTAAAATCACCTCCATTATTTCAAATGAACGAGTGCTCGCACAAACACGTGATGTGTTTTAACCCTGATGGATGGCGCGAACAAAAACGTATCGATACGTTTCGGAGGACAGACACTTCCACATTGGTCAGGCAAAAGTTGCTCGTAATTATGAACATAACCAAATCATGCAAATCTGATCTGACCAAAAGAATCAAAATTGAGAAATGCGAACAGAGTCAAAATACAGGGCTAAAGGGTCAGTCAGTCTGTCTAAAAATGTCTACCCAGGCAAATGTAAGCATGGTCACAACATGATCAAGATTTCAGAGACAAATCCAATCTGTTTAGTTCGTAATCAGCGGCTGAATAAAACAGAAGAGTGGCATCAGAATGAGGGGAAATAGTGGAAGTGTAGTAAACTGAGGCTTCAGGGAAGAGAGAACCTGATGAGGAGGATGCTGATAAAGACTGATGTTTAATACATTTTCTATTGTAAAAGATGGAGCTCTTTAAAACACAATGGTAATTTCTTTTTTTTTTTTTTTTAATCCTCCATAAGAATATAACTAAGTGGGCAGGATGTGTTTCAGTAAAGTGGTATGTGTGGATTTTTTAAATGTTAGACCTTACTTTACTTCCCCCCCCAGAAATAGACATTAATGAGAAATACCAGTTCAGTTCAATAAGGAAAAAAAGGTTTTCCTAAGAGATCACAACACAAATACAGAGAGAAACAAAAGATTTTTTTTAATTACCTTCCAGGCATTTTGACCCTTTCTCAAGGAAATCTAAAGAGGAGGAAAAACACACGAGTTTCAGTTTAGTTAGTAGATTGTACAGGCTGCTGAACACACAGGTTGCCATTAGCAGCCTCAATAAACACACATCTACTGCACACACTAACACACATTAAGTACCCGGCTTTATAACTCTAAACATTAACATAGACTAACCCAACACAAATAGCTTCAATTCTTCATTAAATATATTTGATTTGCTCTATCCGCACTACGAGTCGCTGAGTAACCTGCCACTGCGAGCCCTCATTCAAACAATCAACACCGAATCTACGCCATCTTGTCTCTATACAAAACAAAAACTACCAAACTATATAAAACAGACATTTAACTAAAGTCTGACATAAATATCGCTCTTAATGTTGCTTTATAAAGTGTTAAAAAGAATATTTTAAAACCCGTGTTGGTGTTACCTGCTGGATACGGCAATAAAGATGGCGGAAAAGGGCGGCCGAAAGGAATTCTGGGTAACAAATTTGGTCGCGAGGGTGTCCGGAACAGCGCCTGACTAAATTATAATATTATTAAAACTGTAATATTAAAATATAATCTTTACATTTTTTTTTTAATAAAATACATATATTTATATTATTTATTGTATACGTTATATATTATAGCTAGTACAAAATAAACAAAATAACGGAATTAGACTTGAACCATATATTTATAACTGCATATTTTATATTTATCAAATTAAATTCAATTTTTTTGTCACATACACAGTCATACACAATACGATATGCAGTAAAATGCTTATACGACCGCCTGTGACCTTAAAAATTAAAAAACTATTAAGAAGAAATAAGAAAGAGAAATAGCTACAACTATAAGAAAGTAAAACAAAATACAAACATTTTCAAAAAATATATATAAGAAATATAAAACCTATCTGAACCCTATCTGTACAAAAGAACAAAATTGCAAATTTAAATGGAAAAAAAATGGAAATGAATGAAAATGTCCAGAAATGTAATGTACCAGGGTATGTGCATCTGTGCATGAGCGAACAGATAAATAATGTCCATAAGTGTCCATTTCTGTGCGGTGTGCAAAAACGCAGAGAAGATTAGTCCTGACTTTTGATCTGGTTTAGAGACCGTATCGCCTGCGGGAAGAAGCTCCTCCTCAGTCTCTCTGTGTTGGCCTTCAGGGAGCGGAAGCGCTTTCC
>JAOVVA010000037.1:29895166-29909836 GCA_028565275.1 Leiocassis micropogon
CCCAATTAACAAAAAGGGAAAAAAAAAAACTTCAAAGCACTTTTGTAAATCGGTCTGGATAAGAGTGTCTGCCAAATGGCTAAATGTAAATGTGATGGTCAGGTTTCCACAAACTTTCAGCCATGTAGTGTTTATAGATTTCATACACTGATTTATGGAGTAGATGAGCCTCAATAGTTAAAGACAGTTTTTTTTTTTTTTGTCTTTAACTATTGAGTTTGTCTTTTAAACTCCATCTATGGAACCTGCTGTCCTCCAGTTTGAATGGAAACAGCAGATGGACAGAATGGATATGAACTCATTGCTTAGCTGGTTTAATAATAATAATAATAATAATGTTAATAAAACACAACACAACAGTGTAGTTGTAACTCCAGGCTTTGAATTTTATGTCTGATCTGCAGCATTAATTGAGTTAATCAATAGTCCCATCAATAATAATTTTAGAAAAGCGAAATTCAAGAAACCATTAAGTTCTAGCGTTATTAAGTGGTGCATTTCAACCTTAATGTTTGTTCAAACTTATCCGTAATATTTGACTGTCTTTAGATGCTCCACTAGGACTCACTTTTGACTGATGATAAAAAAAAAAAAAGCAATAGCTGATTAGTATTAGGACTAATTTTTGATCAGAAATTCTGACTTGTATCACAATATGAATATATTTTAACATTTATATAGACAAATCATTCTTTAATTCATCTAAATCATAGTTCACCTTTGTATTGAATTATTAATCTGTTAAAAATAATGTACTCTGTGCTATTCCATATGTATAATTCCTGCAACTTCATCACCATCAATTTGACATTAATATGAATATCACCTGGGCTGGCTTCACTGATTTTTCTTAAGGTTCAAAGAAACCTATTTATTTATCTATTACATTTTCATGTTTTTTTTCTTATGAGCGCTTGCATATAGAAATGTCTGTTCTAATTTATTTATTTTTTTATATTTTGGTGGTCATGCATCATTCAGCCATCCACAAGTAGTAAACAGACATTACATTAAACTCAGTGTAATTAATTTTTTCATGTTTTTTTTTCTCCCCTTAATACAACATTGTAATTCACAATTCTTTTTATGCCCTCTTTTACAATTCCTGTGCCGGCTTCACTGAAATATTATACAGCTACATATACTGACATACAATATGCTTTTTAAACAAGTATGTGTCAGGATAAATGGCATATTTAAAAAAAAAAAATCATGGTGAAAAACAGGATCTTTTTTTGTTTTTAAAGAAGCATATATTATCTTTATGAC
This sequence comes from Leiocassis micropogon, assembly GCA_028565275.1. Classification (NCBI taxonomy): domain Eukaryota; kingdom Metazoa; phylum Chordata; class Actinopteri; order Siluriformes; family Bagridae; genus Leiocassis; species Leiocassis micropogon. The sequence goes on from JAOVVA010000037.1 coordinate 29,896,436, forward strand.
TTTTAGTCTTGTCTGTTTTTACCCTCCTAATCCTGGATATGCATGTTTGGCAAATTACAAAAGTTGATATATTTTTTTTCTTTTCTAATAAAACTGGTTGATAAACAAAAAGATTTGTTGAATTATTGGGCTGTAATTTTGTGTCTGACAGACTGCCTTTGCGTGTGTGTGTCTGTGTGTGGAAGAGAGGATTGGATTTCTCTAAATAAGTCTCCTTCCCTTTTTAAAAAAAACAAAAAAAGAATATTTTTTTAAATTATTATTTATTTTGGAGCTATTATCTTTTAGACAAACTACGAGAAGAAACCTAGATAGAAAACACTATAAAAGGTAAAGTGCAGATTGAGGCCACTGAGATTTAAAAAAAAAATAATTTATGCAACAGCCCTCATTTATTTTGTATGCAATGCAAAATTTGAATAGTATTAGATTGCTTTCTGATAATAGGTTCTTTTTGATTTGTGTACTTGTGTTATGAAATTGTGTGCATTTGCTTTTTCAGCCTAAAGTCTTATTCTGGCCGTGATTAAGTGACATATGCTCTTTGGTAATGTGATATGAACCGTATTACATCACATCTCAGTGCTGTGAAATGGCTTCTTTTAGATTGTACCGTCACCAACCAGGTCACAAATTCAAGATGTGAAATTTATAGCCAGTATAAAGCTTTTTAAGTACCGTTTTTTCTTTTTCTAAAGGTTGAATTGTATACTGACAAAAACTGCATCCTGGGTGTATTATGACAATCATTCAAGCTCGTTCCTTTTTGTCTCGTGTCCTGTCTTATACACTCCCTTACTCTCAGACATCAGGTGGCATTCTTGTCCCGGTTCCCACTTTATTGCTGTTGCACGTTGTGGCAGAATGAAAAATGGAAGTGGGTTACCTGTTTAAATTTCTAGTACCCTGCTTCTGTGAGCATAGCCATATAAATGATCCAGAAGGCGTCCTGACATTACATTTTATCATCTCAAAATAGCCGGACTGTTATTCGAGAGGTTTAAGCTCATCCCAGGGCACCAATCCTCCAATATATTCATTTTATGTTATTCACTTTCAACAACTTGGGGCAATTTTTTTAGCAAGCTTTTTTACAGGCTGTGTGTTGTGATAATGGGGATTTGTATGAATTTCACATTGTTGATCTTAAAGGAAATGTGTGTGTGTTAGTGTGCTAGAGTGTTAGAGTGTATGTGATGACGATGTGACCATTCTTTTTCTTTTTTCGCTCAAGCAGAATCGTGCTTTAATAACATCGGGTTTTGAAATCTGTCCACAGATCAAGGCAAAAAACTACGACAAGGTTGAAAAGGTAAGCCTCAAAGACGATCCAGTGAGCTTACGGTTTAACTGGTTGTGCCATCCTTGGCAGCACCAACTAATAAATCAGTCTCAATCAGTCTTTTATATCGCTGTGGAGGAATTTTGGCCCACTCTACTTTTCAGAATTGTTTAAATTCGGCCACTCGTGAAGGTTTTCGAGCACGTGCGGCCTGTTTAAGGTCGTCTCAATCGGATTTAAGTCCGGAATTTGACTAGGCCGCTTAAAATTTTTTATTAAACTTTTTTTTTGCATTCTAGAGGTGGCCTTGCTGGCGTGTTTCAAATTATAATCTCAATTTCTCAATTATAACCCATGTGCACTTGAGCTTGAGGTCATGAACTGATGTCCAGACACTCATCAAAATCATTTTAAATGGCATTTTGCATTTGCACAGGTTATCTTTGTGTAATATTAAAATTAGTTTGTTGATCTAAATCATTTTTACTGTGACAAATATGTGAGAAGAAAAATGTATATATAATTTTTAAATAATGGAAGGGGAAAATACTTTTTCACCGCACTGTATTATTCCCCAATATTCACATTTTAGTCATATTTAGTCATTCATATGGGACTCTCCAAAGTGAGTGTAAAAAAAGTGTAAAAATTTCGAGGGGAATAAAACATTCCCGCTTTTTGATCTCTTTTTTCCCCTCCACATTTTTTATTGTCCAGGGCTTTAACAAATCAATTAGATTCCCACCCTAATGTGACCTCATATAAGATCATCTCCTTCTATGGCTTGTAGCTGAACTCTGCTATTCAGGGGTGTGGCTCAGGGCATTTTGCATAGACACTGAAACGGTGCATTTGAAGGAGGAGTTCAAGGTTTGGAGAAAGATAAAAGCATTATAGGGTATTTCAGCTGCTTTATTTCAGAGCTTTTATGCTAAAACTTTAGCGGAGCTCTGATACCTGTGTTAAATGATTAAAGAAATAGAATATGAGAGAAAGAAATCAGCGAAGGAGTACAAAAGTAACCAGTGCCTTATTTACCGCCACATACTGTATATTATATTTCGAAATGAGGCAAAAGTGGGACACTTAAAAAAATCGTTCAAGAAGTCTGAATCTATTTGCTAATCTAACTTGAATGCTTTGGCATTGGGAGGTGATCTGTCTGTCTCGAACGTGGCGCACAAACATTTGAATTTATTTTGCATTTCAAGTAATAACCAAAAAAAAAAAAAAGGCGGGGGCGATGGGGGGTAAATGTTCTGGGACGTGCTGTTATGAGAAAGTGATCCAGAGCTGTTTTTTTTTATCATGGCAGGTACCAGCTAACAGTGAATTATTTCCCTATATTTTATTCGTCTTATGCCACCATCATTTGGCAGTAATTAAAATTGTTAATTTATTACCGAACGTCATATATTTTAGAAGGATGTTTGCTTTTATGGAACATCTGTGAGATAAGCTTGTTCCAGTTATAACTGCTATAAACATTTGTCCATTCACTAACCTCTGGATTTACTTCCTTTTTTTTTTAAGGGAGGGACCCCTTAAATAAGAATAAGAAATCAATAAATGTTTGGAAGCAAAATATTTAAAAAAATTGGTGAAGGGTGACTCGAGACCGTTGCACCGTATAGTACTTTTTGAAAATGATTATTAAATATTGAAAAAAAAAAAAAGTAATAGTCTTGGGATTTGGGTGATTTTAATGCTTGACCCACTTAATGCCCTGACAACCCTGAGTTAAAGGTGACCTGGTTTTCCTTTTTTTTTTCTTCTTCTTGCTCAGTTGTTTCAGAGATGCCTCATGAAGGTTCTACATATCGATCTGTGGAAATGTTACCTTTCGTACGTACGAGAGACGAAAGGGAAGCTGCCCAGCTACAAGTATGTGATTTCTGTGCCATATGTTCAAACGGAATGCAAAAAGACACAGGACATATCCTTTTTTTTTTTTTTTAAAAGCTTACTTACAGTCTATAGCGATGTACAGTATATGGATCCTAATCACTGCGTACGTTTATCAGGGAAAAGATGGCACAGGCGTATGATTTTGCCCTGGACAAAATCGGTATGGAGATCATGTCATACCAGGTGAGTGTCTCTTCAGGTGCCGAGTGTTGATTTTCTACAAATATTTTTTCTGTATAACTGATGTCATACTAGCATGTTTTGCTGTCTCTGCAGATTTGGGTGGACTACATTAACTTTCTCAAAGGAGTGTAAGTACGCTACACTTTAGGGAAACCACTTTTGCTTTATTATTATAATTTTTTTGTTGTTCTGCACGGTTTGATCTCTCTGGTCTGTATTATAGTGAGGCCGTGGGCTCGTACGCGGAGAACCAGCGGATCACGGCTGTGCGGCGGGTATATCAGAGAGGCTGCGTCAATCCCATGATCAACATCGAGCAGCTGTGGAGAGATTACAGCAAATATGAGGAGGTGAGAGGTCGTTAGTGAAGGTAACGTGTATCGGGGTCAGTATCGAAGTGGGTATGTTATTCATACTGTAGATCCGATCTTGTGATTTAATGCATGAATAGATATGAAGTTTGATCCGTCTTATTTAATAATACATTCAGTTTCTATGCATACAAGCGGCACAGTGGTGTAGTGGTTAGCACTGTTGCCTTGCACCTCCAGGGTCCAGGTTCGATTCCCGTCTCTGTGTGCATGGAGTTTGCATGTTCTCTTCGTGCTTTCTGGGTTTCCTCTGGGTACTCCGGTTTCCCCCCACAGTCCAAAGACATGCAGATTAGGCTAATTGGCCGTCCCAATATGCCAACAGGGTGTGAGTGTATGTGTGGGATAGGCTCCAGTCCCCCTTGACCTTGTATACAGGATTAAACGGTGTAGACAACGTGTTTTTCTATGCATGAAGATCAGTTTTCTGTGTAATGATTGTATAACTGTTTATGTATTACTGTATGTGGTAAACAGTAAACCTCTTTTGTTTTTTTTTCCCCCACATATTAAAGGGCATTAATATTCACTTGGCCAAAAAGATGATTGAAGATCGGAGCAGAGACTACATGAACGCTCGGAGAGTCGCCAAGGTGGGCGCTTTAGCTATAATCACAATTTCTCAACTCCTCGTTTTGACATTCATATAACCCGGATCACGTTATGGTTGCTTGACCCGTTTTGTAGGAGTACGAAACGGTGATGAAGGGGTTGGACCGAAACGCGCCTTCTGTGCCCCCGCAAAACTCTCCTCAGGAAGCGCAGCAGGTGGAGATGTGGAAGAAGTACATCCAGTGGGAGAAGAGCAACCCGCTACGCACAGAAGACCAAACACTTATCACTAAACGAGGTGACTAGGCCGACTGTCGTTAAACAATGTTTTATGTAGACAATCCAAGCACCTTCTTCTTTGTTGGAGTGGAAAAAATGCTAAGATGAAAATGCTAAAATGAAGCAGGATCGGGAAATGCCGACGTAGTTTAAACCCAACCTGGATATCATCAAGTCAGAAAAACTGCAGTGCATAATGTAGATCACTGACCTGGAGCATTCAGTCCTCGAAGTAAAGTACCAACCTTTCCAAGGATAAATGCATAGTTGAGCTCAATAAACCTGAATACAATAAAATAAAAAAAAATGGGTGACCATCACAAAACCGTGAGCCGGTGATTCCACCACCATCTGAGCGACACTAGACAGTCTCTGGTGTCATTGAGCTCATGACAGATTGTGGCTGGTACTTTCAGTCGTGTTGCGATACCCTGCCCTGTGATGCAGTAGGAGGAGCTTTTGCAGATTGACTGCCCTGTGAGAAGCCACGTTAGCCTTAACTAGAGTTAAAGGCCTCAGGTAGCCATGGTGTGATATCTGACTTCATAAAGTGTATCTGTGATCGTATGTGTATCCCACAGTGATGTTCGCGTACGAGCAGTGCCTTTTAGTGCTCGGCCATCATCCTGACATCTGGTATGAAGCCGCCCAGTATCTGGAACAGTCCAGCAAGCTGCTGGCGGAAAAAGGGGTTTGTGCCTTACCTTTCATTTACACCATGATCGGATGTGTTTGTTCCTCTATAAAGCATTTATTCCATGTTTGTAAGTTCGTGTAAATTGTGATTTCAAGTCAAACTGGGATTTGTTTTCACTAAGCAGAATAACAGAACAAAAAACTAAAACTACCTTTATTTCTCTGTATAATTCACTACTACACTAATGCACTTATCCCTAGTGCTTGGATACCATCAAGGTCGAAGGTTTTCTCAGTGTGTCGGAGCCATGAACAGACGAAATGATTAATGTCTGAAACTCTGGCCTCCCAGGAACTCCCATAATGACCCAAACATGTTGGAATGCCTTGGAGCGAGGTCAGGACTGTATGTGGGATGTGATCGTGTAAGGTGAAAGGTGTTTGTGAATGATAGTGTGCGTGCAGTTCCTACAGACAGATGTGTCTCTACTGCAAGTATCGGGTCTACCACTTGCTTAGCGTTCACAGAAGTCTGTAAGATGTTTGCACCATTCAAATATTTTTTTTCTGCTAAGAGACGAAAAAAAATCCTACTGCGCTTTGAAGTCGTCTTCAATAAATATCAATAAATTTTATGCCTTCATTTGATTGTAATTTCATTACAAGTCCCAGTTTGACTCGAACGCCCATGTACGTTATAGCAGCTATAAATGGTCATTCCCTTACTAACCCCTTTTTCCTCTGTCTTAAAGTTAATAAAAGAAAAAGACTCATAGCTTGTCATGTTATAAAGAAACCGCAAAATGTTGAATTATTTTTTTCCCACGTCAACTTTTTATTGTTCATTTTTAGGCTGTTCACTATTATAACAGCTGTTATAGGAAATTATTTAATGCTCTCTGACCAATCAGAATAGAAACAACTTCAATAAAATACCCACTCTGTCTTCGTAGGACATGAACAACTCCAAGCTGTTCAGCGACGAGGCTGCTAACATTTACGAGCGTGCCATTTCAACTCTACTAAAGAAAAACATGCTGCTGTATTTCTCTTTCGCCGATTACGAAGAGGTGAGGTCTTTACCTCTGAGCGCACGTCTAACCCCGTGTGATTATCTTAAGCTTCTCGAGTATAAAAATCACTTTCGCTGTGCCGTGTGTTCCACAGAGTCGTATGAAATATGAAAAAGTGCACAGTATATACAACCGCCTCCTAGGCATAGAGGACATCGATCCAACCTTGGTGAGTGTCGTTTCATCAAAAAACAACAACAACAAAAAAAAGGAACTTTAATCGTATTAACTATTGAAAGTCGTTTCGCTTCATTTGAGAAATGCTTGTTTTGCTCAGGTTTACATCCAGTACATGAAGTTCGCCAGGAGAGCAGAGGGAATCAAGTCGGGCCGTTCCATCTTTAAGAAGGCCAGGGAGGACGTCAGGACGAGACATCACGTTTATGTCACGGCTGCTCTCATGGAGTATTACTGCAGCAAGGTGATGCCTAGACTCAAGTGTGAAGCAGTTTTATATCAGAGCCAGGCGACTTCATGCGTGTGATTTATCGGAAAGTATTGATTAATTATCTGTACCATTAGTGGTATTGATGTGATCCATCTAATACTGCATTGTTCATAGGGATTTGTATAGCAGATGACAATATATTTAGTAATGCAAGTTTCCCATGCAGAGGTTTTTTCTTGGAAAATCTTCTGAAAATATATAATTGTATATATTGTAAGTGAGAACAGGAATGGGCTTCTTTTGGTCACATTCTATCCATCCGAGCTCTCTTTGTGAACAATTTGTGACCGCAATGTCTCTTGGCTTCATACAAGCAGTCGTTTCCCTCTAAAGGGAAGTTATATTTGCTGAAGACCTCAAACTTCTTACAACGTACACCCAGGCATACATCCACTCGTACGCTGTGGGAAGTTTAAAACTCCCGTTAGTCTACAGTAAGTGTAACTAGAATTATGGATGTAAACCAGAGTACCTGGAGGAAACCCACCAACCACGGGGAGAACATGCGCAGTATACATGTATGTATGCACACACAGACCACGAGGCAGGAATCGAACCCTCGACCCTGGTGCAGTGTGAAGCCACAGTGCAAAGCCCTACGCCACTGTGCTGCTCCGTTAAAAATAATAATAATCATTTAGTTTTATATATATTGCATGAGTACATAGTTTGCCTTCATATCTAAAACTTCCTCCGGGTCAGATTAAAAAAAAAACCCCAGACATTTATTTAGAAACATCTGCTCACCTCTGGCATCACATACTGTACATGTTTTATCCATGTTTTGGATAGATACTGAACACTAGAGGGCGTATTTAATTGTAAATATCATTGTAAGCCAAGCTGTTTATTTGACTCTGGTGGTTTCTTCTAATAAATGCTAACCAGACATTTCATAGAAAGCTTCACCATATCCTTGATGATGTGATTTTTTCCCGTAAATGACATTACATTTTGAAATTCATTCATGCATTAGACTGGTATTATGTAGATCATAGGGCATACGAATCATGTTTTGAACTACAACGACTAGTCTTTTATCCTGAATGCACGTCTATTCCCAGGATATGCAATAAGTCCGTTGACTTTGTGGAACTGACTTGTCTTTTTTCTGTGTCTTCATCAGGACAAATCGGTAGCTTTTAAGATCTTTGAGCTTGGATTAAAGAAATACGGAGACATCCCTGAGTATATCCTGGCATACATAGATTACCTCTCTCATCTCAATGGTAAGTAAGATCTGTGTATTTTTCCACCACTTTGTTGTCCTTTTTTTTTTTTTTTTTGTGGACACCTGTCCTCACTGTTTCCTCTGATCAGCTGCCAAACAAACTTCAACAAATATTTGTTGTCACCACTTCTATATCCTTATGGGGATGTCATAAATATCCTGTTTTATCATCCCGAAGTTCCTCTTTTGGTCTTCGCATCAGGACACAAACATCATGATTTGTTGGTCATGTGCTTTCAGTGTTTGCTGAAAGATGTTTATTGGTTATTTTAAAGAATATGAATCTTAGCTCTAATTACGCACTAGTCCGTATGTAGTTCTGCCCTTGTTGTCGTGACCCTGTTACTCATAAACATGTTTACTCGTCAAGGTTGAAGCATTTTCAGATGGCCTCTTGTCAAATCAGACGGACAATATAACTCTCCCCCCCGAGTGGATAGTGCAGAGATTGTGTTTGCGCTGCCATAAACAAAGCCGCAACTATCTTGTCGCTAGGCTATTAAATGCATTTCTGCTTCTGCCAGTATGAATTCTATCAAAAGTGTCTCTGATTGTGTTCTTTTGATTTCTTTTTCTTCCCAGAGGACAACAATACAAGAGTCCTGTTTGAGAGGGTTCTCACTTCCGGAAGTCTTTCTCCTGAAAAATCAGGGTTAGCGAGCTATTTGCTTTGTGTCGTCATGAGTAATGAATAACATATTAGGAGTAACTGCTTATGTAAATGCATTATAATGGACGTTAAAAGGTTTCGTGTAGTTTTAACACGGTGTGTTTATTCGACAGGGAGATCTGGGCACGCTTTTTAGCATTCGAGAGTAACATTGGAGACCTGGCCAGTATCCTGAAGGTGGAGCGGAGACGCTTCCTGGCTTTTAAGGACGAGTACGAGGGCAAGGAGACGGCTCTGTTGGTGGACCGGTACAAGTTCATGGATCTGTACCCCTGCTCCACCAGCGAGCTCAAAGCGCTCGGGTACAAGGTGCGATTAAAGCCTGTTTTCTGTCTCGCTGTGTTTCAGCAGCCACGTGTATACCTCATGTATAATTTCCATTAAGATTCTGCAGCAGGAAAAATAAAGGTTTTCAGGTATTGAGGTCCTTTTAAATAAGTAGTAATTATAAATTAAAAGCCATTGACTTAAATTTAAAAAGGGAGTTTTTTCCCCCGATTTTCACTAGGGGGCTCCCACATTAAGACTACTACTACCAGTCATGCCAAACATAACACATTACACATGAATTTGTAATGTTTTGCACAGATGTTTTGAAACATCTGACGACGTATTGTAAAGTGACCATGTCTGGAAGCCCCGCCCTCTAATCTTTAATCACATTCTGTTTTGATCCGTCCACGTGCCATCCAGCCAATCAGCGACAGATACTGCCCACCTTGGAGGAGTCGGATTGCCAGCTGGAAGCCCAGTTGACAATCACACACTACAGGCAATTTGGAAATGCCTATAAGCTTAACCTGCATGTCTTTGGTCATGTGGCAAACTCCATGCACACAGACCCCAAGGTGGGAATCGAACCCCGACCCTGGAGGTGCAAGGCGACAGTGCTAACCACTAAATCACCGTGCCGACACAGAATCATTTAACCGCCATTGATTTTAAACAAGTTCTTTCTTTCTTTTAAACAAGTTTGCATAAGACTTGGAGGTCTCCAACATGTGTCGGCTAATTTTCCGGACAGGCCTGCATTCTGGAATGCTCGATTTTCTTTTTGTTTCACTCCTTTTCCATACACACTGTTTCAGTGTCTGTAGCTTTAAGTTAACTGCCTCCGAGTCCCGCTTTGAGGAATTGCATTTCCCTAGTCACCCAGTGAACGGATACATCCATTTTCAGGACATTATCAAACTGCTAACCATTAAAGGCTAGCCTAGTACCTTTTTAAAGGGCTAAAGACTGCTAGGTTAGCTGTTAGTCACTACTTACTACTACTGTAAATAAAAATGGCTGCCAGAGAATGGCAAAACTGGGCGGAGCTAAATACTGACCCTGGCTACAAAAAAAGGGGAATAGACAAATATTGAGACAGTTAATTTCTAAAAAAGACTAGAAAGTCTGACGCATGATAGGTCCCCAGTTTTCATGATGGTTTATACTGGTGAACAGTTTAAGATGAGACAGTACAGAGTCTCTGCAATCATCACTGTATGAAGTACCAGACAGACATGGTGTACTAATTTGGTTGCCAGTAGCCTGACAAGTACAGCACAGCGTATTAAATACACAGGGCTACAGTATTCGTGACTACTTTGTAGACACCATGTTTCATTAGGGTCGAATTTATAAATTTATTGTCCTGTTCTGTTTATTAGGACGTGTCCCGGGCCAAATATGCCTCTCTGATCCCAGAGGCTGTTGTCGCTCCTTCTGTCCCAACGCTGAAGGATGATGGAGATCGTAAACCGGAGTATCCCAAACCAGACACCAACCAGATGATCCCCTTCCAGCCTCGGCACCTTGCCCGTAAGGAACACCATGATCTTTTTAAATGTCCTTTCTAATGTTACTGTTCAGCCTTCAGACTAATAACACTACACAGGACAAATAAACTGTTTATAAAGTATTCAACGTGTAAAGTATTCAGGTTTCGATCTCCAAAGCTTATGTTTGTACTTCACTTGCTCTAGATCAAGACACACAGTGCAAGTTCCTTGTTGATGTCTTTATCCTGTGCTCTTCTATAATGGCATTGTGTGTTTGTGTGTGTGTATGGCAGCTCCTGGCCTGCACCCTGTTCCTGGAGGGGTGTTTCCTGTGCCTCCTGCTGCTGTGATCCTCATGAAGCTGCTGCCTCCTCCAAATTGTTTCACAGTGAGTATAGCCCACTATAGTGCAACAGTCAGAAAGTGATAGACTTTATTCATTAAGGTTGTGTTGAAACAGATCTGAGCATACGCAGCGCTGACCTGCGACTTGTCTTTTATTACTATTTGCCGTTATAAATGTGCCAGGGTCAGGGTTTGTTTCCCACGTGGGTCTGTGTGCATGGAGTTTGCATGTTCTCCCCGTGCTTGGTGGGTTTCCTTCGGGTTTCCTCCTGTCCAAAGGCATGCAGATTAGGCTAATTGGCGTTCTCAAATTGCCCATAGTACATGACTGACCATTGGGGTTCGAGCTTCGAAACGACGGATGTATCTCCAAGGTGGTGGAGTATGCATCACCCAATGTACCGTATGGCATGTGGACGGACCAAAATACCTCCCTAGTAGTCATACATGCTTTGAAACCATGATGTATAATTTATTTACCTGCGAATAAGGAAACTGGTGAAATGTGTATGTATGCTTATTTTACTGTCAGATTTGATTATGCACCTTTAATGACCATTGTGTTTGTTAAAACATATAATATTGATGTTCGCGGGAAGCAATCCCCGTTCCACTGATGGTAGAAGTTAAAAAATCCCAGGTTGAACCTTTCTATGGTCACCATACACCGTACTTCCTGAAGTCCTGCAGATCGATCGAATTAGCTAATTATCAAGTTAAACTCAAGTATATCAAAGGCGCATCTTAAATCTGGTTGCTTCGTTGTTATTGTATAAGTGTATTATCTGATCTTCAGTTCCCCATGAATGTTTTTATGGAAATCTTTCGTTCCCTCACAGGGTCCGTTCGTCCAGGTGGATGAGCTGATCGAGACGTTCAGAAGATGCACTCTGCCAGAAAGTACGTGCTCCAAACATACTAAGTTTATACCAATTTAAATGTTTTCCAAGAAACTAAGTAAGTTATTGTTGGTGCACTTAGGCTACAAGCCGCATTTCTCAATTCTGATTTTTGGTCACATCAGATCTCATGATGTTTCACTTTATCATTACAAGCAACTTTTATCTGACTCTAAGGTGGACGATTGAGCTTCATCTGGGTTAAAACTTTACAATAAAACTTTTTTAAAACTCTAAAAAAAATGTTTTGCAAAAGTATGCTTAGGGATTCTGCTCTGCAGGATGACAAGCAGTTAGCTAGCTGTATTAGACGTCCAGAAGAAGGAAGGAAGATACGCGGCTCACTTTAGCAGCTATTGATAGCGCTGCTATGAAATCCCCACGCTGCCGGTACTGACCGATGATATCGGCGCCCTACACATGTACAGAGGCAAAACGTCACATGAATTCCAATCTAACTGTTCTTATTCAAGCAGCATGACCAGATATCAGATATATATCTGATCTAAGACCAAGGCCTAAAAAAATCTGATGTGTCATATTAGCGTTAATAAAATTAGGTTTGAGTCACTTTAGTCAGGTAATGTGAACATAGATAGCCTCTTAGGTGTGATTAGGACGTTCTCGAGAACGTTAGCAGCTTGCTTCATTTATGGAAACTTATGAAACTACATACAAACAGTATTTAGTTTTGGAGTTTGACCATGAATGAAAGTGTTTAACAAAACAGCTAGTGCATATTTGCCATTAATGATGGGGTTGTGCTTTTTTTTTTTTTTCTTGGAAAATGTTATGGATGTGAGAAGAATTGTTGTTGAGTTCTTGAGTGTTCAGTAATGAATTTTGATGTTGATGCCTAATGGTGGTTTGTTAGGATTTGTTTTTTATATTGTCCCTGTTTAATGAGAATTCTAGCTTAGGCCAATGGTAGCTCAGTGTTTAAGATGTCGCATTAGTGATCGGGAGGTCATGAGTTCAAATACCGGCACTGCCACGCTGCAACCTTTCGGCCCTTGAGCAAGGCCCTCAACGGATCAGTTATAAAATTCAAATCACGCTTGTCAAGTGCATCTTCCAAGTGCTTTAAATGTAAAATATCAACGTTGAGGTCATTAGGTACCTACAGTATGTCATAGGTTTTGGTGAAGTCTGATGTGATGGTGTTGAGGTTTGGTGTTTGTTGGTGGTGTTGGCTTGTGCATGTTAATTTTTGGTTCTCCTCCTGAGACCTGAATGTCCTCATATGAGGATATGACATTTTCTCCCAACTTCATTGTCTATATACTGTATATCCTTGTAACATCCTCATATGAGGAATTATTTTGCCAAAAATTCTTCCTGGTTGAAGACATTGATTAAGTTTTATAGTTTAAACAGTAAACAGTCATTAGAAATTGCAATGTAGATGACAGTATAGTCTGGGGGTCAGGTATATATTGGTGTTTGGTGAAGTTTTCTGTTGGTGAACGTTGTTTATTAGTAATTGTTATAAGATTGCTGGTGATTTCTGGTTGCTTAAGAATGTTGGTCATTAACGCAGGTGATGATTTTGATGAATGTATTCATGAGAGTTTTGTGTGTTTATTGATGAAGTTTGCTGTAGAATGAAGTTTAGCATCAAATGGACAGTGTATGCTTGGTGAATGTTGATGGAAATTGTATGGAAATTATATACTTTTACTATTTAAGTATTTTTGTATTTAATAAAGTGTTCGTGTTGGACGGTTAGTATTATCAAGTTCTTTAGACTGTTCAATG
>JAOVVA010000037.1:29928778-29939800 GCA_028565275.1 Leiocassis micropogon
TATATATATAGAGAGAGAGAGAGAGAGAGAGAGATATTTGAACTTCTGTTTACTTATTGATGGCTCAAGGACGCAACAGGGCAGCTTGAAAATGGGGGGATTTAAATGTATTTTTAAATTATCTTATTGCTAAAAATAAAAATATTATTGACAGGTTTCCAACTAGACTATACCATGTTGCTTTCTTTTTCCAGCCCTCCTTATTAACTAATATCAATACTCATTTAAAATATCTGCTTTGGACTGTGTGGGGAAACTGGATCACCTGGAGGAAACCCAAATTCTTATCATCATAGTGCAAAATACAGTTTTATTGCCACTGTTGCTATCCAATTCACCCTATTCTCAGTATCTGAACGATACCAGTCAGATCGGTGACATCGCTACTGACAACGCCTCGTTTCAATCGCCTGGGGGTTACCCTACATCGGTTCACCCTCAGGTGGGAATGCCACTCCTCATTCACAGCAACCAGACGCTGCCGTGTTTGGCCAACAAGACAGTAAATAATCACTGAGGGGCTTGTTCCCATGATGACCCTGACAATACAGTGAGATGGGAAAACATAGCTTTTCCACAACAATACCCTAACAGCAACAGACAAGCAGCAGTGACAAGGAGAGACACAGAGCCAAGATGAAATACAGAATATCTGGCGTCAATTCAAGCAGAGACAGGTCCAGCTGATATATCCTTAGGGGGACGCTAAAGAAGAGTTAATAGTTAAGTTGTCATTTGAATTCAGACACACACACACACAAGCACGCACTCTTACTATCCGTGCGAGGACTTTCTATTGACATAATCATCAAACTTTAACCTTAGTGCACAGATAGGACTTTTTTATTATTATTTTTTTTTTTACTTTTGCTTGTAAAATTAAAAAGCTGCGTTTTTGTAGGACAAGCCAAAGGTTCCCCACAAGGTCTGTAAAATATTTCTAACTTTCTGGGAATATTTGGTCCCCACTATGATATACAGTACAGACATGCACTCCACTCCAGCACACACACACACACACACACACACAGGCTTGAGTGCATGCTGTAAATTCTAAAAACCTGTCAGAAGCTATAGCAACCAGTTTCATTTTCAAATATCAATACTATATTAACAGACAGTGTCAGTAAAATACATATCTTAAATACAGATTACATCTGTATACAGATCATTCTTTTATTTATGACTTTATATTTCATAACATTGTTGCATGCAGCTGTTTACGCGCGCGCACACACACACAAATTATTTCTTGCAGACCATTTACACTTACATAATAATAATCATAATAATAATAATAATAATAATAATAATAATGACACTATAATTCTTGTTAATGACATGTAAGTATAAAATGAATTCAGAAAAAAAAGTAGAATTATATCAAATGTGTATATACAGTAAGTATATGTATATTTCTTTACACGCACACTGCAAAAGCTCGAGTAAAAACGACTAAAACACCCCATTAACGAGTACATTTACTTGAAAAGCAGCTTGAGATTATTGATTGAGATCATGTTACCTGGAGGTCGATGCATGACACACACCCGGCTGGAAATCCAAACTGATTCACTTACAGAGAGCAGCGCGCGGCGCTCACACACTCTGACTCCACCCACTGTCGTATTAGACACGCCCCCCCAAGCCAGGATTGCTGCGCTAATTTGCATAACAATATGGCCGCCGAAACTTTAGCTGTAATATTGTCTGCCCAAAGGTTTCAATTCATTCCAGTGACTTGCAAATACAAGTTCATACAGTACCAGTCAAAAGTTTGTATTTATTTTCTACATTCTAGAACAATACTGGATATTTTTTTTCAAAACTATTTTAAGACAGTTGCTCAGCTGTTCTGAAATAGTTCTCACAAGAACAGTATTGTGTCAAGTGCATTTTCAGAACCCATCAAGCACCATGATGAAACTGGCTCTCATGAAGACCATGCCTTGAAAGCAAGACCAAAACTTACCTCTGCTGGAGAAGTTCATTTCGAGTTACCAGTTACCTCAGAAATCACCAATTAACAAACAGCACCTCAGATTAGAGCCGTTATTAAGGCATTACAAAGCATAAAAGACACATCTCAACATTCAATTCAATATTCAAAAGGAGATTAATGCATATTTCGGATGCCTTCAAAAAAAATTTACAATGTAGAAAAAACAATCAGGAAAGGCCATGGAATTTTTGACTGGTTGTGTATATACTTTATTTGGCTTAAAATTTTGGTATTCAGCTTATATTTTACCTCAAAAAGAATATACATTATAATTTAAATAGCTGAATGTTTACACATCGATTAAAATATCCATTTTGTTAATTCCAGTTGTTTAATATGACAAATCCTAAAAAGAAGAAGAAGAAAAAAACTATCCTAAAAGGATTTTTTATAATATGCAAAATTTTCATGGACATTTCCAAACATTTAATAAACGCATATCTAATCACGTGACCCAGGTTTATTACGAGGGACGTTCGACTTTTCAACTTTTAAAGAATCCCTAAGGTAATTACAGATATCCAGCAGGGAGACAGTAACACAAAGACAGGTTTGTTTGACAGTAAGTTTTTTTTTAACGATTCCACACTGTATATCTTGCATATAGTCAGCAGACACAAGGTAATGTGAGAGCTGACTCAAAGTTACTAGTACAATGCTGAAAACAAAAAGCTACAAGCTGTATATGAAGAATATAAATATGTCAGTCACAAGTTAAAAAAGCATAAATTAATAATTCCTTGCTACAGTAATGTGTTTCACTAGTTCTTGGATATCATTAAAATATAAATAGAACGTTTTCTTAGTATGTCAGAGCCCTCATCAGACTGCTTGCTTCACTTCTGAAGCACCGGCCTCCCAGGAACTCGTTTACAAAACCTCCCACCCAAGTTTCTGAAATATGGAAGTATTGCTGGTGGATGATTGTTTGTACAGTTCCCTCAGACAGAAATGTCTCTTCCAAAAGCTGGCGACAAGCTAGCCATCAATTTTCAAGGATCAGGTGTTCAACTCACCGAATGTTTACAGGATCGCCTGCAGTGAGCTCTTTCAAACGTTTGCACCATTTAAATGCTTTACTGCGCTTAAGAATTTTGTCACTGTACTGTGATTGAAATCTTCTGTAAATGGCAATCGGTTTTCTGTCTGAATTCATGAGAAATTTCATCACAAGAACCTGTTTGACTTCAATGCCCCTAGCATATTCTTTGAGGGAGGCAAAAACACTGACAGCTGACCAAGTGAACAAGAACGAGACACAAACAAATAGTAAAAGTTACTGCAAAGCAAGACTCCAAACTCTTTTTAATGAAGGCAGAGTTCTCATAGTTCAGCAGGCTGAAAGACGTCATTTAATAGATTTTTTATGCACATCAACCCACAGCACCCAAAGGATCTGCTGCCAGCGTCTTGGTGCCAGACACCACAGGCTAGCCACAGAGGTCTTGTGGAGTCGTGCCCTGTGGGGCCAGAGTTGCCCAGGCAGCACAAGGGGAACCTACACAATACTGGGCATAATGTTTTCGACTGTAATGTTACGGCTGCTCAGAGTAAAGCGCTTGAAGGTTTGTGTCTATGTGTGCCCTTTTCCCTCTCTGCCCCACTTTTTAAATGATAGCAGGTTTATTACACACTAAATATCTGTAAACCATGATCCATGTAACTTGACAATAGTGTCATCTGTGTACTTTAAATTGTATCTTTTGGTATGCAGGTTTCTATGGGCAATTAAGTCAATTCTAAACAGAAGTTTGATAATACACAACATTGTGACTAGAGACAATAATAGAAATGTATTTACTCCTTTATAGATAGGATTCTTCAAACATAATTCTTTATTTCCTTTGCACTGAACGTTTCTTGTGTTTCTTTTGACCTATTAGACTGGACCAGTCAGGTCGTTAACAACTTATAATTACATTAAAATACGTGTAAATACAGGAAAATGTTTAAAAAAGCCTGAAAGACCATACTCCAGAATGGAGGCGCATTTTACTGTGGTGCAGATGACCTCATTTAATGTTCAACCTTGTCTAGTCAACCACACAGGAGAAGTACTAAACTTGTTGCATTACATCCACTTCTACAGGAGGTTGTTGGAGTTCCACGAGGACATTTGCACGTCTTGAATGCACAAATACTCCGGTTGTGTATATTAAAGCAGTGTTAACACATTCTTTTCCTCATTTTGCAGCCGATGGCTAAAAGGCATAAGAGATAAAGATGGCCATGTTTTGTTTTTCCTGTGCAAGTCCGTTTACTCAAAAAGTGCTCTTTTTTTAAACTGTCATTCCCCTGAATAACATGGATACTGGAATGGAATGTCACACTTCACTGCATGACATAAATACAGGATAATGATAAGCACGAAGCAAATACACTGGATGATGCAGGCTAACTAGTCTGAACAACAGAACGCCATGGAAGAAATCAGTGAAAACAATTGAATATGAACTTTAAACTCTACACTATAATGCAATTTAGAAAAGTAAAGAAGATGGTTATAAAGTACATGGCAAAATATACTCGCCATAATGTGGCAAATTGCAGTACAATAACATTGTCTAATGTGCAAACCTTCATATACATAAGTACTTTTTCATGAGCATAATGGGTGAATTAACACTTGGAAGGCAAAATTCTAGTTGTTGAAAATGGCTGTTCCATACCATTACAAGATCCAGATCCAGGTTAAATATCCTCCATTAATTTTTTTTCCTGCATATTAATTTCAGTCTAATGATGTTTCTCCTGTTAGTCATCAGAAAGGCCTTGCCTACATAACAGAGCGATAATAGGACTTCTGTCATGTTTGACTAAGAAGCATGTGATCACGAGCGACAACAGACTCACATTAAGAAACCGTTGCGCAGGAAAGCACAAAAGCATTTTCCTATTTACAGTATGCTCCCTGAAGATAACACACACACATGGTCTATGAAGACAGCAGTGTCAAACAAACGCACATGGAACGCTGTAAACAGTGTGGGAAAGCGTGTGTGTCCGGGATAATAGAACGGAGCTGTAGGGAAACCAGTCGGACGGGGGAGGGACGGGATGATTTTTCACTTCTTTCTTCTAAACAAGGTGCTTTGTTGAGGATTTCAAAGCAAGAAGACAGAGTAAATTTGCCTTTCAATGCAGCAGTGCTGTTTCTCATCAGGGGGTTCGGTTTATCAGCACGGCGCTCAGCTGAAAGTTCTAACCTCCATCCAGCACGGCGAGAGCTTTAGCATGCTACTGTACATCACTGTGCTTATTAAAAACAGTCTGTATAGACTTTATATAGTGCTTAAATGATAGAAAGAAAGATTGTTGATCTAAAGTATATAATGCTTGTACACAACATGTAAAATATATTAACAAGTGTTAAATCTATAGTTAAAGGCTCATAGTATTAAGTCACTCACTCATCGTCTATACCGCTTATCCTGTATGCATGATACAGGTCAGGGCCCGTATTCACAAAGCTTCTTAAGCCTAAAAGTTGCTCCTAGTGATGCAGTTCTAAGAAAATTCTTAGAATTATGGCATTTTCTTAGAATTTCCCCTTAAATTTAGGACTAAATCTTAATAAAGATGAAAATGATTCATGAAACATCTAAACCCTAAAAACACTGAACTTCTAAAAGTAAAAAGTAAACACTGTTCTTCTGTCCAATTTGGTTTTCTTGTTGTTTTACTTTCTTCCATCTCTTTTGGATTGTTGGCTACATACCATCCAAAAGTGCAACCTAAACAGACTGTCCTGCAATCATGTAAATTGGTAAAAGGTAAGTCGTCTTCTGAAATATATTACAAGTAATAAAATCAGTATGGTAAATAAATGTAAGAACTTAAATATAGTAACTACTGTGTGGAAATCGGTTGCTTCAAAAGTAGCCCCTTTTTAACATTTGGCTGTTTAAATATCTTTAAGATATTTAGCCTATAAAAGAAACGTTGCATAAAGTAGACTGTAGTCATGATTATACAATTTCTTTATATACAAACATTATGATTTCACTGTCTGTTCTATTATCATATATTCTATTTTCACAAAGAGTGCATTTCAAGACCTTTACAGAGGTCAGAGGTTATTTTTTTTATCAACCGATCGCAGTCCTTGAATTGATTGCTGCATCATCCCTAGCAACGGGTTCAACCACACCTCCTCACTAAGATAAAGCTTTTTGTACGTTCCTTACTCAGAGTTGCTCTGAGAGGTTTCCTAAATCACTTTTAGTGTAGGACTCCCAGCTAGGACTCCCAGATAGGAGCTCTCTGAGAGAATTCTAAGAAGCTTTGTGAATACGGGTCCTGGAGCCTATATCAGGATACTTAGGAAATGAGGCAGGGTACACCCTGGATAAGGTGCCAATCCATTGCAGGGCACACACACACACTCACTCATTCACACACTACAGGAAATTTGGGAATGCCAATTATCCTAATCTGCATGTCTTTGGACTGTGGGAGCAAACTGGAGTACCCGGAGGAAACCCACCAAGGTGACAGTGCTAACCACAAAGCCGCCTCATAGTATTAACTGTAAAAAGAGAAAGACTGAGAAAGATGTTGGGCTTTTTAGATTAGATGAGATATAAATTAAATGGCTAGATTGTCACATTTTCAACAAAACTAAAAAATATTTTTTTTTATTGAGATCAAGTGATGTATACTGGCTATTAATACACCTTTAATATATGATTTATTACATTTTGACAGTGAGTGCCTAGATCAGTTGTTTGATTTGCTGGTTCACAAAGAGTTGGAAAGACAGGTTTGCCTAGTAAATCTAATCATAGAATCATACAGAGTATGTAATGTAGTTCTTTTCATTATATAGACTTACCTTTAAGTCCTGTTTAAACCAACATTCGGTGAGTGTCACAGTAATCCTTCTAAAAATGAAACGTATTTACCAGGAAAAAAAAAGCAAAAACAAGTGCTGAAAAAAAAGTCCTTCTATTAGACACCCTTCCCACGTGACTGAAAACTGGTTCTACAGCTCTCCTCTGTTTCTCTGAAGGAATGAGTGCAATGTCATTGTTATGTAAAACAGCTCCCTGTGTTTGCTGAGTTTATAAGTCAGCATGTCACTCACTCATCACTGTAACTTATCCCGGTTTCAGCTGAAACACCTGTCGGTTTGATTTCCTTGCTAATCTGGCAACAGCATCAGAACTGGCTTTGCTTCATTATTCGGGCTTACTTATCAAACAAAACACAATCACATTATTTAACCCCTACGCTCTCCTCCCAGGGAGGTTTATCAGCTCAGCAGTAGGAGGTTTGGTTAAGTAGGTGTATAGCGGGAAGTTTAATATGGCATCAAAAGCAGGAGAGTGACGGGTAATTGTGATAATTAATGAAGGGTAATGAAGGTGTCTTAGTTGTTACAGTACAATTAACCTCATTTAATTGGAAACAATATTAATCTAATTTAAACATCTAGTACAGTACAGTATGTACAGTACCAGTCAAAAGTTTGGACACACCTTATTTCCTGATTTCCGATGCGGAAGGCAATAATCTCCTTCCAACAGTTGATATTGAGATGTTTCTGCTACTTATGCCCTGTCAAGCCTTCATAACGGCTCTAATCGGAGGTGTTCTTTGTTAATTGGTGATTTCTGAGGCTGGCAACTCTAAATAACCTTCTCCTCTGCAGCAATGGTAGGGTTTGGTCTTGATTTCCTGGGAAGATCTTCATGAGAACCAGTTTTATCATGGTGCTTGATGAGTTTTGGAAACCCACTCCTGTTATGTTCTTGCAAGAACTATTCGAGAAATAGTTCTTAAATATAAAAATAACTGACCGTTGTTGTTGTTACTTAATTATCTATATTCCATACGTGCTATTTCATAGTTTTGAACAAGTCCTTTGTTTCTTCATCATTTTGCTCTGAAACAATGTGGTCTTTAGAGACAGTTGGAGTAGTTTTAAGGGTAAGGCTGGCGTTTTAGGGCAGGATGTTAGCCATAAAACTTAAAAATTTGCTGCTCTCATTTCTTCTCAAAGTGTGTATTGTACAACATCAGAAACCACGCAAGCAAGTCTTTTTGTGATGCAAAACAATTTCTGAGATGAGTGTGTGGTAATTAAAAGTATGTAGTGTACAATGTGATAAAATGGAATTATATCATTGTTAGCAAGATGTTAGCAAGATTAGCTTTTTGTTTCAGACGGTAAAAAATGGTTTAAAAATGGACTGCTCAGCTCCGTTTGTTGTAAGCCTAAACTTGTTTTTTTGTCCAAGTATCTTAAAATTTCATGGATAGTGCAGAGGATTAGCCGATGCAAGTGATAATATGTAAGTAACATCATTTTGCCACATGCACACCATTGATCTTTCAGTAAACTGACTTTCTGTGGGTTCAAGCTGTTCCACCCAAAACCACCATCTCAGTCTCGGACAATAGGAGCGACAGTATCGACGGTCCGCACAAACAAAATTCCTCCCTGTGCGAAACCAGTGTTAACGATCTTCAAAGCGCCCTCTCAGCTTCTTTCCCACAGATGAGCATGCTCTTATCAATATTCATAAATTTCTCAGCTCTAGGGCAGATTATGATGCGTGGTGGAACAAATCTCGGTTTCTTCCAGCCATGTGCTCTGTGGAATCCCGTACGCCCCTCATCGAAACCAGCAGGACAGTGGGCTTCTTCACCAGGCATCGGCACTGGACATTGACGCCTTTGTTTTAATGCTACAGAGCCTTTCTGACAATCATATTTCGTTCAACAGAGGATATTGTCACAGAGGGAACAGTTTTTCCATGAAACAACTCCGTCGTGGGACGGATTGGAAAGTACCAGCGTGGGACACATTACTGTAAAGCCTGAGGTCATGACCAAGAGTTTTCAAAATTTATTCTAACGCAGATGTCATTGACACGATACTTAAATATTACAATCTTGATTTAATGATTTAGTAAACAAACTGTTTAAAAACGTTCTTGTTATTGAACAATAAAAAAAAATGAAACAGTTCTACAGAATGAGTTATCATTCTTAATAACTATGCAAACATAAAGATAAAACATTGGTGTAACAAACATGCATACTGTGATTTAATCCCTCACCATGTGTAATGTGTGTACGGGTTGTTAAGCATTAACCAGCCACTCCCTTTAGAGGCATGAGTGAAAGTACAAGGTGACCCATGGTTCCTCAGAATCACCATACTGTACCTGCACACAGGTGAACCTGAGAGGAAGTGGAATACAAGAGGAATAAAAACACAACGTGTGGAAAGACGACCTGAAACTGCAATTCGCCTTCCAGCTTTCTTTCACACTGTGCACACTGAAAGTTTCACATTTATTCACTAATCAGAATCCAAAAGCAAGCAAATAAATAAGCAGGTTTAAATTATGGGTTTTGCTCAAGGGTTTAATAGTGCTAAATTCCTGCCACTGGACAAAAAATGAACACGATGAAAAGATTTTAACCTGAAAGAACATGGAGAGCTATAACATGACTTTATTTGACACAATTTCCCATTTTCTCTGCAGCATTTCGCTGAAGAAAAACAGCAAAATTAATAATATATACAGCGGGGAAAATAAGTATTTGACAACAACATTTTTATCAGTAAGGGGATTTATAAATGGGTTATTGGCACAAAATTTCCACCAGATGTAGCCATCAATTCATACAAAGAAATCAGAACATTTAAGTATACAAGTTGAGTCATAATAAATAAAGTGAAATGAGGGAATAAGTATTGAATACACTTTATTTAATACTCCGTAGAAAAGCCTTTGTTGGTGATTACTAGACGCCTCTTGTATGGAGAGACCAGTTGTCTGCATTGCTCAGGAGTGATTCTGGCCCATTCTTCCACACAAACTGTCTTTAAATCGTGAAGGTTCCTTGGGCCTCTTTTATGAACTTTGATCTTCAGTTCTCTTCATGGATTTTCTATGGGATTTAAGTCAGGTGATTGACTGGGGCATTTAAGCAACTTGATTTTCTTTCTTTGCAACCACTTTATTGTTTCCTTGGCGTTGTGTTTGCGATCATTATCTTGCTGAAATGTCCACCCTCTTTTCATTTTCAGCTTTCTGGTAGATGGCAGCAGATTTTTATCCAGAATGTCCCGGTACATTTCTCCATTCATCCTGCATTCAATAATATGAAGTCTGCCAGTACCCCTTGGTGAAAAGCAGCCTCAATCATGATGCTTCCACCCCCAAACTTAACTGTTGGTATGGTGCTCTTGGGGTGGTGGGCAGTGCCATTTCTTCTTTAAACATGGTGTGTAGAATGACTGCCAAAAAGTTCAATTTTGCTTTCATCTGACCATACTATAGTCTCATAATAATCCACAGGGTTCTCCAAATACTGTTTTGCAAACTTTAACCGAGCCTTAACATGCTTTTTGTTCTGCAGTGGAGTCTTGCATGGTGAGCGTGCATGGATGCCATGGCGCTTCAGTGCATTGCTTATGGTTTTCTTTGAAATAAAAGTACCTACTGATGTAAGGTCTTCCTGAAGTTCTGCCTAAGTGGTTCTTGGCTCTTGGAGAACTCTCCTGATTATTCTTTGGACTCTTTGGACAGGGATCTTATGTGGAGCACCTGATCGTGGCCGGTTTATAGTGAACTGATGCTCTTTCCACTTCCGAATAATGGCCCCCACAGTGCTCACAGGAACATTCACCATCCCGGAAATGCGCATATAACCATTCCCATCAAAATGCTTTTCAATGATAAGATTACGAAGATCTTAGGAGAGTTCTTTGCTTTAACCCATCATGAAGTCTTTCCTGTGTGCCTTCTGCGTAATTAGGCCATTAATTAGGACTAAAGCAGCTAAAATGAATTAGTACTGATAGGGGCAGGGTTTCTCTCACAATACTGATCACACAATACAGATTTCAGGTGATCTCCTGGCTTTCTATGCCATTTTGCACCTTGTTATCTTCATGTGTTCAATACTTATTCCCTGTGTCAATATTTGGCTTGATGGCTACATCTGGTGGAAATTTTGTCTCAATAGCCCACTTAGAAATCCCCTTACTGATATATATA
>JAOVVA010000037.1:29948141-29962223 GCA_028565275.1 Leiocassis micropogon
GGGATGAGAGGTACTTAGTGCTCCCACATTAATCACGGCTCTACAGCCAATCAGGGGCATCTGTGAGCTCATGCAAGTGGAAGGAGCGGATGGCGCTGTAGTTCGAAAAGATGCAGTCGGCTGGCGTCACGTGGTTCAGATGAAACACGTGATAGTCTTTGGCCCTCCCGACTGAGTGGTAGTAGTGGCCTTGATGTGGGAGCCCCCTAGTGATGGGGAGGAATTGGACGCGACTAAATTAGGGAGAAAATTGGGGAAAAATCCCCACAAAATTAAATTTTTAAAAAAATAAATAATGTGCTGTTCGATTTCAGGATTTCCCAAAAAAAATATTGATCGTGCACACTGAATATTTCAAACTATTATTTCTGAACCTGGCATAAAAATGCAATATCAGCACTAAGGGAAGATTTATAACTGCACTGGAATAAAAACCCAGGGTGAGAATGCATCAGTGAGTGAGGCAGGAGAAAAGGGCAGCATCATTATAATATGACACAATATCCTATTTTTAAGCATTCCAATGCTCCTGTCCTACTTCGTGTTACTGTGTCTTGCAAATTTTGTTTTTACAGTATGCTCTCCTGAATCGGATTGATATCAGGATTTAGCACTCTAGGATTTAAAGAATAAACAGAACTTTGGTTTATATAAATTACAAACTCCTCAGAAAGAATGATCAGCCTCTGAGTGGCGAGTTTGAATCCTGGGTGATGCTGGATGACGCTGGGCCGAGCTGTGTCAGAGGGGAGGGATAGGAGGCACTTAGCGCTCTCACATCAATCATGAATCTACAGACAATGACGGGTGTCTGTGAGCTCAAGCAAGTGGAAGGAGCAGATAGCACTTTCCTGGTGGTTGTAGCCATGATGTGGAAGTGCGGGTGGAAATTGGTTATGACTAAATTAGGGAGGAAATCGGAAAAAAATCTGATCAAAATACTGATCAGACAATAAATCAAATTATGTCCATACCGTTCTCTCTCTCCAGTGTCACCATGACGTCTGCGTCCAGAGCAACGCTGATCAGGAGTTCCACAAAACTCTTGAAGGTTTCCTTCATCGTCCTGGTGTTGAGGAAGCGCGAGGCAAACGGTACCGGTGGTGTAAACTCTGAGATTAGAGAAGAAAGGGAACACTATGACGAGTGTCAAAACAAGGCTAATGATTCTGTAAAATGGTTCTTTTTCAAGAATTCAAAACATGTAACGTGCCAAATAAATAAGGTATTATTTCCATTAAAAATATGAATAGCAGCGCGTTTCCAGCAGTTGGTGAAAAGTCCAAATTGAAAGTAAACTACAGATGCTGCTTGAATAATGAAAATGGGGTCTACATTTTCTACTGGAAACAAAGTACACTGTAGAGGATCAGTAGTTCACCTTCATAACTGAGCGGAGGTTCGGCTTGTGGCCTCACATTTTGTTAGCGTTGTAAAGTCGAAATATCGATTGTCAAAAATTGTAAGCCAAGGATGAGCAGAAGTAAGAGGAGCTATATGGAATATTTGTTGAAGAGGCTAAATATCCTGATTCTATATTAAACTTTTCCCAGATCTTCTTACAATTTTAAGATACTGAACCTTTAAAAAATTGTCATAATGCAAAAGCTTTATGCTTGAGCATAAATTTAGCAAATAATAACAGGAGTAATAACACTCCTACAACATGGGATGCGAATGTGTGGATGGTTTAGAGTGCACCGCCTGAAGGATTATAAAGAAATGGCGATGTTTTAGTGCCTCAAATGCCCCCAAAGTCTTAAAACTCCACTTAACAATGAGCATGTGTTGATCAGTTGCAGGCAAAAGTGCGTGCACAGATCCTACTGCATGTGATTTTCAAGACTAATTAGTGCTTGTGGTTTAATGAGTGGGTGCGAGATAAATTCACTTGCAGGGTTTGGAGAAAAAGGCTGATCAAAGGCTTTTAACATACAAATGTGATTCTGTTGCACTCGGTTACATCCGATCAAGCTGGAAACTAGCCGATTCTGGCCACTGGCTGTGCATATCTGTTATGAACTAAAAAAAATAAAATAATTTAACTAAAAAAATTAATAGATTTTGAACTCAAGTGTAGGGATGCATGAAACGCCATACAAAAGAATCGCAACTTATAATTGATTCGACCCCCTTCTCCCATCTCTATTACTCACCATCATCTTCACATGCGGTTTCCGGAGAAGCCAGCTGTGTCGAGTCTGTGAACTCCTCCTTCCATTTCTTCCGCTTTTTCGGTGGAGGTTCAGCCTTGGCTTTTGCCTGTTTTGGCCTGGCTTTGGACAGGCTTTGCTTTGTGCCGGATTTCGAAGCAGACGAGTCGGACGCTGTCGGTGCGGCAGCTTTTCGGGCGAGCAGAGCCTTCTGAGAACCTCTATGCAAAATACAAAAAGGAAAAAAATAAAAGAAATACATGCAAACCAAGTGCGAATGCTTATGTTAAAATATGTCCGAGCAGACTAACAAATTTGAGTCCACACTGAATGACCTGCATAACAGAAAACCTTCATAAACTGTCTGTCTGCCAAGTTGCTCTTTCTGAAGCCTGACGAGTGGGCTCGCCTTGCTCACGGACAGTTCAAATCTGACAGCAGGCTGAGAAGGG
Organism: Leiocassis micropogon; assembly: GCA_028565275.1. Lineage (NCBI taxonomy): Eukaryota > Metazoa > Chordata > Actinopteri > Siluriformes > Bagridae > Leiocassis > Leiocassis micropogon. The sequence goes on from JAOVVA010000037.1 coordinate 29,950,747, forward strand.
AATGTGCTGCCATTCGCTGCCAGGTCGTTGGTGCTGATGCAAGTGTGTGAGTGTGGGGGGATTCCAATGTATGCAATGTGACTTGGGGTGGGAAAAAACGACTTTCATTGTCCTCTGGCTCATGACATATTGAAGGGAACAACAAGCAAGAAGTATACAGGAAAAAAAGCGAATGCAGTCATACCTCACAGAATGCATGGGCTTGCACCTTGGTTTTCTGTTGCAGACTCGCACATACTCCCGCTTGTTCACAGTGTCAAGAAACTTGACGTATACTCTACGATACATGGTCTTAGCATCTCCAAAATAACCCAGGTACTGTGCAACAAGGGACATAATAGAAAAAATACAGAATTTACACATTATACCATGTTCTAGCATAATAATCACAATATCAGTGCATGTTCACCTGGACCTGTTGGACTAACCAGTTCTTTTAGACAAAACAGATGCACAGAATTTACTACATATAAAAACTTTATAAACAGCCACATTCAACCTAACCAATAGGAATGTATTTTTGATTGATTGATCTATTTATTTACGGTACACCAATCTATTGTGAAACTTGACATAGCATGACACAATACCGATTATATAGATACAGTCCGATGCTCAAGTACAAAATGTGTTAGTTAAAAAGTGTGTAAGCTTAATTTACCCTATGGAGCCATGGTGGAAAAAAATACACATTGTCTTACTACCGTGAGCACTCGAAATGCTATTGCATGCATAATGCATTCCTACATTTTTGTGAAATCATAAGCATGCAATGCAGAGACCTCCTTAATGCACGTGTGAAGGTGCTCTGGCTAATAACAATGCCTTGACTAGCAAGGGTTGACCATATATATATATATATATATATATATATATATATACACTGCACCCCCCCCCATCTGAAATGCAGCATAATTAATGAACGCTTATACATAATGACAACTTTATATACCTTATTAAACAAATTAACCAAGATGTTATCATCTCGTGCGCTTGGTATAGAAAACCTGCCCTCAATATGTACAGTATTTGTCCTCTCCATGACATCTCCAGGGGTTTTGTAGTCCTCCTCAGTACCAAACTTAACTCCTTTGTCTGAGCAAGTAGGCCTGTTATTTATGCATTCTCAGAGATACATTGATTTTTATTTACACTAGCTGAGTTTGTAGAAATCGTTAAAAGGTTGAAGCTAAAAAATAAGCTGACCAGCTGTAATGTAATCAGTGATGATATTATTTCAGGTTGAAGCCCACGTACAAGTCGGCCTGCAACAAAGAGGAACCCCTTCATTTTTTGATTGAAAATTAAAAAATTTAATTACAGGTTTTTAATTCTGAACTGTAATTTCACAACATTTGGTTTGGTGTGACAATATTATATGGTATTGGTTTCCACCAGCCTGATGGCAAATATATTAGGAAATTGTACAACAATTACCTAGTTTATGTTTAACCCTTGTTTACGCCAAGTACTTCTTTCGTCGTCAGTCAAATACACTCTCTGTTCAGTATTTGAGTGAATCACAGGTGAAAAATTGATAAAGATTAAGTTTTGTCTTAAAATTTGCTCAAACTTTAGCGGGTTAAAATTCACTATACAGTGAAACCTCGGATTGCGAGGAACGCGGTTTGCGAGTGTTCCGAAAGACGAGCAAAGATTTTTAATAAATTTGGACTTGGAAAACGAAAGTCTTGCTTTACGAGTACCGAGTATTTACATTGAGCAAGTAGCTTATTAGTAACTTATTTCTTAAATCCGACACATAACTGTTCATAACATCGCTTTTACTCAATATTTTGATTTCACTCATGGCGCAGGTTAAACTTCAGGCAGATATCGAAGTACTTCAAATTTTTTTTTATCAAATTCTGTCCAGCTAGTTTTGCATGATGCTGTGACGTCATCTGGCACATAACTGCTCATAACTACACTTCTACTCAATATTTTGATTCAATTTATGGTGCAGATTTAAGTTTAGGTTTAAAAACCCAAATACTGCAAAGGTTTCCTTAAATTCTGCCAGTTTTGCCGGTTGCTGTGACATAATCTGACATGGACTGGTTTCTGATGCTCCAATGTATGAAACGTAAAGATATAATTAAAATTTAGTTCTCACCAATGTACAGACAAAACCTTTCTTTAATTTGTATAGATTTAACAAAAGAATGCTTGTTTTGGCATGTCAACAATAACATTTTGTTGTAAAAGTTAGTTACAATAAAAGTGCTTGTAACCTCTCACATGTGGCTTAAAAGACTCGAATTGCATTATGGCAGCAATGTGTAGTATTATGTCTCCAATAAAGATGTCAGTATTCGCACCACAACTCTGCTGCAATTCTTTTAGCATGGAAGGTGCATCAAAACTGGTTAGACCTCCTCACATGCCTGACGTAACCAAACAATGTACTTGTCTGACAAAGCTTTTAAAAACACTCACACTGTTGGTAGCCGAAAACACTCGTTTTCCATCTCTCAGCTCGGGTATGAATTTCTGCAGCAAGGCCTTTTGTACCTTCCAAATGGCTGGAGGTTCTATTCCTGCCTTCAATGTCACCTACATACAATAAAATACAAACAGGCCACATTGCAGATCAAATCCAAACATTTTCATGCAACATAATAATAAACAATAATAATTTCTATTGTGCCTTTGACATCTGAAAAAACCCCCAAAAAAAACAGTATGCCTAAATAACTAAATAGGTTATAGGTTAACAGCTTAACAATCTCTCGTAAATAAACACACTGTGAATACTACAGATGGGGGAATAAATGATGATTTCATATATGTTTGCATTGGAGGTGATAAAATGGTAACACTAATATATACAGGTTAATATATAACACTTGGTGTGTGCTCTAAATTATTTATACATTAGAAGACAGCACAGCATCCTTTGTGGAAGAAGCGAATAATTTGTGAAGTTTGTTTCAAATTATAATGAACTCTGAAAACAATTTAACATTGTATCGTTAAACATTTGTAAAATTGTGATACTTATAGAATTGCAATACAAATTGAATCAGCACCTAGGTATTGTGATACCATCAGTATCAGGTGGACCCTGGTGGTTCCCATCCCCAGAGGGTACATTATATGGCTCAAGGTTTCTAAACACCTGACTATTACACCCTTATTTAAGCCTGCGCCCAGACAGTCATCACATTATTGGAAGCAAATAACTGTACAGGATGTACTAGCATTATGATTTCCTCATTTTGAGCATGACAGTGTCCTATGCACAAACCAAGTTTCTTAAATACACGGTGATGGTGGTCAACCAAGGTTGGAGCAAAACCTCAACTCCACTGAACACCTTTCGGGATGACCTAGAATGCTGGCGGCACCTCAGGCCTGCTTACCCAACAATAGTGCCTGACCGTAATACTGCTCTTGTGGCTGAATAAACACAAATCCCCATAACCAAGCTCCTAAAACTAGTAAACTACCCTCCCCAGAACGATGGAGGTTATTATAACAGCAAAAGGAGGACTAAATCTTGAATGGGATGTTCAATAAGAACATATGCATTTGTCGGTCAGGTGTCCACAAACATATGGCCATATGGTTTATTTAGATAAAATAGAGTTTAAAATACCAATTAAAGACCACATTTTGTAAAATGTTCCATGACGAACCAGCGATCTCCGGATGATAGGGCGAGTGCTTTACCACTGCGCCACTCGGAGGCCTCTGTTGTATTATTTTAAGCCTACAGTAGTGTAAATCAATGTGGAGATATTTATTATCATGTACATACAACACACTTATCTGACAAAGAAAGACATTCAATCTAAGTTATTTACATACCTGGAGGCTTTCTATGTCCTCATTTTTTACCACAAACTCATCACGTTCTCTGTACATGCCCTCCTCTCCGCTGTCAGACAGTTCCTCATCCGTGAGGCCTTCGATAGCTACAGTAGTCAGGCATATTGCAAGCTTGTTGGGAGGTATGTTCTTCACCAGTTCCTCCACTGGCATGTCATTCAGTGCAGGCTTTTGCTGCTCCTTTTGTTTTGCATCTACAGACTGTGCACTTGATGACTGATCTTGACCAGTGCCATCACTTAAACTTTTGCTGTCTAGAGACAGGACACTATATTATTAAATCTTACCATTACAAAAAACGAATTAGAGATAAGAAGGCATTAGGCATTAACAGTAAATACACACCTGAGGGTTGCTTCTCTGTGGACTCGTCTAAAGAAGAGAGTGCAGAACTAATGCTCTTTTGAAGGTCTTGGTTTTTACCAACGGATTCATCTTCGTCTGACGAGAAAGATGGAAGTGTCTCCAGGTTTTTCTGAAGATCCTCATCCAATCGTTTAGTAGAGCTAACAGTATTGATGTCTGGTGAAACGACTGGAGTTGATAGTGGAATGGGTTTAGGGGGCAGTGGCAATTGATTAAAAGGTCTTTTGGGAACTGAAGGCTTTCTTGAGCGGTTGGGTGACCGTATGGGTGGTGATGAGAATTGTTGCTTGGGTCCGGATTTAAGAAAGTCCAAGAAAGATCCGATGAACCCAGTTTTAACATCTGGCTGTTTTTCTTCTACCTCCCTTATTTTTTGACGTATTCTTTCCTGTTGCTGGTAGCCATCAAGACAGCCCTCAGAGGCAGAGGACGGACTTGTTTCACTTCCTTTGGAGTTCTGGCGTTTTACTTGGCCACTTCTTTTTTGAGATTTTGGTTGACCATTTTCAGTTTCACTAGCTTGCTTGGAAGAACCCTTTGACCTGACTCGCTTCTTTGAAAGACCACCAGCAGAGCATTCTGCCAACTTTTCTTCCAACTTAACACTCTTCACTACTTTGGATTGATTCTTATTTTTTGATATGGTGTCTGCTTTCTCAAAACCAGTGAGGTTATACTCCTGGGAAGTTAGATTATAGTTTGTGTGATTGTTGGCAAATGTGTTAATAGTACCTCCATTAGAATTCATAGAAGAATCATTGCTGTTAAGCCCCTTAGGGAATACTTCATTTTTCTTGTGGTGATCTGACACCTTGTCAGATAATTCATGCTTAGCGCCATTTTGCTGTATGTGAGAGAATTCTTGGTTTCCATTAACTTGAATGTCTGTTGTCAACTGACCACCATTTACAGATAAAGTAATGGACTGCGTGTTCGAAATCATGCGCTGTGAAGGGAAGGTATTAGCGTCATGCTTGTTATTAGCTAACTCATAGTGGCACTTCGAGTCTGAAGGGCTGGATATCGATCCCAAGTCCCCTTCAGAGGATGAGGTTTTAAAGTCCTGTGGTGTGACTCCACAGGCAGCTGCTGTGGCAGCTAGGATGTCGTCCACGTTGGACAGAATGTTCCTCTCATCTGCCATCAGCATGGAATCGGGAAAACAGATAGAGCTTAGGGTAAAGTGCTGCTTGGCATCATGCTGATTAGTCGGATTGCTAAAAGTGTCTTTTTGTACCAGGTATTGCTTTGTGGACTCCCTAGCTTGGGGGGCTACCTGTGAAATCTCAACTCCACTGACTGCAGAATTTAGGATTTCATTATTCATTTGCAGGAACTGAACTGAAACTGGGTGCGATTGAACTGGCTTAGACTGATTTGGCCCTGTATGGAGCAAAGGAGGTTGAAGAAGGATCATCTGAGAGGGCTCAAGTAGGACTTGGGCACTGGGCAGCTGAACAAACTGTGCCTGTTCCTGCGACAACTGCCTATGATCTCCTCTGTTACTCTGGTCCTCTTGCTGAGCAGTGGGAACTTTAAGGAGCACAGAGTGTTCTTTCAACTGGTCAGCACTCAAAGTCACATGGGAGGCCTGCATTAACGTAGAGTTATTTTTCGTTCCAGAGGACACATGAGAATCGGTGGTGCTTGGCAACTGCCCAATTAAAGTACTAATTCTCTCATCCTTGATAGAAGACATTGGTGCAAGACCTGTTAGCTGATCTTCGGATCGAGAGTTGCTTCGGATCACGCTATGAGCGTGTCTGTCTTCCATTTTTAAAACAACATATACAACATTACTCTGTACCGCAACATCACTATTTGTGACAGTCTGGGTAGAACTACTTATTGAAGCCTGTTGTAATGCCTGTATATTCTGAATAGGAAGCTCTCCACAGTTCTCTTTGGAGCTAAGGAACATACTCTCATCTTCTTTACTTTTGCCATAGGCTGAGCTTTGTTCCACTGCGGACTGGTTATTCTGGATGGCTTGCGTATAAGTGGCAGTGGAGGCTGTTGACTGGTCAGACAGTAAGTATTTCTGGGTCTGCTGCAACAGCATATCATCTGTCCTGCTTGGAGAAGACTGCATCAGGGTGTAATCCCGGGTGGAATTACTGGATGGTAAACTGTGGGCAAAGGAGGAAGAAAAGGGAGGACTAGGTGTGACAGACTGACCTGATGCATAGCTCTGAGAGGGACTAACAGATTCAGGTCCCTGGGGATAATAACTAACAGTGGACAGGCTCTGAGAGTGGCTGGAAGAATAATTGTGAGAGGCATTGCCCATACAAAGTCTTTGTGCCTGCTCATTATACTCCTCTCGGTTCGATGCTGAAGACATTATGTGCTTTTGGCCAGAAGCATACATAAGAGAGCGGCTAACAGATGTCTCGTTTTCTGACTGAGGAGCCAACGATGGTAACGTTTTGTATATAGAAGGTAGTTTCTCTGGCTGATTGGAAGAGAAGGCTTGCGGTTCACTGAGGTTGCTCATGAGACTTGGTGATGTAATGTAGCTTTGGGAAGGGCTTATGGACATCAAACTGGAAAGCTGTGCTGAAGAATATGGCTGTGACTGGCTAGCAATCACAGAGCTCTGTTTCTGGGCTGTGGAAGGATACCCATGCTGTTGCATGGGTGATGAGACTACCTGCTCATGCAGCTCTGAGCCCTCCCCAAGATGCTCTGCTCCTTTACTAGAATCATCCTTGGCCTTCACTCCACATGTGGATGAAAACCCTGAAGAGGGCACAGACGAGGAATGTGTCTGGGTTTGCTGCAGCTGAACTGTGGCTGTCTTCTGCTGAGAGGTGCTATTGATGGCCTGACCGGGAATTCCATTGGGACTGTTTGGAACAGGCGTATGTCGAGAAGGATCTTGGTAGGAGACATCGGTATCGTCAGGTAGGTAATCTTGCAAAGAGTGTTGTGCACTGACAGACAGCTGCTGCTGGACTGGCTGGGTGCTGGAAGGCCGCTGGTGGTGCTTGATGACACTACATTCACGCTGAAGTGCTCGTTCGATGGAGCTGGAGAAAACTGGCGCTCCATAAGGTTGGATAGTTTGCTGAGAGTTACTCACAGGAGATGGCAGAAGGCTGAATTGTGGCTGCAGAAGATGTGGCGCAGACTCCTGGGCTGAGCGATATGTGGATGACTGGATTGGGAGGCTGGAGCCCAGGGAAGCACCACCCAGGCGGTCAAAGGCAAAAGCTGTTGGCACAGTGGTTTGCGAAGATTTTATCTGAAGTAAAGGGTCATTAGGAGAAAGCAGGCCATTTGATGGGCTAAATGTAGTGTGCTGAACAGGTAATGCCGATGTGGTGGGGAAACTCCGAGTGGGAAAGTTGCTGGGGTGCTGGTAGGAAGAAAGAGCTGACAGGGTAGAAAATGTTCCAGAAGATGGGAGAGCTCCAGTAAGAAAGAGCTCTGTTGAGGAATTTGTGCCTATAGAAGGAAATGAAACAAAGGAACAAGCTGTTCAGCTGCACATAAACTTTACTGCTTAAACTGATCCTAAAGTGATGGTTTACACACATGTTGCCAAGGGGCCCAGTGACCTTGGTACTGACCGTTCAACAGATCAAATAAGTAAATACATATGCATGCTAATGGTATATGCTTATAAACACATGCTTTTTTTTTTAAACGTTAACTGCCTTTTCAAAGAAAGCTGCACACATATTTCATTCGACTGTCATGAAAACACATGTTTCATTCGATTCGATTACAGCACAGAACGTGGTGTCCAGTTCACGTGTCAAAAATTATTTCTCATGCTCCCAGAAGCACTTTTTCCACAATTTGAATCCTGGAATATGCTATGCTTGTACCATCATGGGGGGAAAAAATCCATTGATCTGATACTCTGTTCATTCAATACATTAAGGTTGTCAGCTGACTTCATTTTATTGCCACATAACAACGCTGAGTCTAGACCTGAACAACTGAAGCAACCCCAGATCATAACACTACCTCCAGAGGCTTGTACGGTGGGCGCTGTGCATGACGGGTGCATCACTTCATGCACTTCCTTTCATACCCCAATGCACCTTTTGCTTTGGAATATAGTCCGGACCATTTTTATTTCTCCAATATTTATGCTCCCTAGAAAACTTAAGCTTTTTGTCTGATTAGCCTGAATGACCATTCCAATATTTTTGCGTGATGCAGGCCAATAATTTGACCCTTCTGTAATGGTGACCTTTTTCCAGGCAGAGTATTTATCACTAGTTACCTGCAGACATTTACTATCAAATAGATATCAGAAGCTGTTCTCTTACCAGTCTGCCATGGTGAAGTCCTGAACTGGGGAAGTAAAGATGTGGCTGCAGGTCCAGCCTGAAGGCCTCGGGATTCAATGGAAGAAAGGAAATTCATGACTGATGACTCAGTAGTGCTCCCTCCGGTGGTGTGCAGACTAGCATCAAAGACACCAGATACACCTACCCAGCAGAAGGACACCATTGAATGGGATAAAAATAATTATTCACAGGAAATTGTGAGCTTGTGATTGGTAAATTGTTTCCTGTCTAATGTAGTCGCTGTTGCATGCTTACCTGTGGGGTGATGAGAGGTGGTGTAGGTAGTGAGTGTATGACTGGAGGCATAGGATTGCCTTTGGGGAAGCTCTGTCTCTATGTGACTCGCACCATAACTGGAGCTAAAAGCAACACAGTTGCATAATGCATTACGAAATCTGAAAATCTGTGTATCTAAACACTTTGTGTATCAACAATGATATGATCCTGTAATTACATAGAGGATAAACACTATGGTGTTGCGTCAGTGACAATAACAAAAAATACACAAACAATAGATAGAAAATAAGTAAGAATGCAATGATTTCACTTTTCCAAATTTTTATAATGACGCAGATCTCAATCAGCCAATACATGATACTGATTCAAACCGACAACCTCAGAGCAGCCAATCCAACTTTCTGTAAGCTTGTGTTATGAAACGTATATATATTTGCGTTATGAAACTACTAGAGATTTTTTGTGTGGCAACTCATACCACATTGACACCAAAATCAAATTTTTTTTAAAATAAAATGTTAATTTATGTTATGTTTGCATTCGAAGTGGTAAAATATTCCGGGTCTGACAGGTGGTGCACTCTAAACAGCATCACGCAGCATCTTGTCTAAGAGGGGCAAATTATCTGAGGAGTTTGTTTAGAATTGTAATAAAATCTGAAAAAAGTAATATAGGATCGGAATACATCCTGATACCTATAGAATCACAGTACAAATTGAATCGGCCCATAGGTAACATGATAATATTGTATTGAATAGTCCCTTGTGATTCCTGTTCCTACAGTCCACGGATACTGATCTTCTGGATTCGAGCGGTATTTTTCGAAATATTAGGACCATGTCCTTATAATGTATATAATAAAGGTGCTCCGATCGATGCGCCACCGATCAGAATCGACTGATTGACCGATTAAAGTTTGAAATTTATGATATTTTCTCATATTTTACAGCTGTAAATAGTAAAAAAGTAAATATTACTGCACAATAAATACACTTTAAATGGAAGACACACTCCCGTGATCAGCAATCTGTGATTCAGATTCTTTTGTTTTTTGGGGGGGATTTTTCCACGATTTTCTCCCTAATTTAGTCGTGTCCATTTCCTCCCTGTCACTAGGGGGCTCCCACATTAAGGCTACTCCTACCACTCAGTCGGGAGGGCCGAAGACTATCACAGGTTTCCTCCGAACCACGTGACGCCAGCCGACCGCATCTTTTCGAACTGCCCGCTCAGGGAGTGGCGTTACACACTCGGAGGACAGCGCTATCCGCTCCTTCCGCTTGCGTGAGCTCACAGACGCCCCTGATTGGCTGTAGAGCCGTGATTAATGTGGGAGCACTAAGTACTTCTCATCCCTCCCCTCTGAGAGAGCTCGGCCAATCAGCTCTCTCTAGACCTCTGGCTGCGAGAGGTTACAGCATCACCCGGGAATCGAACTCATCGCAAATCATGGGAATGTGTGAACAGTAAGTTGTAATGAAAGCAACATACGAGATGTAAGACCAGCCCGTGATCAAAACGATGCTATGCGATAGCATAAAACACTACATATTATGTTCATCTACCGCAGATGGAAACCTCATTTGCAGTGGTAGGCCACATCTGCCATTCCTTTACAAGTGCTCTGTTTGACTGAATAAAAGCCGGTCTGTGAAGGTGTTTAACCAGCAGATAAATCAACTGGAGGCTATTCATTACCGTTTTATTTCCTAAACATCAGTCAGCACATTCCATAATGTGCTTTCTTCACTGCACTTTAGAACTGCATGACACGGACAAACCATCATACCGCGAGATTGTACACCTGTCAGTCATATCATTAAAACCATCAGGTTAACAATGTGTACGTCTCTTTTCTAAAGGTGTCATTTCAGTCAGTCAGTCTGTGCATGATAGATGCAGGAAGACTGCCAGACGTAGATTGAATAAATTTATGAATTAAAGGTTTAACATGATTTCTGATGTCCATTTATTTAGCTTTTTACTCGTCCTTTGAAACAAAAACTGTTTGCTCGTTTTTTCAATGTGAAACCAGGACAAGCAGGATAGAAAGTATTATCATATATTAAAAACATGCCTACACTCAAATGATTAAAAGTCCAAGTGGATGTTGGGCAATGGACAACAGCTGCCTTCTTTCCTAACAGACAAACACTACTCCACAGTATTTTGATTGCATAATCTTGGCAAAATGCAACATTCTACATCCAGCAGTGACCACTGAAACCTGAAATATCTATTCATCCGTTACAGACTTGATCTATGCGTTGACCGTTTATAACAAACACAGATGCTGCATGCTAGAGGTATGAGCTGTGAGTGAAGTGGGGAAATATCCACCTTCCATAATGTGCTTTCTTCACTGCACTTTAGAACTGCATGACATGGACAAACCACCATACCGTGAGATTGTACACCAGTCAGTCAGATCATTAAAACCATCTGCTTAACAATGTGGACGTCTCTTCCTTGTGAGGCCTGACCTGTTGGAATCATGGACTCCACAAGACCTCTGAAGCTGTGCTGCGTTATCAAACACCAAAGTATTGGAAATGGAGCCTCCGTGGATTGGATGCGTTTGTCCATCTTCCCCGTAGATCATCGATTAGACTGAGATCTGGAGAACTTAAAGGCCTGGGGTCCGTTCTTCGTACATTCGCTAACTCAGTTAGCTGGATTTGATTGTTGTGGATTTGTCCTGATCTCGGATTGTTTCGTTCTTCGATGCGCTTC
>JAOVVA010000037.1:29982900-30030821 GCA_028565275.1 Leiocassis micropogon
AACAGCAGTCGTATAAGCATTTCACTTCATATCATACTGTGTATGACTGTGTATGTGACGAATAAAATTTGAATTTGTACAGTATGTCACCTGTACAAATAAAGGCCGACAAACTGGGGTCATGAAACGGTGCACTGGAGAAATAAGATAGAACTGCTAAACCTCAACAGCACATCATTACAATGTTAACCACTAACCAGATATCAGAAATGGAGAGAGGGTGAAAGATGAATAGAGAATGACAGAGGAACAGATAGTGGGAGTTGTTGTGGTGTTCCATGTAATCCACTGAAGGCACATTTTTATCACATGATTTGACATGTTTCACAGTTTCTACTGATATAGTTTCGCAATAACAGTGAGTTGACTAACAGCTTTTTGGAAATATATTTGAGTACATTAGAAATTATTATCATGCACTATTAGGAAGAAAACAGATTACAGTCCCGCAGTTGGTAATGCTTGGCTTATTGACCTCTGACTACTGCAATATACAGTAGTTGTGACATGGCACATGTTTAAGTTAGCTAATACACCATAATTTAACATTTTTTCCAGAGCTAATGTTTAAAACACTATCGCCTTGTACCTCCAGGGTCCGGGTTCGAGTTGGCATGTTCTCCCCATGCTTATTGGATTTCCTCCAGGTACTCCGGTTTTCTCTCACAGTCCAAAGACATGTAGATTAGGCTAATTGGGATTCCCAAATTGCCCATGGTGTGTGTGTGTGTATGTGTATGTGTGTGTGCCCTGCGATGGATTGGCACCCTGTCCTGGGTGTACCCCGCCTCATGCCCTAAGCCTCCTGGGATAGGCTCCAGGTCCCCGCATCCCTGAATACAGGATAAAGCGGTATAGAAGATGAGTGAGTGATTTTTATTTTCAGGTTGTGATAAAAGGAACTCTAAATACCTTTGATAGTACAATTGACTGGAAAGTGGTGAACACAAATCCCAGGCTTCTCAGTCCTTACTTTTATATAGATTTGGATAAAACAGTTAAAAAATACATTCTCAGACACAAATTCAGCATTTAAAAATTTGGTTATTGAAATGGGGCAGCATGGTGGCTTAGTGGTTAGCACTGTTGCCTTGCACCTCCAGGTTTCGGGTTCGATTCTCTCCCTGGTTTGTTTTCCGTCTCTGTGTGCATGGAGTTTGTATGCTCTCCCCATGCTTTGTGGGTTTCCTCTGGGTGCTCAGTTTCAATACAGTAGCCCCCCCCATGACCCTGTATACAGTATAAAGCTGTATAGGCGATGAGTGAGTGAGTGGTCTGACCCTAGACCAGATTGTAACACATGAAAGGTAGCTTTCTAACCACTTCAACAATTTGTAAGAACTGCCCATTAGCTAATACGGTTTTATATATTTTTAGACAAATTGTTTGCACCTCTCTATTTGTCTTATGTAATATGAACTATGAAGTAGATAAATTTAAATCTTTTAAAATATGTTAGATCATATTTTGGCAGAAAAAAAGTTAATATTGGGTTAAAATTTTATTTATACATGGGGTGTTCATTTCTCATGAATGAATACTTCAAGCACAATACGGCGATGAAACTCTTAGCCGCAGGAAAAAAACATTTGAATGGTGCAAATGGTTTAAAGTAGGCCGTTCATCTGTGAATGACGATCCCGGCTGAGGTGGCTCAGAGCCCACGTGAACATTCATGGCGATGGCTAACTTGTCACTAACTTGCGAAAGAGACACATTTATCTGTGGAAATTGTACATACAAATCCAGATTTTTGCATATTACAAAAACATGGCTGAGATATTTCCTCATCGCCGTACAGTCCTGATCTCACTTCAAGCCATTTCCACATGTTTAAGTCATAAATGAGAGCTTCAGAAATGAGGCAGGCGTCCGATCATGGCTCTGGTGTACTGAGAAAACCTTTCACCTTGATGGTATTCAAGCACTAGAGACACACTGGGATAAGTACGTTAGTATAGCAGGGATTTATATAGAGAAATAAAGGTAGTTTCACTGCTCTGTTATTCTGCACAATCAAGTCACAGTTTGACTTGTGTGTATGTACTGTATATACACGGCACATCCAGAAAATACAAAAATAAATCACACACTTTTACTTTACGGCCTTGGAATCATTTCAATAAGCCTATGCAATGTCACAACATGTATTTACAGTACGCCCAGGGTTGGTGAAACAATTTTGTTCGACCACATTTCTTCTTCAAAGATGAGGGTTCACCACTATCCTTCCAGGTTTTAATTAAGTTTGGACAGTTCTTAACCCAATTTTAGTATTTTCAGCAATCTCCTTAATTAAGGGTTTTTCTCAGTTGATGCAGGATAATAATTCGACATCTTTGCCACGACTGCAGGATGTGTCTTCTGTCATGAAATGAGAAGCTACTCTTTGCATCAGTTAGGGTTAAATAACTTGTTACCACTTGCTCACCATCTATACCACTTCATCCTGTATTCAGGGTCGCGGGGGGCCTGGAGCCTATCCCAGGAGACTTAGGGCACGAGGCAGGGTACACCCTGGACAGGGTGCCAGTCTAACTTATTACCAGCTGAACCATATTAATCACTGCAGTAATTATTCAGTGAAAGGCTTTAACCTATTTTCTTAGTTAAATCCAGATCCCTTTTTTTTGCCAGGCAGTGTGTATATGTATGTATGTATGTATGTATGAATATGGCCACAACGTAATCTGATGGGACCACTGCACAACTTATTTAAAGCTAAGAGGTCATTTAGCAGTTTACTGCTCTGTTGAGCATGCCGAGTGCCTCCCATCCTGAATGGAATGTCCCTAGCTGAAGGAATGCTTTCATGGATATTGTTTATAATTTTTCTGAACATTCCTCATAATACAGTGCTTTTGCATGAAAGTGAACAGGGAACCGAGCCATTCCACTCACTCCAAATTGAACAAAATCCAAAGCATGAAGTACAACTGCAAGGTGCTTTTGAGGGAGACGTGCAGACAAGATGCAGACATTTGAAAAGCTCCCTAAAATTTCTAAAATGTGTTTTTATGATTACGACCTTCTGGACTTTTAAAGGTCACATATGTGGCAGTGTGTGGAAATGGTCATGTCAGGTTGTTTTTTTTTTTTTATTGCAATGTGGGTACTACTAACCCCTATCTCATTGCAACTTGTGAGTCAGTATTACGTGGGTCAGTGTTTTTGCATGATAAAAAATACAAGAGCCGATTAGATTTACCTATGCAAATACAGAGTACATAATTAGTTTAGAACTAATCATGGCCTTAACCCCCAACTGAAGTCTGTGTCAAATTTTACTCTATTCTGACTCTGGTCTAGGGTAAAAGAGCCTAAAATAGAGTTTCCCTTTCAAAGGAACGATTTAAAATGCTAAGCAACATTACTATAGTTTCTCTATAAAGATTCTGCATGGTCAGATTTTACACCATTAAGAGAGCTGATGCTTTCCTTCTCTTTGTACTATAATAGAAAGCCATTAAAAAAAAGGACCTGAGTGGCTTATCTACACCCATCCTAAACAAACTTTCCTTATCGTGAAGAATGTCTCATCTCTCAACAATAGCAATAGTATTTGCCACTACCCTGATGAGCTTCTGCCATTACCCTGATCACTTATCTTCATAATCAGTCAAAGGACAGCCTCAAACAAAACTCAACACACAAGGAGGGTTAAATATACATATAAGGGGAAAAAAAACATAAAAAATAAATGGTCTTCATTTGTCTTTTATTGGGTGTGGGTGTGTATATAAAAACTGCTGAGCATCATGATGAGTGTGTTAGGCAGTAGGAGAGAGCGCTTGCAGGCTGGATTTCACCGTCACCAGGTTCTGTTTCCAGGAGCTCAGAGTGTCGTAAAGCTGCTGCCATTGCTGCTTCCCAAACGTACGATGGGTGCTGTGGCTAAACAAACACATAAAAGTGCACATCAGCATGTGGGATAGGTAACGCTCATCACTGATTTTCACTACTTTGGAATGGTTTAACTATACAACACTGGCTATTTGTAATACTTAGCACTTCGGTATGCAATTCTTTGACACATCTTATGAACTTCACACAAGAAGGGCATTAGTCAGAAAAGTAACTAAGAAACCAATCGCAACACTGAAGGAACTGATGAGATCATGAATTATATTAGCTCATGTTTCGGCAGGCCAGCAGTAGCTGAGCGGGGCATTTATGGAAGAGTGGTGAGTAATAAAATATCTTGGATAATAGCTGGATACTCAGGAAATGTGGGGGGAAAAAAAAGATGATCTGGTCTGATGACACTTGAAACAATCTTGAACTTTTTGGTCATCACATTAAGCTTTAGGTTTGACAGAAAAACAGCAATGCATATGACAGTAATCATCACCACTCCATGGTAACGCATGATGCTGGTAGCTTGTAGTTGTCCACTTGGTTTCTTCTGTCACTAATGCTCTCCTTAAATGTGTACTGTGTTTCAGTAGAGGAGTCAATGCTGTCTGTAAAGATTCTCGGGTAGAAACATTTCACTACACATCCAAGTAGATACTTCAGTCTGAAGAACGTTGGTACGTTTAGGCTCGTTGTGTGAACAATGGAGAAGGTGAGGGGGGGAGGAAGAGTCAATAGAGAGTGGGGGGCTGTTAAAAAGAAACAGCAATAGAGAGAGATTAGGTAGAGTCATTAAGGTGTAACGACCAGACAGAGTATCTAGATGGACCTGGGAAGGCTCAGCTTTCTCTGTCGTCCTTCTGTTAGATCGGGAAGCTATTTCGTCGACAGGAACGCTTAGGATATCTGCAGGCTTTGAGAGCTTTCTTCAGATGCTTGCATTTCTTCTTTTTAGCTTCAGTGGATGTAGGGCATGTTCTCTGCCCTGTGGTGCGGCATCCTGATGACGCATAATTTGTGTTGTAGTGGGATTGTGGGAGTAAAACCGCAAGTATTGGTCTGTGTGTGTGGCTTTGCTGAAGACTTCTATTTATAGTTCCCTATGAGAACTGCACAGTCCAGGTGAGCAAATACTATCTGATACCTGGAAAGATTATTTATCCAGGGTTTGTTTTGATGGCTGCTTGGTCTTCATAATGCTGGAATTTAGCTATATACAGCCAGGTTCATAAATATTACAACAAGGGTTTTTTTTGCTTGCCATTTGGTCTCTGTACAGCACAACATCTGTGATGAAATGAAAATGAAATAAGGGGATGCGTGTGTGAAAATGTCCTGAATGATTAATGCCACCCTTTTGTTAACCTCACTGAATTAAAGCTAAAAGCGCTGACTTCACTCTTGAGTGTTTCATTTCAAATTAATTTCCATTCAGGTGGTAGCGTCCAGAGGTCAAATACTACAAAACTGATTGTTGTTCCAATATTTATGAACTTGGTTGTGTATTCAAATCATAACATGGTCCATATTTTTTCCTCTCCTCTAACCAAGCATACAGAACCACCACCTGATAACGATGCATACTGACTGAGGACTCAAACATCAGCTCATTTAAGGAAGCTTACCTCACAACAACCTTACGCTGTGTCTGGTCAATTTTGCAGTAGACCATCTTGGTCCGAACGGCTAGTAAAATAAAAGAGATGATACATAAACAAAGATTAGGGTCCAAGACACATGCAGTCATTCAAACTCAACTTGGTTAGCACTTATGGCTCAAATCTGTATGTTTCGTCTCTGTCCAATTAATCAGAGTAAGTGAAAATCTTCTTCACACAATAAACTCGGCTTAAGCATGATAAAGCACCTCAGGAGCAGGCAGGGTTAAGTGCCTCTAGAAGTCTCAGAAAATGAGCCGTACCATCAATTACGAAGGGTTCCACGTCATCTGCGCCAATCTGCAGCTCCTGCTGCATTGTGTCGAAGCAAATCTCTTTCGTCTCCACAGCCATGCCCATGAATGTCAGTAGCCTCATCTTTGCCATGTTCTGCTCATGTGACAGACCTAAAAACAAATAAAAAACAAACAAAAAACAAACAAACAAACAAAACATTTATATATAATATATAGACACACTCAGTAGATGGCAAAAAAACAAAAAAAAAAAAACCCCAAAAAAACGGGTCAAAAAACAAATTCTCAGAAAACTGATTGAGAAAAAAAAAAAACTGATATCAGAGAAGAGAACCACCAGAACTATGAGTTTTTAGAGGGTACAGAATAATTGAATGGGGAATGATTCATCTTTTATTCATCTAAAGCAGTACTGTTTATAGAAGCACACATTTTAGCTGTGCTTTAAAACATTAACAAAATTAACTTGATAAAACCTCACATTGTACCAACTAGGGAATGCTGTTTTTATTGTAGTGTAGGCTACAGCAAGAGAGAGCAGGCTGTGTATGTGTGTGTATGTGTACAAGCTCTGGTTCCTTTCCAGTCCCCAATATCGGTCCCATGAAGGCTTCTTTGTATTTGTGAATTAGTTAGAGTCTGTAATAAAGTGACAACTCTGTGCATAACATCTAATAACAATTAGCAGATATAAACGGTATAGTGTAGCTTCCTGAACAGGCCTCAAGTCTCCCCCACTATAATTCCATCAGATTCCTAGTCAGCATAAAGCCTGAGACAGTAATTACCCAAGCACAGTGTCTCTGCATGGCTAAACACAGCGGTAATCAATTAAATATTACTTGCCAATTTCCGTCCATTTCCTCCATGCACCATCCTAAACTTATTTCACTGCTCCAGATACTATTAGAAACTCACTTGATGTGTAAATGATTAACCTTCGAGCAAATTAAAAAATGTATTTACATTAATTAAGTAACTGGCAACACAACCAGCAAACCAATGATCCATTTCATCTGCTGATGAGCCTTTACAAAGTGTGTCTGAATTGTCTCATTCGTTTTTAGAGGCAGGGAGGATCCCGGCTTTAATGAACTCAGCTCTTTGAGCAGACGCCAAACAAAGCCACTGCTGAGCGGTACATTCCAGCGTGTGCTTACAGAACGTCTTGCTTTTAACGCCCCGGTGAACATGATGGTGAAATAATAATAATCATCAGCCGAGGTGTAGACAAGTCTATCTATTTGTGCTACCGTTATTAGTTTTTAATTCAGTAGTCTGTGAATGTTTTTCTTCCCTTGTTTAACAACCAGAAAGCAAAAAAAAAATTAATGAGGGGGAAAAAAAAAAACACCACACACACAAACACACACACACACAAAGTATGTATGTTTTAACACCGTTGTTGGCTGGTTACTCGCTGAATTATGTTGAACATGTATGCATTACAACAGGCTTTTTTAAATTTTATTAATAAACTGGTTTATCTCTGCAATAATGCACTTACTAGCTCACTATACTTTATTACTATATTACTGTTAGTACTTTAAGCATAACGAATTAGATAGAATTTCAAATCGATCAAAGCATGAGTGTCAAATGCACTTAAGAGTTTTTACTGGCCTGGTGGACTAACCATCGGAGTTGACCACCATGAAGAATAAAAAAAAAACTCTTGTGGCTACCACTACAGCATTAAGATCACTGAATACAGAGTATTTCTTCGTTCACTTCAAAGTGGACTGAGGTGTTAAGTATCGTTTAAAGACTTTGTTATTAGGAATCCTACAATAAGGGTTTTCATGGCCGATCACAAGTGTGTGGGTTATTGAGATGTGTCATTTAAAGTGTTTTATTTATCATGTACCATTGTTTATTTATTTACTATTTATAGCTGTGAAAATAACTATTCTAAACAGAAATGCACAGACATAATTAAGATCTTAGAACGTATCATATGTTTACATTTTTTTTTATTGGATGGGAACAAATTCCATTCTCTTATTATTTTGTGTAGATTATAAAAAAAAAACTAAAACCAATGGAATATCTTGTGCTTGGCTAAAGAGCAAAAATCTTCCATTTTTTTTAATTAGCATTAAGGGGCTCTCACACACATCGAAATGCTTATGTAAAAATGTGACTGTCCAACTGTACTCACTCATTATAATGTGCAGTACATGGAACAAGGCTGTCAATAAATAACAAATCAAACAGTTGCACAGAACGTTTTAAATAAACGCAGACATCAGTCAATTTGTATTTGGCAATTTCTTCATAAATATCAGAACTGCTGCATATTTAAGAGACAGTCTATTCCTCTTATCATTCAGAATGTGTGCAGAGACACTAAATAGTCACTCACTGCCAGCACGCCATGCATGGAGCAGTAAACCTAGAGCTTGGAACTGCTCTTTATTATTATTTTATGATAACGGTTTTAGTCATTTTACCTCTCTGTAGAGAGAGTAAGGTTAGAGCCTTATGCTATAGGTGGTTGATTGAGGGTTGACTGCTTTAGATACTGCAAATCTTACATCTTTTAGAAAGACCTGATAATATTGCCAGACTGGTGAAGAAATGTTGATGGGGCTGTATTTTGCGTCATCACTATAGTATCAGTTTACAGTATGTGATCGGCCAGTTGAGAGACAACCCGTCTGCAAAAATCAAGTCATTATCGGACAATTTCAACTGGCGGCCGATGGATCGAGACACCTTATTTGTTAATGTGGTTTCCAACATTATAAAACTTGTCAAAATCATGTCATGTAATTAAACAGGTAGCAGACATGTTATGCTATTGATCCCTTTCTCTCTCAGCACATAGTCTGGCATCACCTGCATTAATGAAATTATATGATGGAACTGGTTCAGATATAGTTTATATATACAGCTACACTCTGTACAGATGGTATTATGAAGCCTACCGAAGGAGAAGGTTACCACTGTTGGCCAAACTGTTGCTTTACATGTCAAAATCCAAAACCCTAAAGTACTTACCAAGAGAATCGATGAAGTCTTTGTTGTTTTGGTAGAACTTCACATAGGCTGCTAGTTTTGCACTCACGAAAATGGTCAGCAACTAAAGAGAAAGACGTTGGATTAATACGTTACTTGATAGAACACCATTATATAAAACATTCATATGAATTTCTATACTAGTATAGAAATTTTGTGCCAATGATCAATACGATGCATCGAAATGTCTGGATGCACGAATAGGATGATTATGGCATCTCGACTTATCTCGACTGACATCTCATTTTTTTTATTTCTCCGAAATATAATATGGAGTGAAAGATGAAAAGCAATGGTGCATTTAAAATTTGGTCATAAATGCTGCATAATATCGTTACCCAACATCTCTACCTAAAACAATGGCCGATTCAAACATGATCTGCTACCACATCACCGCCGTTTATTTCCCTTTATCTATCTAACGCGCTAAAACCTAACTAGCTTAAAATGTCATTAACTAGCTACCATTTTTATCATACGTTTCCAAGCAATTAAACAAATGAGACAGGGAGGGCACATTAAAGCAAAGCAGAAGTAAAAATATAGTAACTTCCTAATCTCTACTCACATCATGGATGAGCTCTCCCTCCAGAAAGCGCACAGGTTTCAGAGCTAGGAGATGGTCGAACAGGTACGTGTTTGGGTCTTTCAGAGCACGCACAATGCACCTGTAAGAGGAAGACCAGAGTATGTTGTCTTTACTGTACATATCTGCAAGAATAAAATCTAGAATTGGTTAGCTGAACAAAAAGCCTACCTGTGGGCATCTACCCGGGCTTGGGACGCATTGTCTTCTGTGTAACTGCCCAACAGCTCTACCATCACCTTAGCTGCAGCCTCGCTGTCCGTACACAAGTAGTATAAATATAATAAGGAACAATAAAACTTTTTTGGGGAAAAAAAAAGAGAAAATGACTTTTCCAGTAATATTTACGCTTGTACCTCTTCTTACAGTCGACCAGACCCTCGTACACCAGCCTAAGCATGGTGTGCTTCTTCTCTGTGGTCAGGTTCCAGTCCACGATCCACTTGCGCACCTACAGACAAATCATAAATTATAATTCTCAGCGTTACCCCATAGGAGTTGCTTCCCCCCCCAAGCCCCTTCCGTGACTGAATTATCTCTGCTGCTCGGGTCGCACCTGATCCAGTTCGGTTGGGATGAAAGCGATGGCGTTGCAGGCGGCTGCCACTTTAATGAGACTGCAGTAGACTGTGTATCGCACCGGGGCGTTCTCGTCCATGCCATGGAACAGGTTACTCAGGCTGAGAAGACATTGACAGCATTATAAAGCAGATACAAACCATTTCACACACTTTCACATTGGAACTGTATCTATTATGGGCAGTGGTGTTTCAGAGGGATAAAGCTCTGAGCTACTGATCGGAAGGTCGGCAGTTCGATCCCCAGCTTCAGCAGGTTGCCATTGTTAGGTCCTTGAGCAAGGCTGCTCAAGGGCCGCTGACCCTGTGCTCTGACCCCAGTTATGCTGAGATATGTGAAGAAAGAATTTCACTGTGCAGTAAACAAGGGCTTAACATAATTAATTTAGTTACTTTTAATTCAATTCAAATCTTTTATTTCCTGACTATTGTGCACAGCGTCTACAACCAGGAGTTTTGAAATCTATACGCAAACAAGGGCGACAATATAAAGGTCCTGCAATGTTTAGTTTATCATCATTTGAACTATAAAACAACAGTTACTGCCCCAGCATTCCATTAAGCACACACAGTACTGAAGTGAGCAGAAGGATGAATGAATAAGTGGGTGGATGATGGGTAAAGAAAGCAGTGGGTGGCTGAAAGAATGGATGAAGGAAGGGGTGGGTGAGGAAGTGAAGAGATGAACAAGTGAGTGAGGAGGGAGAGATTAGATGAATATGAGACAAGTAAACAGACATATGAAAAATATGAGTGAGTGGGTGTGTGATTAAGCAAACACAAACAAGCAGCTCAGCGAGGGAGCAAATGCATGAACGAGTGGGTGACTGAGGGACTGAAGACCCAAATGAGTAAGCATGAGCAAAAGGATGAAAAGTGTGAATGAAAAGAAAAATGAACGAATGAGTGAACTGTGGACATACAGCTGCATCTTGAGAGTGGGACGATCCCCTTCACGGAACTTCACCAGTTTCTCACACAGACTCTCGATGAGCGCTTCCTGTTTCTCCGTCTCCATGATCAGCAGCAAAGATACGATGCTGTTCATCACACTCTCCACATCTACACATAAAATTATAAAGAACACTAAAATATTATTTTGCTGTCCTAGTCATAGTAAAAAATAAATAAATAAAAAAAGGAAAAAAAAGCACATTAAATACTCAGATGTCTTACGTTTATTATTTGGGTAGAAATACAAAATGACAACAACAAAAAAAAAGTCCTTAAAAAAGTCAGTCAACAGAGCAGCGAACAGGGCCAATGCGTAATAATAAACAAATTATAACTGTGTTATATTATATAAATGTAATGTATACACCGCTTGGCCAAAAAAAAAAGTCACCATTTCAGAAGCAGTAAATGATTGAGCTGCATCAAGCAAGTAAAAAAAATAATAAATCAATCAGTCATGTTGTAATAGTAATTGTATTTACACACCAAACACACACACACACACACACACACAATGTGATGAGAACTTGCAGGATTGGTACTAAACAGATGTGTGGTCATAAGATACCACTTGTTAGTGAGACTAATTAGATTAAACTAATTAGAACAAAGATTGGACTTTGGAGCAATTGAAAAAGGTCATGTGGTCTGATGAATCCAATCCTATGCAATGGGTGCATCAGGCTAAAAAGAGAAATGCATTAAGTGATGCACCCATCATGCATAGTGCCCAGTGTTGTGATCTGCTTCAGCTGTTCATGTATGGGGTCAACGTTATGCGGCAAGAAAATGAACGCCACGAAGGTACTGAATGACCAGGTTATAGAGTCCCCCCGGATGGAATGGGAATATTCCAGGACACAAATTGTGAAAGAGTGGTTCTGGGAGCACAAGAAACAACTTTCACTTGAACTGGCCACCACATTGTGTGCTGTAATCAAAGCTAAAGATGACTAAATGAAATCTTAAGTGTGTAAGACATTTTTGGGTCGGAAATGTGCGTTGGACTATATGAAATAATATTACTAATCTAATGTAGCTATTAACACAATATACTGAAAATATGTACAGTATCGAAAATCATTGATCACTGAATCCGTGTTCAGTCCGGTGTTTATCCCCCGGTGGGTTGAATATGGCTTGACTCATTCTCTCATAGCACTCAATTAACACTAACATGCACCAGGCAGCAGACTCAGACAGCTCACAAGCCTTCAACCAGTTCAGTGCAAATAACGGTATGCACACCTTTCCAAACCCCATCTATGAGGTTTCATTCACACAGAGAAATACAGTGTACGTGAAAGCAAGCTAAAAACATACAAGTGTGAGACATGTAGGCAACGGACACGATTGCTTACCTTTATCATCATCCTTCAGACACACATCACATGCCTCGATGATCTGAGCCAGATCGACATGAAGTCCGGCCTCAGAGTTCTCCTCTGAGATCTCAGCTCCTTTAGATTTCATGTAGGCCCGCAGCTCGGAGGCCTGCAGTGAGAAAACAATTTATTTATTTTTACATAATCAGTTTCCAATATCAAACGGTTCTGTCAGAAAAACATCCTAGTTGCCAATTCCCTTTTATCATTAACAAAACAACATGACAAACACTAAGAGATTTTATACAAAAAGCTGTTTTCAAAAATGTGATTGGTGTTCAGGCCAAGCCAGGACTTGGGATAAAATCCCTTGTGAATAAAGGCGTAAAACCAATTTTTTTCAGAAAACTTCAAGCACAGTACAGTGAGGAGACTGTTAGCTGCAGTAAAACATGTCAACTGTGCAAACATTTAAAGACGGACGTACGTCAGTGAATAATGATGCTCCTGGCTGATATGGCTCAAAGCCCACTGCAGTTGCTCCTGTGAATATTCAGCGAGTGAAACACGTGAGGCTTGATAAATGCCAGATAACTTGCATAAGAGACGCAATGTCCGAGGGAAACTGTACACACATTTATTCATGTGCACCACTTGCACGTAACAGGAACTCAACTGGGAGTTATTGCCGTATCACCCATACAGTCCTGACCTCGCTCTAAATGATTTTTACATGCTTGGAACATTAAGGGAGCTCCTGGGAGGCCAGCACTTCAGATACAAACAACAAATCACACAGAAATTTTTTTTTACTACTAGCGTGTGCGTTTCTGCTGCTACTCCCATGCTAGTCTATTTAGAAATACATGTGGTACATGTTTACCACAGTTGAGGTGATGACAGACAAAAATTTAGTAAAGAAAAAAATACGGACTGACATCATAACTGGTTATATTAGATTCAGGCTAAATTTACATTTTATATCACACTATATGGACATAGGTATTTGTCCAAAGCTGCAATGACTGCAATGGCTTTTTGGTAATACTACAAAGAATATTGTCAATACAATTTTTTTACATTTTGCCTGAAAAAAAATTGACATGTTTCTGTTATATAAGGATTTGTGTATATAATATTTAGAAAGAAATAGAACCAGGTTAATTACAAAAAAGTCCTCTTTCTTAAAATTTATATATTCAGGTGTTTCCAGAACCTCTTTGTGTGGTCACAAGAGCAGTAAAGGTGACAAGATATCCTCAGCTTAAAGATGACAAAAAGGAGCAGAGAGAATGTGTGCGTGTGTGTTGTGTGTCAGTGTCCTGTTTAAGTCTTTTCTTATAAAATAAAATGTAACATATGGCACCATCAGGCCTGAGCATACAGCTCGCGCTACCGCAGGATGTTTAGCTGTAACGGATATCTACCTCACACTAACACACTGCAGCTGTGTTCCAAACTTAGCCTTAAATAAATAAAAAGTGCACTACACCGAGGGCAGATGCCATTACGTCATACCCCTTTGTAGTGCGCACGCACAGGACGTAGGGAGCGATTTGGGACTGGTCCACCGCTAACCCAAAAGCTAGTCAAGAGCTGGTTGCTAACTCGTTAACCAAAAGCATAACGCTCAAAACAAGCTAAGATGCTAACATACATATATATGTGTGTAGATCATATTAAATAGTATCAGTGATACCTGATCCTCCTCGCTAATGTCGATAAAAGCCGGAACACTCATGTTTGTGAAGCGCTGATAAAATCCACACGCTCACTGCGAGGCTCCAGCGACCGGAAAAAGAACCTAGCAAAACGCCGGCGCCGCGGATGTACTTCCGGGTGACTGTCTTAAAGCAACATGCAATGAAGTGAGCCGACATTATTTCATCCATACATCCATTCATCCGTCTATGAACCTATGTAGTCCAATTAGGGCCAGTGGTGGTTAGCATTAAATTTGTATACCATTTTTATGACCATGGTAGGACCTCTGGTCAACATTCGCACACGCGTTCACACCTTACGTGCAATGTCAGAACGCAAATTAGCCTAACTTGCATGTCTTTGAACTGTGGGAGAAAACCAGAGTTCCTGGGGGAAACCCACCAAGCACAGGGAGAACTCCATGAACACATACCTGACGCAGGAATGGAACCCATGACCTGGAGGCGCAAGGCAACAGTGCTAACCATTAAGCCACTATGGCGCCAATAATTATTGTAATTCATCTTAAAACTTAACAATTTGGGCGCTCTTCTTAAATCTAACACTCTTACACAAGAAACTCTAGAACTGTCTTGTGTAGCACCAATAACAATGCCACATTTAATTAACTATATAATTGTGGAGATCAGTTGAAAATACATGAAGTGAGTGGTTGACATATTGAATTCTACTGATTCTTATTGAGTGGTAACTGCTTTATCTGTGTTGTGGAGGATTCAGAGCGTATTCTGGGAACACAGGGCATAATACTTCTGGCATTAAATGTCAGTCCATCATAAGGCCACTTAAAATAGAGAGTGGAGGAGCAAGGAGTAACCAAAGGTTATTCTTTAACCTATACAAATCATGTGTATAGCATTCTGCTTCACAGATTCATAACTGACAGGTTAAATCAAATCAGACTTTTAATTGTTGCTCATAAAATGTACTTTCAGATGAACAATTGAAATACTAATTAAAATGTATCTATTTAAAATTTCTATAATGATAACCTATGATTACAACCCAAATTCTGGTAAATTCGAATAAAACTAAAAGACTTTCAAACCACATGGGCCAATATTTTATTCATAATAGAACACAGAGAACATAACAAATGTTTAAACTCAGAAATTTTCCAATTTTATGCACAAAATGAGCTACTTTCAAATTCGATGCCTGCTACATACAGGTTTTCCATGGTGAGACACAATTTGAAGACGTCTGGGCATTGAGGTTATGCGTTTCTGGACTTTTGGTATTGGAATTTGGTCCCATTCTTGCCTGAAATAGGTTTCCAGCTGCTGAAGGTTCGTGCTCCTCTTTAGCCCGGAGGGTGCGGCGTCCGTCTGACCATAGAACACTTTTCCACCTTGAAACAGTCCACAAAACACGACGGTGCTTCTGGACCATGTTCACATACGGCTTCCCTTTTTGCATGATAGAGCTTTAGCTGGCATCTGCAGATCTGCAGATCCGGATTGTGTTTACTGACAGTGGTTTCTGGAAATATTCCTATTTTGTAATATCAATGACACAATCATGCCGATGAGTGATGCAGTGTTGTCTGGCTCTGCCCATCTTTACTTCTGAGGGACTCTGCGTCTGTAAGGCATCCTTTTTTATAGCTTATCATGTTACAGACCTGATGCTTGATGTTCTCTCAGCTCAATCTTTTCAGAATGTCTTTGTTGCCCTTGTCCCAACTTTTTTGAGACCTGTAGCAGGCATACTTTGAAATGAGCTCATTTAGTGGATAAAAGTGGATAAATTTAGTGAATAAAATTTCTCAGTTTAAACATTTGGCATGTTCTCTATGTTCTGTATGTTCTCTATGTAATATTGGCTCATGTGATTTGAAAGTCTTTTCATTTTATTAGAACTAAAAAAAACGTCCCAACTTTTCTGGAATTTGAGTTTATTTATTTATATTTAATGAAGTAATTGTAACTATATTTCATAATTTTGTTAGGAAAAGTTCCAAGCTAGATGACACCCTGACTGCGTAACTAGGCAAATTTAAAAAACAAAAATGACAACATGTGCATACAATGCCACTATCATTTACCCATTAGGAAGTGTTGCAAGATCATGTGAATCAGCAAACTTAAATCCTGTTTTACAATGAGGCAACTGCACAGGCAATTGTCAGCTGGAAAAGTTGTTATACCATTTTTTTCAGGAGAAGCCAAGAGAAGCATTTTAAACCAACCTTGGCCCTGATATTCTAGCATGAATCACATCTTTTTTTTTGGTTGGGACTTCACATTTACAAAGTCTACATTAAATGTTTTAATTATGATAGAAAATGCATAAAATTTAAAATATATAAACTAGCATTAAACGTATAAATTACAAACATTGTTTTAGTGGCTGGGATGATAAGGACTGGTTTAATGTTGAAGCAGAGCAGTTATATTTCATCCACGAAGCATGCAGGCCAGCTACACTACATCATTCTCTAAGCAGCAAGGATGTGCCTGGTACCAAATGCTGCTGGGTATCAAATTCCGAAATCATAGCAGAATCTCTTCCAGTTAAAAAAAATAATAATAAAAAAGAAATCTTGCTTTTACCGATCCTTGACCACATTGATCCATTAACACAGTGTTGTGATTTTGTTTTGTATCTTAGCAAAGAGAATGGGAGAAACGAGAAATAAATTAAGTCAGCCAAGATACAGATACAAGATTTTACATTTAATACATTTTCTTTGGCTCAGCTTGAGTCATTAATGCTACACACTTACCCACACCCTCTAATCCTTCTCATACACCAACCAACCCAATCTCCTGTCCTCATCCATCAGTCAGGTCAGTGACCTCATCACCAAATGCTTCACTTCAGTGAGTTTCTAATGGCCAAGGTGGCTGGATACTAAACCAACACTTCACTTAGTGATGATTGGCTGTGTGACCCTTAATGTTTAATCTGTTTTGTGAAATGATATTGGTCTAAATAAATACATATAAATATTCTTTCTGAGAGTCCAAATGCCATATACTGCTTGGGCAAAAAGAAAAAAAAATCTAACTTCAGAAGGGTCAAATTATTGAGCTGCATCAAGCAAAGTTCAGAAAAAATCATGAATGAATGGAGATCACTTAACACATTTCCAGTTGCATGGAAAGAAAAATACAAAGTAAAAACTACAGCTATGC
Source organism: Leiocassis micropogon (assembly GCA_028565275.1). Classification (NCBI taxonomy): domain Eukaryota; kingdom Metazoa; phylum Chordata; class Actinopteri; order Siluriformes; family Bagridae; genus Leiocassis; species Leiocassis micropogon. The sequence goes on from JAOVVA010000037.1 coordinate 30,000,000, forward strand.
TTAATAGGCAAAGTAACATAATTTCCATATGCACCCACAGGTTTGAGGTGCTTTCTACCCTGTGATGATGTGTGATGATAAAAGGAGTAAAGCAAGTATAGGAATGCTGCTGTGGTTTTAAAACACTGCAGACTGTACAGTACATTCTATAAGGGTCAGTCGTTTTTACATTCGTACATTTTTACTTCATTAGTAACTAACAGCATAGCATATCCAAAACTTCCAGTGAAGTGAACATAAAGTCCCCGGGATTTCAGCTTAATGTGTGAGAGAGAGAGGAATAGTTCCATGAGTGGGGGTGTGAAAGTTACTGTAAAGCTGGTATGGGTGTTGTTGGTCAGACGTTGTGTTAAAACTTTCCTGGAATGTTCCACAGTCTTCCTTAAAATGACTTCTCACAGTGATGAAAGTGATCTCTCTTGCTTCATAGACTAACGACGTGACAAATTGTTTTTGTCACACACTTCTCTTTTTTGTGCACAGTTACAAATGGATGTTTATGTGATATAGTTTTATAAGCAGTGGTTTATGGTTATGTACATATACCAGATAGATAAAAATCAATACACATTGCTTTTTCAAGCATACAAAAATGTGTTCTGACAATTGAAACTTGAAAATGTTACAAAATGCTATAAAACTATAACGTAAGCCAAAAAAATAATGTAAATATATAAAAACACTGCATTAAACAATACCAGCTTTTTAAAAAGCCCTAAGCTCCTTCCTGTCTATAAAAATTCTGAAGACACCTACCTAGCTCTTAAAAAAATAATAAATAGATAATTCATCTAAATTAGCTCACACAAAACTAACCTAATGCACTTAAGGAAAACAATATTCATTCATTAATTTTCTTTAAATGCTTTCTCCTGGTCAGGGTCTCAGTGGACCCAAAGCTAATTCCAGTAAAACTGAGCACAAGGTGAGACAATTTACCCCAGAAGAGATGCAAGTCATCAAGGGCACCATGCTTGGTACACACATACAGATATGCACACACACACTCATAGATCTGCATTTTCTGGACAGTGAGAGGACAATGGAGAACCTAAAAGAACATCGAAAGAACATGCAAAATCTGAGCTCAAGACTGAAACAGGGACCCAGGAGCTGTGAGCTGACAATAATGAAGCTGTACATGAAATATTAAAAAAAGGGGTCTGAACATAGGGGTCTATGATATGTATTTACATCCTATGATGTAGTTTCTCTCTAAAAAGCTTAATTAGATATGAATTTCTTGATTTAGTTATTCATTCATGTTCTTTTGAGTGTGTAATGCTGCTTTGTTAAAAGTGCCATACAAATACAATTAAAATTACAATACAATACAAATTTAATTGAATTTCTACCTAAAACTGACCTGACTGCTGAATGAAATCTGAATGAAAACCTAATAATTAAGAGCTGCGAGTGCAAAGCCACGTGACTGTAAATTACATTGCAATAATAAAAAGCAACAAGAACACATACACTTCACTTCATAGTTTTGTTTCTTAATAATATCAATATGTCTTTGTTATATAAATTACCCAGAAACACTGACTATACAAATACAGGAGGAAATATCCCAGGCCTGCATAAAACTGCCTGCATCTGAACATGACTTGATGCTAATTTAAATTTGTACAATTCCTCAACCTCGAGTTTATATGTGGTCTTAAGCAAACACTCTTTAGAACTTCCTGGAAAGCTTTTAATCTAATGCGGCAGAATTGGGGAACTAAATTTCTAACTAATAATGTATTTCCCAAATCAAGGAACTGCTGGTGACAAAATGGTACTTTTGGTAAATGGTGCTGTTAGGTTTTGGTTTGGTTACATTACAGATAATCATAATGCCTATGGCTGTATGATTCATTTGGGAATAACCTATAATTTATAATTTCCTTAATTAAGTATAAAAATAAAAGTAAGGTTTTGTCTGTACGTGGGTCAGAACGTTAAATTATATCTTTACGTTTCATACATCGAAGGACCTGAAACCAGAATTTAATAAAACGTTGCCAGTCCTTAGGCATTTGGCTGAAGTTAAACCAGCACCAATAATGAAAAAAAAAATTCTTTATTTTAAAAAACTTTTAATATGTTGTTGAACACTGAGGTGTGGGTTATCAAACCCTGTTATGGAAAAACCTCCCAGTTGTAAAATAATTTTACAAATGACAATCTTTTTAGTGGATTACAGGATACAAAAGATTAAATTATTATATTTATTTTCTTGAAAACATAGATTTTGTCTAATAATCAAGTGTTTTTTTTTAACTGTCATATAATTACAGTTAAACCTTGGATTGCTAGCATATATCTTTCTGGAAGCATACTTGTACAGTATATTAAAACACTCGTATATCACAGCAAATTTCCCCATAGGAAATAATCAAAACTCAATGATTCGATCCACAACCCAAAAATATTTTAATTAATACAAAATCTAAAGTAAAAAAATACAAATAACCTACCTTTGAAATAAATCCCAACAGGGCAGTGTTTCTGTTGATGTGTGTGTATGTGTGTTTGTGTATTTGTGCGCACGTCTGTGAGAAAGTCTTCCTACACAGTACACAGACTACACAGTCTTACAAGAGGAGAGGAGGAGGGAGGGGGCTACTGCGTAGGATGACTTTCACACACACACATACACACAGGCATGTATACGTGCACACACACACAAACACAAACACACACACACACACACACACACCCATATACGCACATGCATGCACAAACACACACACACTAACGGAAACACCGCTCTGTTGGGACACTTCTTTAACGAGGAACCTCTCTAATGGCACCCGTGCTCGCACAAAGAGGAACGATATCAGTGCACTGATGTTAACTATACGAGTGACGCTCTGTAAATTTTAAGTATTTTAAGTTGTGAAATAAAATCTTCTTTGGATGTATTTGTCAATACTGTCACATAAATTTCTGACAGTGTTGACAAAATTCCCTGTTATGCTAGATAACTTCTGGAACTTTTGTGTGTGGGAGCCAGTTCGTTTTTGCCTAATTTGCTAGATGCATATTTAATGAGCTTAAAATGCATTTATTTTATTACAAATTACCACAAATTTATATAATTGATACTGACGGTGTTGACATCTTATGGTTGTGACCACAGCAGTATCAATGTCAAAATATAAAAAAAATTATCAAACTTTGACTGACTTTTTTTTTAAGAAACGTCTGATGGTGTTGACAGAAACCCAGGACCCAAATTCCGCAAATTAAAAATTAAGAGTTTAAAAAAGTAATTAATTATTTACTTACCAGCCATTAATTAATTGACATGTACTTATTTTACATGTGATTTGTGATTTTTTTCATATATTTTAATCAGTTTTTTAGCTATTTGAAAATGTGAGCCCAAGCACTTTTTCAGGTATAGTGGGGGCACTTTATTAAATAAAATAAAATTTAGTTTAAATAGGACTGAAAAAAATATTTTGTTATGCTAAGTTGGCTTATAAAATTGATCATAATCAAAATCTGAAAAATATGTTTTATCCCAGTTGTCAAGCATGACTGATATATACTGTATATAATTGAATTAAAGCAGCAAACTGTAGTACTATGTTTCCTCTAAAGTTGTCAGTAGTTGCACCATTGTTAATGCTATCATGTGACCGTCAGAAGAGAGCCAAAGAAAATGCAGATGCCCGCTTTACTTTCAAGCAACGCAAGATCATTTTGAAGTGATATTGTAAATTTTAAAATGTGTGTGAATTACCATCCCTCGATTTCTGGGGTGTGTGGGAAACACAAAAGGATATGGTGTACCATAGAAAACCATCTACACTGGCTGCACTATGGGAAGAAATTTAAGTATCATGCAGAACAATCCCTGTGTTAGTCGAAATCAAAAGTGTCTGGATGCTAATGCCCTCTGTACAGACATGTTGCCATTACCTGTGAATGGAGTGTGCGGTCGACTCACTGCTGCTCCTCACACTGCTCCAATGTTTCGGCAGACCTTCTGCCTGTAGTCTGTGCTGTGGCTGAAGATGCGTTGTAGTTTGATCTGGGGTTTCAGTAGCTATGAGCTTGGCCTGACTTACCTGTTTTTGCCAAAGATGCTGCTGCATTGTATCGCGTTCAGTGAGGAATGTCTGTGACACACTCACAATACAACATAAAAGTTGATGATGATGCTGCCTACTGTACGTCAGTATGATATGCCTGTGACATGCACATAGTATGGCATAAAGGTTAATGATGACATAATAGACATGCCTGTCACAGAACTACACAAACGCTTCAAGTATTGTGAAAAAGTTAATTTTCTTTTGTAACTTAACTTACATAAGTGAAACTCTCACACATAAAAAAGTTTGTTACATGTAATGTGAAATATTTAAAACCTTTTTTTGTTTTAAATTCAATTATTAGAAAAATTCACAAAATTTATCAAACAGCGTTTTTATAATACAGAATATTCTGATAAAGTATCTTAATTTTACGCATTTCCATAAAGCTTGTCAGCAGATGAAAACACGTGTTCTAATCCCTTCTGGTAGACAGCTGCATTGACTTAAGTCTTCATAAAACATGGAGGAACAAAACTAGCAGATGGCATGGCACCCCAAATCCCCCACTGTATAAACTTGATACTGGACAAGCAACTTGGATTCTGTGCCTCTCTGCTATTCCTCCAGACTCTGTGCCACTAACTTCCAATTGAAATGCAAAATTTACTTTCATCTGGAAAGACTACAATGAACCACTGAACTGGTCCAGTTCTTTTTCACCTTAGCCCAGGTAAGACATTGTCCTAGACCCAGCCTTGATACAACAGTTGTAATCCATTTTCTGTGTGTGGTGGCTCTTGTTGCACTAACTCCAGCCTCACTCTACTCCTTTTGAAGCTTTTACAAGTTCTTGAAAATGATAATCCCTTGCTTGTGCACATTTTCCTACCACATTTTTCTTTTCCAGTCAACTTTCCATGAATATGCTTCAATCCACCAGCTTCTGTGACTTACCCTCATTGAGGAGGTTGTTGATGATCATCTCCTGGACAACTGTCAAATCTTCCCCATGCACCTAACTAGAATGAAAGATAAATAGTATTTATACTGTATGAATAGTGATTTTAATATTTTGAGAGATTTTCATCCGCATTCATTTTTGATTTTCATCCAAGGTGGAACCTTACTTTAATTAAATTAGGGGGGAAAAAAACTTTTTCAGGATATTCTATTTTTTTGTGGTGCACTACATAAATGGTTTTATTCCATTATACACTTTAAGAATGTTTTTTTAAACAACTCTCAGAACAATAGTGGAATCCTTCCGACTTATACCTCTTTTTATACCTGTTTAATCTAATTTTGTTTGTTCGGTATTTGGTTACATCCAAAGAGAACTGTCATCACTGAAGTTTATAATTGTTTTTGATTACATATGTGTATGTGATCTTAAATAGACATGCTCATGAACCTTTTTTTTGGCACATGAGATCTAGTCTGTCTCCTATTTGCAACTTTATTTGAATATTTTTAGCTGTTCACTCTTATTATTTATTTGGTCGCATCCATAATATATTACATTACGGGGTGTTGTGGAATCATACTCCATACTAACATCTGTTTTATGTTAATAATTCCAAATAATGTCCAGTACATGCTTAGCAGTAAAGCCAATTGAGTTTATGGTCAATGCAAGTCAATGCAATGGAATAGTCAATTGGGTAAAAGGTTGATTTTTCCATGACTTAAACAATAAACGGTGAACAATCTGATTTTTTTTTTTCCATAACTTATCTGAACTTTAACCTAGCACCCACTCAGCAGACTGAATCATGGTCACCTGCTCTTACAAGTAAATGACTGCGGAGAGACAAGCCATTAATTTAGCACCCAGAACACAAAAATATTTGAAAGGCTTTGAATGAGGCAGACTTTGATCTTAAAATCTTAAAATATTTTGTAGTTAAACACAATGAACTCCTGACTGTTGGCAGTTTTTTTTTCTCCCATCATAAAACACTAGAAGTTCTCAAGTGTGTCAGAGGAAAAGTGCTCATGATTTGTGTCTGTTATTTGAGTCCTTGCATGCCATTATCTGTGAGGAGATTCAGTATCTTTTTGTCAGAGGTGTCCTGGTTAGTCTCAGCCATTCTCAAAAATGTAACACTACATGGTGTATATCAGGGCAATCAAAACATTGCTGCGTACTCAAAAACACACTTGGACAGCAGACATATATAAATAATAAAAGAAATCTATACCTTTTTACATTAAGGCTCCCTTAACTGACATTATTCAACACATATACGGTGGTGTAGTGGTTAGCACTGTCACCATGCACCTTCAGGGTCCGGGTTCGATTCCCGACCAGACTCGATTCCCGTCTCTGTGTGCATGGAGTTTGCATGTTCTCCCGGTGCTTGGTGGGTTTCCTCTGGGTACTCCGGTTTCCTCCCACAGTCCAAAGACATGCAGGTTAGGCTAATTGGTGTTCCCATATTGCCCGTAGTGAGTGTGTGTGTGTGTGCCCTGTGATGGATTGGCACCCTGTCCAGGGTGTACCCCGCCTCGTGCCCTAAGTCCCCTGGGATAGGCTCCAGGTCCCCGCGACCCTGAATACAGGATAAAGCGGTATAGACAATGAGTGAATGAGTGAGTGGGTTAAACTCCATGATTTTGGAATGGGCACATATTGGTGTTATGGTCAGGTGTCTACATATATAGATTCATATTAGGTCCCATTAGCCCAGACGTTTGTTTAGATTTTGCTTGTTTAAAGCTTGTCTGTTTTTCCCATGCTTAATTTGTTTCCTCAGCCCAAAGACATGCAGGTTAGGCTAATTGCCGTCTCCAAGTTCGCTATAGTGTGTGCGCTTGTCTGCCCTGTGATGTATTGGCACCCTGTCCAGTGAGTACCCCGCCTCATGCCCCGCGTCCCCGGAGATAGGTTCTAGGCTATAAATGCATGGCCAGCACTTGTGATCTGAAGCTATCTATAGATAGTGTATTCTCCCACTAAAATGTCACAATAATTACAAAATACCACAAATAACATTCAAAGCACTAAATGGTCATGAAACCTTTTGACTTGTAGGATACTCCACACTAGATATGATGAAATGGTGCAGGCTTTCTGTTGGTATAGGAAACCTAAGCCTACAGAAGAGGCCAGAAGTCAAATACCTGTTGCTGTTAATTTGTTAACTAGTTGCTATAGCTAGTCTTTCCTGAGTCCCTACTTTAACTCTGCGCACAATGAATATTCTCTTATACAACAGTTAGTTCTGACTGAGCAATCTGATTGGATGAGGGGCCTTCTTTGAGTGTTTATAATAGATGGTAACAGCACTGGGACATTTAACTATATACTGTATATCTCTGGTGTTCTAAAAGCTGTTAATTACACTGCCGGTCACTAGCATGGTTGACAGTAGGTCATTATGGTATTTGCATGTAATAGTAAATGCTCAGATTCATTATATAGTAGATAATATAATCTGGATCTTATAGACAATGACCCTGATGATTGTACTGGAGATCTTTTTATCACAGTTAGCAATGTTTAACACTATAATGTACAACTGCATATATATGTATTTTTTTCCTAATCTCTTTATCTAATAAGAGACTTGAATTTTGTGTCTGATTTCTGTCAGAATATCTTCCTCATGCCACCTCAGGGAATTTTTCCCTCCCATCATCACCACGATTGATGCAGTGCTGTTTGTGCCATGAGAAAATCTTTTTACATAATTTGTTCTACTCTGTTTTTCAGCAACGCCGGTCTAAATACAGTACACACCAATTTCTTGGAAAAGTGCTGATTGTACCTGTTTGCTACTGATTATACAGGAACACTGTGCTTCTGCTTTGTTTCCCTATACAGTGTATCTGGAAGGTGCAGTGCTTCACTCTTTCCACATTTTGCTATGTTACAGCCTTATTTAAAAATTGACTAAATTCATTAGTTTTCTCAAAATTCTACAAACAATACCCCATAATGACAACGTGAAAGAAGTTTGTTTGAAATCTTTGCAAATTTATGAAAAAAAAAAAAATCACATGTACATAAGTATTCACAGCCTTTGCCATGACACTCAAAATTGATCCTGCATTCCTGAGATGTTTCTACAACTCGATTGGAGTCCACCTGTGGTAAATCCAGTTGATTAAACATTATTTCAAAAGAAACACACCTGTCTATATAAGTTCCCACAGTTAACAGTGCATGTCAGAGCACAAACCAAGTCATGAAGTCCAAGGAATTGTTTGTTGACTTCCGAGACAGGATTGTATCGAGGCACAGGTCTGGGGAGGGGTAGGGGCAGAAATTTTTCTATACCCTCTCTCCACAGAGAAGCACTGAAGCTCTTTAAGAGTGACCATCAGGTTCTTGGTCACGACCCTGACTAAGGCCCTTCTGCCCAAGACGCTCACTTTGGCCAGACGGCCCGCTCTAGGAAGAGTCCTGGTGGTTCCAAACTTCTTCCATTTATGGATAATGGAGGCCACTGTGCTCACCTGGACCTTCAATACTGCAGAATTGTTTCACTTCGATACAATCCTGTCTGAGATGTCTACAGACAATTCCTTGGACTTTATGGCTTGACATGCACTGTTAACTGTGGGAAGCTATATAGACAGGTCTGTTTCTTTTGAAATAATGTCCAATCAACTGAATTTACGACAGGTGGTCTCCAATCGAGTTGTAGAAACAGCTCAAGAATGATCAGTGGAGATAGGAAGCACCAGATCTCAATTTTGATTGCCTTTTGGCTGTGAATACTTATGTACATATGATTTTTTTTGTTTTTAATTTTTAATAAATTTGCAAAGATTTCAAACAAATGTCTTTCATGTTGTCATTATGGGGTATTGTTTATAGAAAAATAATAAACTGAATCTAATTTGAAATAAGGCTGTAACATAGCAAAATGTTTAAAAAGTGAATCTGTGAGTACTTTCCGGATGCACTGTATTATAACAAACCATAAACAGTTCCTGTCTATGACATTACATCATATAACAGTAAATGTAGTAAATGTTGTGTATGTGTAGAGATGAAGAGGAAGGAAGTGATTTCTTGGTCTGAACGCTTGCCAGGACATAATCTGGGCATAAACTCATTCAAGTATATTTTGGCTTAACTCGCTTTATCTTTGCTTTGATGCTGTGCTCTTTCTGAAGTATAAAAAGAAGTTTTGTTTTGTGACCTGACCTTGCTATTCTTGTTTGTGTGTGTGTGTGTCTGTGTGTGCACAAATGAAAGTGTATTACTGTGAGATTTTAAAGTTATAATGTATAGTACCTCCCTCACCACAAACTGTGTGACGTTGTGTTTATGTTGCCACAATTTTATTGTTCATGTGCTTTTTGAGTGATCTAAATGACAAATACTGTATGCAAAAACTTGTATTTGCTCCTTTATTTAGCATATGTCTAAATTATTAAAGCACCACCTGTTGTTTCTTTGTGACACAAGGTTAATTAAACATTTGTAAGCCTTGAAGCCTTCGTGAAAACTCTATAGCCGCAGTACACATCCGGATGCTGATATTTTATTCATTCTTATTGCCATGGGGGACCATTGGAGAACAATAAAAATGACAACAAACAAAGTTTTCCCAATTAGACAGAGGTCTGGCATGTGACGGGTTCAATTTCACATATTGGTTTTTGGAATTGGGTACTTTTACATTCATTTGGAGAAAAAACAATGCCCCTAAATGTATAAATGTAAATGTACCACAACTTGCCATATACACTAGATCACATCATGCTCACAATTTACAGTAATTATTGTGTTTGATAGTGATTATGAAGCGGAATCATGATTAAAGTGTAGTGTTATTTATAGTTACGAAATAGACATTCTCCAGGTTAGTTAATTTTCTTCAGGGATTTGAGCACTACTCAGATTGGTGATAGTGTTAACAGGCAATGAGGCTAGTTAAGATGACCTCTGTATGACCCATGCTAAGAAGATGAAAGAGCCATTAACCCTCTATTGAACGTGTTTTTATATACACTAGTATCAATTGAGGTCAGAGTTCATTCTAATTTAATTGCAAATTGCAAACGCAAATTGCAACATTTCATATTTTAAAATAAATAAATTCAGACATCAAAATGCCTGTTATTGTTGAGACTGGAATTTTTGTTATGTTGAGCTATCATTAAATAATGATGAGAACATAAGATTATCCAAACATAACTGTCAATTATACACTCATTAACTCTCAGTTTTTTTTCATTGAATTTGTTGGATCATTAAATCACTAGGTCCAAGCAATCTAAAATTCTTTAATTTCTGATTTCAAAATTATTTGTAGCCTAATTGAACAGCCTTTTATTTCTTTTTTTCTTGCGTCCTTATGAATGAGTGGTCTGTCTTCAGTGTATATTTAAATGTGACAATTTTTCTGACAAACTTTGTAGAAAAATGAATGCTAGCAATTACTGTAACGTAGCTCCTTCTCCATTATATTACATTTACTCAAAACATAATGATGAAACATTGGATTTGGAAATTAAAGCTAAAATCCTGTCAGTCTGTGCCCCGAAAGACACGCAGTGAATCATAGCTTTTCCGGAGTAAAGAATTCCCCGGCTGTCTCGCTGTTAAAAGCCAGATGATGCAACAAGTGGGGACTCAGCATTTCTGCAGTCTCTCTGACACCACCATCCCCCTATTCTTCAGCCCATGGAGAGTTGAGCTCAGGGTCAGTAGCATTCTGCCACTATGTTCCCACAGAATCATTTCAGGTCTCCAGATCTAATCTTCATAAACTCCTTCTTTATACTTTTATACATTTGAAACTTTATTGACATAGAAATGAGATATTTTGATTGACCGATGATATGGAAATGTTGCTATTGGACAGACGATAAGCTGATGCTCTGTTAAATTTCCAGTCGTATGCCCACTGGCCTGATTTATCACTATAGGGTGAGTATTGTGTGGTCAAACACGGAACTGCATTAAGCCATATTAAAAGTCCATTGTGGCAGGAATCATGATGCCCCATGCTCATTGTATTACGTTCTTCACCTGAATCTGATTGATTTTATACATTGTGCCTTTTGGATGAATATTATTAAGAAGATGTACATGTACAGGCCAGTGAGTCTACCGTATATTGAATCAGCATAGTAAATATTTATTGCTGTTATTTAAGTGCACTGTAAGTCACTCCACCGCGTTATCATTTTCTCACCATTGTCGCTATGGGTGTGTCTGTTTAAAAGGGATGCTTGTGGTTATGTCCAGATACTTTCTCAGCCTCAGCAGGTGACAATGAGTGTAGCCGCTACTGCTGGAAAGAATTCCACCGACACACAGATGGGATGATTCACAACAGTCCTGTCTATGTGAGTGCGAACACCCTTCTAATGTATTCAAGGCATTTTTTTCTTGTTCAGTGCCAAAGACACTTTTAATGCCTTATTTTTCTTTTTCTCATGAAACCGAGTTACATTACTGACAAATGACACCTGGAGAAAATTACAAAAAATATATTATACGGCCAAGATATATTATACGGCCAAAACTGCACTTCTGGCTTTTGAAGCAGGAACCACAGTCTGTGAGTTCATATATTCTGTTTAGGGCAATAAACAAAAGTGGAAGAACACCATGTGATTATGATAATACTGTAAATGTGGCGGTGATTTGCCACCCACACACACTTTTTTTTCCCTTTCAAAGCTTTGACACGTCTAATGTGCACGCTTTGTATTCTTACATAGAATTACAGGATTTGTTTTATATAGTCACAGTAGTTGAATAATGGATTAGTTTCATTAACAAAGTAAAAATGGTTGTAAAACAAAAAAAAAAAAACGGACGGTTTTCAAAAGAAATGGGAAGTGAAAAATAGGAAACTGTGAAAGTTACAGCGAATGTAGTAAGTTTTTTATCGTAATACGCTATATATTACAAATTTAGTGTATAAATTCCTACTGCTCCTTTCCCCCCCAATGTTCCCCCATTACTTTTATTATTAGCTTGTATTCCTGTTTCAAGGTCTCAAAATAGTAGGAAAGCCTGCAGGATCATCGCATCATATGAGTATGAATCTATCATTTTACATAAATACAGCTTTAAAGATAACACTCAAAGGTCTAGATATCCTGCTCCTATCCACTATTAATATTACTAAATATCTGTCGTCCAAGGCTTTGAATCCTAATAAACACTATTTCTTTTATTTAAACCCTACTGTAGCAATAATAAACCACACCCCCCACCCCCACAGATACATTACTGCTGACATTAGTCAGGTCACAGAAAGTGTTGTCCAGAGGAATGACTAAAGCTAATGAATTGCTCATCATTTCTCCCTCAACTCCTCCTCCTCCAGGGGTGTTTTACATCCGACTCACATGGACAAGGTCCAGACACTGTTATAATGGACGGGGTGACTCCTATCTCACCCACTCTACCGCTCTGCACCTCCTGGAACCCCTTTCCATCACATAAACTTCACTTCTGGAGAACCTGACGAAGAAGAACTGAAGATCCCAAGTGCTCACTATGTTGGAGTTTGATTTATAGTGCATCTCGGTGGACTTGGGCAGATCTTTTTGAACAGGAAAAAATTTTCATGATTATTTTTTTTGCCTTAGAGGAAGAATTTGCTACTTCTTTCATAAAGATTTCTGAAAGTTTATTGACTGAAGTTTCTGCCTGTTTGTGTTTTGCTCGAGTCATTTGTCAGAAATGCCGACCGAGTCGTGCGGGTTGATGGGATCGGACATGCGAGATCTGACTCCCCTCATGCCCGCCGTACCCGCTGCACCACCTCTTTCAGGGCCCAGCAGCGGCGCTCCTCAGTGGGGACCGATCGTCGACTTCCACCCTGGCTCTCCGTACGGAGCTCTGCCCTCACACTCATTCATCAAGCAGGAGCCTGGCTGGGGGTCAATGGACACCCACGATGACCCTCACTGTGCCCTAGGTGCCTTCACTGTGCATTTTTCAGGCCAGTTGACCGGAGGATGCAGGTACGGAGCGTTCACCGAACCATCGCACGGACAGAACAGGGCGTACGGCAATAACCCGTATCTGAATGGCTATTCGGAAGATCTTCCACTCCCGAGGAGTCAGAGTAAGTAAGCTTAATTTATCCACACGTGTGAATTTTGCCATAGAGGATGTATATGTCAAATCCTTCAAAATCCTTGTGAAACCTCAAACAGGATATAGAGCACCGATAGACAGCACCATTTTCTTATATCTTTCGTGAGTCAGTGGCCAATGATAGGCAAGTTGTTGGAAAGTTTATTATAAAAATCCTGGAGATAAACTAGATATTTGTTATTCAAAAATGGCATGTATAGTAACGTTCTTTAAAATTAGCTTTTAAACTCTAACACAACTTCAATAAAGCGTAAATATCAGTTTATATTTTAAACTGTTATAAAGATGTTCAAATTCTATAATTGCCCTGTCTACATGTTTTATTTTCAAATACATTGATTTATATACTTATATACAGTACTTTATACTGCAGCTTATACTGTAACTCTGTTGGAGATTACAATTATTCTTAACCAAATATTCCTGTTTTATATGAATACAGATGGTGTGTTAAGAAATATGGTGAAATTTAGACATTTAATGTTTCCTGGATGAAAACCTTTTAATCCTGATTTGGAAATGCAATTTATCTGTTAAATACGTACTTGAACTCTTAAAATGATGAAATCAGGTGTCCTTAACAATAAAGGCAGCGATAAATAATCCTCATTTTCTCCAAAGCATTGAAGAGTGAGAAACTTGTTGGCTAAGCGAGTGTGTGTTTAAACAAGTCAATCTCTCTGTGATTTCAGTGTAAACTTTCATTGACCTTTAATTACAGGCTAGGACGTCATGGACTACAAAAAAATAGATTTATACTCTCCCACCTCTCTTACAGGATATTACAAATGTTGTTACTTTATGTCACACATATAGTATAGTATAGTATAGTATAGTATAGTATATCATGGAGCATTACTGATTAATAAGCAAATGGCGATTTTAGGATCAAACCCCGGTGCATATAATGTTAATAATTTCTTGTTCCCAAATATTTCATTTGTGATTTATAAATGCACTTTAAAGCCGCTCTGTGAATAATACATGGATGTGTCAAATGTAGTACTCGCTACTTGGAGACAGTAGAAGCTTCTACAGAAGACAGAGTGAAATATAATGCAAGCATGGCTTTAATTAATGAATAAAACAGTTAGGGTGCTTTTATAGGAGAATCATCAACCACATGGTGGCGTGAAGTTACCTGGCACAAAGCAAAGCTGATTTTCCTGTAATACCAAGCGAATATTACCACAGCGATTCACAATGATTTATATTCATTTATTTTAGATTTGATTTTATGGAATGTCCTGAAAGAATGTTTTGTGAAAGTTGGTTAGTGTTATCACGCTTAATATATAAGCAGCAATCATTTCCACATTTCTTTAACTGCCAATTAGAAAAAAAAATGCAGCTTAACTAAGAAATGACTGTATAAATTACAAAATTCTTTTTCCTAAAAAACTTTGAACAAAAAGCTTGTCTTATTTTATCAATGCAATATAAACTTCTCCCTTAGAACACCTTATCAGAACACTGCTTATATTAAATATTTCCAAATTTTCCGATAATTCCAAAACGGCATTGTGGAATAAAAGTGTGTAACTTCTTCAATTTTAAGGACTTATGAATGGTTCCACATTCCCACACCTTTAGAAGGTAATGTTTGCTTAATCATTTGCATTGCTTTCTATGCACATATTGGATAATAAAGCTTAAAAATATTATTTAGCAATTAAACACAGAGATGATGCACAGGCTTGTGAAATACAGTAAAAGTCAAAAGTTTAAATGCAAGTTTGGATTCATTTTCTACATTCTATAACAAGACTGATTTTTTTTTTCAAAGCTATGAAATAACACATGAAATATAGGTAAATAAGTAGCAACAACAACAAAACGGTAAACAATTGTTGTTTTAAGAGATGAAGGTCAGCTGTTCTGAAATAGTTCTTGCTAGAACAATGCTGTCAATTGCATTTGCAAAACCCATCAAGCACCATGATGAAGACCATTCCAGGAAATCAAAACCAAAACTTACATCTGCTGCAGAGAAGTTCATTTAGAGTTACCAGCCTTAAAAATCACCAATTAACAAACAGCACCTCAGATTAGAGGCGTTATGAAGGATTTACAGAGCAGAAGTAGCAGATACATCTCAAAATCAGTTGTTCAAAGGAGATTATTGCTTATTTTGGACGACTTCAGCATTGTTTTACAATGTAGAAAGAAGTAAAAATCTGGAAAGACCATGGAGTCAAAAGGTGTGTCCCACTTTTTCACTGGTAGTGTATATATTCCTCAAATGTCACATTTATCTATGAAGCGCCAAAGCTGAGATTTAGAAGCACTTAACTATCACCACCTGTGCAGCATTAGATCCATAAAAAGGAAAAAAAGTTAAAGTCAGCATAGCCATGCACCAAGCAGGTATAAACAATGAAATAGCAATCTAATCAATGAATAATGTTAGTTATTAGTATTAGTGTGTATAAATTTATGGAAAATCTCGTGTATGTGTATTTGTATATGTATATGTATGATACTGACAAATTGTGCTTTTTTTATGCTGTACCACTGATTGCATGTGATCTATTTCTTACGATGAATTAAATTGATTAAATATGGTATAAGGAATGAAACATGACAGTTGTGTGTTTAATCAATTTATAGTTACATTTATACTTAAGTTAATTTACGTCATTGCAGTTGCAAACAGTTGTTCATGAGCCTTACTTGAACCTTTACTTTCCGTGTCTAAAAACTTTAAGGAATTATTTTAAGGACATTGTTACAAATGTTGACACTTGCGACTCCTTTAGAACATGCTAAATTAACATTTCCTTACAGAAAACCTTATCATACCTTAACATGCAGTACTAAAAGTCTTAATCTATCCCTCATTTCTTCATATTTTCATTCCAAAGAGCCAAGCTTATACTTTTAATGTAGTATTGAGGAATAGTTCTCCAAGCTTCCTGAAGGACTTTTTAGTTTTCATTAGGTTTTTGGCTCTCGGTTTCAGTCCAGTACCTGACCAGTTTATTGTTTGTTAAGCCACGCATAAGCTATAACACATTCAAGCATAAAGCAGTGAGAAACAGGTGCTGATGATGACGGTGATTAGTGTACTGATGATGCTGAATGCTGAGTGGGTGGAACAGACGAGAGGGGAAATGAGGTTGCTGCCACCAATAAACCACCAATTTTTAAATTGTATCTTTTAAGCACATTGCAGCCTGTCATAGTAAAACATTTGTTTACATTTTATTTATTTAATTGATATCATTCAATTTAATATGAAGAAATGGGGCACTGCTACTGCTAAGTACTGTACATGGGATTTATAAAACTTTTATTTGGAGAATCTTTCACACAAGCATCTGTGTAAAATGTGACCTATTAGAACATTAATATAAACTAGAACGTATATCAGAACTGCTAAAACAGAAAATTTGTTGCAGCAGACTGCATTTAGGGTTGAAAAATTAAGTTGTAAACTACATCTTTATTAAAAATCTGATCTGCAATTGTGCAATATTAATACAATTAATACTGAGGCACAATATTGTATCCATACTATTATTTACAATATTGAAATGTGACGATGCCAGTAAAACATAAAAAGCTCTTGCAATCTCATGGTAACATGTATTTCCGATTCTGTATGACATTATATGATATAAACTGCTCAAAACAATTAAGGTAACACTTAAAACTAAACACTTAGTTTGACTTGAATGTCCCTCATATGTGTATGTAAGGTTCAAGTCAAACCAGGACTAGGTGTTCCCTTAATTTTATTGTACAGTATATAAACCTATATAGTTATTTATATAAAGCAATACCATCTATGTTGAAGCCAGAATCACTTTCCCCCTCAGCACATAATTTGTTGCTTGTACAATTGGCCCAATACAGACCCATATTTAATGGACAAAATGACATTTACAAGTCAACTGATGTCTTTTGACAAAAATGTGTAATAAATAAGATGTACAGTTTAAAAAAAAAACTTTCCCTAGCTTGTAGCTCTACTTGAAAATGAAAGATGCTTCAAACTTTGAACGAGTGTTGGCAGATCAAATGCTTTCGACGATCTTACATTTGACTATACGTCTATATCACAATGTCACAGAATGGCTAAAGGTGTTAATTCATTTTTTCAGTTTTTAGTTTAAGTATTTAGCATGCGTGGCAAGCACTGTGGATTCTAGGTAGCACTGACAATCAATAAGACTAAAAACAAATGAGGGTTGGTTTAAGACTTTTGCTCAGTACTGTATAACACAAGAGCATTGAGGTCATAGCTCTAACTCTTTCTCTGTCACTTGTCTAATACAGCAGATTTGGATGGAGCACTAAGTTTTCCCCACACTCCTGTTCACCACCCGCCACCCTTTCCGTGTTCTCACCCTCCCAAACATGAGGATGTTTTGTCACAGTCCACCGTGGGTAAGGACAACTGAACGCACACACACAAACACACACTAGACTGAGAGGTTGTACAGTATATATTCTAAAAACACAACTATTATCTATTTTACTATGTATGACACTAGTAAGTGCTCCGAGTTTCTCTTTTTCGTTTTCAGCCTCCACTGTGATTTTAGAAGTCCATGTGTAGGGTGTGTATATAATGTGTAGGAACGTTTCACTCTTTTATAGTATAAATTATGCTTGCAGTTGTGAAAAGTCCCACAAATCAGTTGCAAATCAGTGTGAGAATTACATATGGGTTACATCACTACATCTCATAGTTCCAGAAACGGTTCCAATTGGCTTTTAAAAAGGGAATAAAGCAAGACAAAAAATATCTACACTAGGGTTGGTGTGAAATTTACCTCATATCTGATTCGGAATAGCTTTAATCCTCTTGTATCATAGCAGTTTGTATAGATAGCTTTCTGAGCCAGCATTAATCTTTTCAGCAATTTGAGCTACAGTAGCTCTTCAATTAGATTGAACTATATGGGTAAGTTCACCATGTGCATCAATGAGCCTATCAACTTTGGTAGGTCTGGACCACTGCAGGCTGGGAACATCCTGCAGTTTTGTTATTGCTCTGACCTATCACAATTTGAACCATGTCACAGAAACTCCATTACAATATCTCTTTACAATGGCACCTGGAAGCTGGTGGGATGTATTGGCCAGCAAGTGAACATTTTGCCCCTGAACTTGATGTGTTGGAAGCAAAAAAAATGGGCAAGTGTAAGGATTTGTGTGACCTTGACAAGGGACAAATTTTGATGGCCAGATGAGGAATTAAACGAAATTAAAAACGATGAACTGGTGGCAGGATCATTGGTGGCCAACACTCGTTGATGTGGGAAGTGAAGGCTGGCCTCCAATAGAAGCTATAGTGTTGTTTTTAATACTGAAAAGGTTAATGCTGGTTTTGGTAGAAAGGTGTCAGAACGCACAGTGCATTACTCCTTTTGTGGCAAAAGGGGGGACCTCATTATGGCCAGGGGTAGCTCAGTGGTTAAGGCATTGGACTATGGTTCGGAAGATCCCAGGTTCAAACCCAACAACCACCAAGTTGCCACTGTTGGGCCCTTGAGCAAGGCCCTCAACTGCTCAGATGTGTAATGAGATAAAAATGTAAGTCGCTCTGGATAAGAGCGCACTGCCAAATGCCTAAATATAAATTATTAGACAGGTGGTCATAACGTTATGGCTGATCTGTGTATATTTTAGACATTGGCATGGTGGAAACTTCAAGGAATAGCATTAACTCTACTGTACTTCAGTGTGCTATAGAAATGATAAAACATCCTGGTAATTTTAGAAATTGAATTCCCATCGCACCGTTAAGCAGTTGACAGTGCTAATCATTAGCAGAGAATCTTGCAAACAACAAGGTAGCAAAACTAAAGCCCTCAGATAGGTAACAGCATTCAGTATAACTAAGTCATCAGTTCTCTTCCCCAGAGAAACTAGAGCTGTGGTAAAGACGAGAAGAATGTGTAATCCCGTCAGGGGACCTGTTTTACCCCCTTAGTGCTGGTAAATTTAAAGGACCTAATCCTCTTTTAGTTCTAAGTGCCTGATACCGAAATCCATGTGAGTGGTTTATGGGCTTGGAGAGCACAGGGCCTGTTTGGATAACTAGAGTGAGGAAAAGGCCACACTTCAAAATCTACTCCCTGAAGAACAATCTGTTAGTCCTCCTGTGCAACGTAAACAGGAAAATAGGAGTAGGGGATCATGGAAGTACACAAGCTTTTTTTAGTCTGAACATTAGATGAACATTGAAGTAAAAGATAAAAAAGTAGACAAGCATCCAAAATTTATCCAAGACAAACTGGATATCTGGAATCCAAAGTTTGATTCTTTAGTATTCATCCTGAAACCCAACATGTAGTTCTACTAATTGTCAAGTTGGTTTTTCTCAAAATGTACACATGCACCCATCTTAATGTGTACAAATGAATAAAAAATGGGGTTTTTTTCATAATAGGCTCCCTTTACGAATTATACCAGAACATTTATTTTTAAATTGAAAGTATATTATGTCAGGCATAACTTTGATCTCGGCGGTAAAATCCCGACTTCAAATCTTGGAACGATGGAGGAACGAATGTACTAGAACTGGAGCAGGAACTGTATTAATAAAGGTTTGGTGGAATTGGTTGTCTAAGATGGCTACTATTTGCAATTTTCAGCTAGACCAGCTGTTCCCAAAACTTAAGACTGTTTCAATCTAATAATAATAATAAAAAAAGGGTAAATGACTTGCAGAACCTTGACTCACCCACTCACATCCAAATCACATCAATATGTCTAAGTGATATGGGTATGTTTGAATTATTCAGCCTTGTATCTCTAATGCAAAAATATACTAAGGGACTTGAGGATGTTTGGGGAAAAATTGTATAAAAACCTTACATAACAACTCTAACAACTTTGTGACTCATTATATACAATATACAGTATATATACTATATATATATATATAGTATATTGATTATATAGTATTGAAATGCAATGCAATGCAATCATATAAATTACACTAATACAACTGTATATAACAAAGAGCAATGGTAAATAGGAAATAATTGTAAAAGAATTTAAAAAAATCTTTTTTGTAGATGAGCAGCAGTACCTGGCCCCGCCCCCTGTCTATGGTTGCCACACCCCCAGCGACAGCCAGGGACTGCTTTTACGAAACACCTACAACAGGTACAGCAGCTGTTTTTTTTCTTCTTTCTGCTAACTTGCACTCGCATTTAAAGCAGTTTCATTGCTTTAACTAATTTGACAGCATTTCCTCTGCTGATGGCAGATTTGTCCAGTGTGGGACCCCAGTGTAAGCCTGTAGAGAGTCAAGCAGTCTGTATAAAGGTTAAGAGTTGCACAGCAGCCCTCAGCAGGCCAAATTACACTCAATGTGATCTACAGTCAGTTTTCTCTGAAGTCCTGTTCCCTGCCTGGCCATCCCCAGAGAGAAAAATTCCTGGGGTAAATCAAAGGTCAAGGACAGAAGTGGAAGCCTAGAAAGGAAAAGTATTACTGGAATATGAATGGAATATGAATTGCAGGGGAGCCTGGAATGATTCAATAAAGTACAGTTTCTTGAATAAGTATTTAACCCCATTGAACAATATTGATATTTTTAGAGGTTACAACTTAGAACTGTAATAGGGTAGTCTAGGTAGTCTATAAACAAACAGCATCATGTAAAACTCAAGAATTTTGGACAATGGGGGAAAATGTTATGCAGGGTTTTGTTATAAAATATTTCCCAAACTTTGAAAATCCACCATTTATACCAATATAAAGAAAATATAAGTCTATTTTAGTTCTTGGCAGTAACACTTAAAAATGTGCAACAGCCTTTTTTTTTATGGGAGCACAATAGTTTATAACTAGAAGCTCAGTGATGAGGGTGCATTCTTGGAATACTGTTCTCATGCTGTTTGGAGAAAAAGTTTGTGGAGAGCCCAAAATATGAGAACTACAGTAGTGCTGATAAGACTCGATGGCGCCTCCTCTCCTTCCTGTTGTACCGCTACGTGTTCAGCCAACTCCTCTCAAAGCACTTTACTATGATCATCATCCAAATGAGCTAAAACTGTGAGTACACTTTTTCTCACAAGTATGTAAAAGCAGGAAATATTGACTCAGCCTTATAGAGACATCAGAAACATCACTAATATGACTATTAATCCGTTCCTAGCATTTATAGCATTTAACATCACGTTGGTTAATACTACAGCAGGGTAAAAATAGCAAGGCATGGGTTTTTAAAAGAAACATTTCCAAAGAAAAGGGTGTAAAAATTTTGATAACACTTGAAGTTTGAGGTTTGGTCTTCTTCTTCTTCTTTTTTTTTTTTTTTTTGGTCAGCCAGTAAGACAACAGTGGAATCGGGGAAAGTCAAATGTAATCTGATTAATGAGACAATAATGTTTTTTTATTGGGAATGAACTTAAAGTTTAACCTGAAACCTCAAAACCCTCAAAACCCATCAGCTGTAAGATGGCTTGTATTTTTCCTCTACTGGCTTAAAAACTAAATCTTCAATGTGTAATGTAGAATATACCGACAATGGGAAATGTACGAAACAATAGGTTGTTATGCTGCTCAAATCCATGCTGGGATTATTTGTGCCTGTTTGGGGAAAAAAAGCATCTTCCAAGCCTTTTTTTAGCACTCTACAACTCAAACCACACTCACAAATTCATTAAACACTTATGTGTAGTAAGTGCGTAATGCAGGTTAATTCAGCCTCTTTCCCTCTCAGTGCCTCCCTGCTGTCAGCACTTTCATGACGTTACATGATTACAACACTGTACCAGGCACGCTAGTTCTCCAGACCTTTGCAGTCCTGTTGGCATGGATCAGATATGAGAATGAGAGTGCCTCACTGCCGCACAAGATGCTAATCTTGTGTGTAGCAGGATGGAAATAGTAGAGTAGCTTCTCTGCTTTTAAAAAATAAGACAAAAAAAAGAAAAAAAAAATATCAGACATAGCATTAGCACTGATCATCAATTATGTCCCAGTAAACTGGTGACAGTTTCGAGGGCACCTGAGGATCATTTACACCTGTGTGGAGCAAAGACTAGACTGTCTGGTCCAATATCATAGAAAAGATAATGTAGCATAAATTGCTGAAAAAAGTTTAATCTGGCTTTAAGTTACTTACAGTACTTAAGGAATCTGCTGCTAATATCGGAGTGCCAGATACCACAGCACACCTTCAGAGGTCTGGTGAAGTCATGAATATGATATTTTATTGACACAAGGGGAACCTTAAACTTATGGCTGATCAGTGTAATGAATGCAACAGCATTTAACAAATGTTACATAAGGGCTACCTACAGTATAAAATGTGACTATGCTAATTCTTTGGGTGACGCATGATCCTTGGTTGTTAGCATAAAGTGATTAGAACTGAAAAAGTAATGGCACATTGTACTACAGTACTTGTCACAAGTTTGGATACACCTTCTTTATTTCTATTGTTTACATAATTGTATATTAATACTGAAGACATCCAAGCTATGACAGCTACTGTATGTAGTCAATCAAAAAGTGTAAAAAAAAAAATAAATCCCAGAATATGTTTTTTATATTTCAGTTCTTCAAAGTAGCCAGCTTATGCTTTGATAACAGCATTGTACATGCTTGGCATTCCCGGTCAACCTCATAAGGTAGTCCCCTGGAATGATTATCCAACAACCTTGAAGGCGTTCCCAGAGGTGTTGAGTATTTTTGTCTGCTTTTACTTTACTCTACAGGCCAACTTATCCCAAAGCAACCACTACAACATCAACCCTCCTCCTCCATGCTTCACAGTGGGAACCACACAATCAAGAACACTTCATTTACCCTATCCATGTCTAACAAAGACATATGGGTTAGAACCAAAAATCTCAATTTTAGACTCATCAGACCAAAGGACAGTTTTCCACTGAACCGATGTCCATTTCTTGTCTTTCTTGGCCCAAGCTAGTCTCATCTGCTTCTTGCTCTTTTGAAGAATGGTTTCTTTGCTGCAATTCAACCATGAAAGCCTGACTCATGCAGTCTCCTATAAACAGTGGATGTTGAAATATATCTACCACTTGAACTCTGAGAAGCATTTATGTGGGCTCTAATCTGAGGTGCTGAAAATCAGCGGTTTCAATTATAATGAACTGATCCTCTGCAGTAGAGTTAGCTCTTGGTCTTCCTTTCCCTGTTATGAGAGCCGATTTTATCATACTGTAGCATTTGTTGGTTTTTGGCAACTGTACATGGGGATACATGCAAAGTTCTTTACTTAACTGGGTGTTTCTTGACTAATATGAAATTGTACAGTAGTTGTAGTAGAGCTATTGACTCTGTACCCACCCTTCCGCTGCACAACACAACTGAAAGTCTTAAGCACTTCAAGAAGGCAAGAAAGGTCACAAATTACAGTAACTCTTGACAAGGCACACCTTGTCAAGTACTTGGATGAGAAGTGAAATGTTTCTACCTGACAAGAAAGAAGTCCAGTTGACATGACTTTAAGTTAACCTTACCTGGATGACTGAGAATCTTCACAGACATATTCTGGGTTGTTTAACACTTTTTTGTTACATACAGAATTCCATAAGTGTTCTTCCATAGTTTGGATGTCTTCAATATTATCGTACAATGTTGAAAATGATAATAGTAAAAAAAACACATTATATTACATTAAGAGCTTTTATACATACATGCAAAAGATTTTCTTTGAAATGTATATTTGTTAAAGTGATTTATACTACAGTGCTGTTCAATTCTTGCTGTTGAATCTGATTGGTTAGAAGATGATTTTCCTGGAAGAAATTTTCTATAATAGACGCTCTATAATTCAAATCACTGATTTATATTAATATGCACATTTTAATGTTATTGTTTCTGAATTAACAATTCAATCTCAGCATGCAGTATGGGAGAAGGTTTATATAATGTAATAGATTTTTATAATATAATATAATTGTTATTCTTTAATAAATGTTATCAAATTTAATTTTATTAAAATTATTATCCTAGCAAACTTCGGTGGCAAAGGATGAATACAACACTTTGGGACATGTTGTAATGTTGTCACCTTTATACCTCCATTGTTGATAACTATCATACAATATGCTTCACAGTGTTTTATAAAAGTGCAATAATAAGGGTCACAGCTGGACCGTCGTGGGATTTGAACTCAAAACCATCCAAACACCTTCTAGCCTTTCTCTTTGTTTTTACACAGTGGTTTTATTTGTTCTCTGGCAGTGATAATCTGTACCAAATGACGGAGCGTGTGACCTGGAACCCGGTCAACAGTCTGGCCTCCACCATCAAGAGGTACGACATTTCTCAGATCACTAGACACTATTGTCCATAGTGTTTTTTTTAAAACTCCACTACATATTTGATTCAGAAGACTTGTTTATGCAGGAACTGGTGCAGTCCCTGTGACCTGGCTTAAGATGAATTATTCTGGTGAAAGATAGCCTCTACTCCGGGTTATCATCAAAGACTCAGTTGGACTCAGTTCCATATCAGCACACAGCTGCAGGGAATCACGTAGTGCTGAAAAGAGCGCTGACAAAATCAACAGACCAAATTAGAAGGGAGTTGAGTGAGGTTAATATGAATACAGTTGTGCTCATACAGTATTAGTCATTCATAAATTTAACTTGTGCTAGGGTTGGAATGGTACACTTTTAAGAAAAGATACTGAATTCAGGTTTAAATGATGAGTGAGTGTATGGACTATAAGTGTATGGCTTTGGTAGATTCGTGGAGAGAAAAAAATATAGATGAACATGATTCAATAAGGAATAAAGAATAACTTGAGTTGTTTTTTATGCAATGACCCTGAAGTTGATTATTCTTCATTGACAGTAATGAAAAATATCCCTTTAAAAGGTCCGTTATAACAGCTTCAAACAGCTGTTCGTACACCAGTTCCTTTTTTCCTCCATCTCTTAAACTTAACAACACAACAAATGCAATGTCATGTTAGAAATCCAAAAGTTCTCCATCCTGAAGATGCTCCTTTGGTGAAAATTGTTATGAAGTGCTGATACTGGAGACTCCAAAAACATCTCCTGAGGATAAATAAATAAGTAAATAAATAAATGAGATACACTTTTAAAAAACATTTGCATGACATTCCGGTGTAGTTGTACAACAGCATATCAAAAAGAATGCATCGACACTGTACAAAATGTCATGTTATTTTTTTTTCCTTCCTGAAATTAAGCTATGTAATACAGCTGTCAATGGGGTATCTGACTGCGACATCTAAAGCCTCGCATGTTCGTAGTAACAGCAAAAATTAGCAAACTAGCAAATTAACACCTAAGAAATGCAAATTCACTGAGTAGAGATAAGAAGTCTGGAAACGTGCTCCCTCCCTTCCTGAGAGCGCTGGGCCATTCTGTTTACTCATTTTTTAAAAAGCCTGTTATAGTGGGAGACACTTCCTTTGAAAGGTTTCAGTTATAGAACACTGACCTTGACCATGGACTCGGAAAAGACACAAAAGTAAGACAGACAAGGGGAAACATAGATAGCGGATCTGGTTAAGTGTGTGTGTAGGGGGGAGGCATTAAGATGTGGTTCAGAGCACAAAGAGTGCAAAAAATTCTTGCCAGGCTTTGTTTTTGCACTGTCCAGTGTCCTAGATTAAAAAAAGGTGTGTGATTTAGAGTGTGTTTTAGAGGCGCTGCCATCCTGTTTAACATCTAGAAAAAAATTAAATAAATGAAACCAATGCTTAACTTACACTGGCGAAAGGGAGGTGGAGAGAAAAGGGGGTCATGCTTTTGCTCAGTCAACCAGTTCAAGAAAGATAAAGTATCTTGACGCGGGTGTGGTGGAATGCAGCGCGATGGTCGAGTGTGGGTTGCGGGTTGTGACTGCAGCAGAAAGTGTATGTTAGTGTGTGATGCAAGGCAGAATATTTATGCTCATCCAGATACTCACCATGTCCCCACTCCCTATCGTTGTCAGGAGCAGTGAGGTGTTTGTCTGTGCAGAAAGATGGATAGATTGTCAAAGGAATGACTTGCTTAGTGTTAGCTGATAGCATAGACTAGGATGGGATGTTAAACTAGCAGGACAAAGAAGTCTTTATGGAGCCTTTGGAGTTCATCAGGGGCTACACACACACACACACACACACATCCTGACCCTGAATTTTATCAGTGTTGTGAACATTCATACAGCCAAACGGCATTCTTCATACCACACACAGCAGCCAGTGTTTTTGGGGGGAAATACGATTATTTACTAATTCTTCCGAAAGATTATTTTCATAATCTCGATTTACGTCAACAGCTGAAACATGCTATCATGGATCCTTAATATTCCAAGAACATAGTTATGTACTTATTTCAAGCCCTGGAATTGGGTTAAAAAAGATGTCCGATGCATTATAAGCCGGAAGGATAGTGCTTTGTGGGGAAAAAAACATTGTGGAAGACCAAAAAAAAAAGCATTGTGGTTCCAAAAAAAATCATGAATGACCATGATGTGGCTGTAGATCACTTAAACACATGGTGAAGTTGCATCAGTAAAAAAAATGTAGAAACCACAGCTGGTGATGTGAAGTAAGAGCATTTCCACATAAGCAATGGCTCACAGCATTCAGGCTAAAGATCTGTGTGACCCTAAGAAAAGCACATGTTAATAAGACTAAAACAAGGATTCAATTTGCTAGGGAGCATAAAGATCAGACTTTGGAACAATGGAAAAATGGTCATGCGGTCTAAAGAGTTAAGATTGACCCTATTCCAGACCTTATTCATGCATAGTGCCCACTGGACAAGACTCTGGAGGCAGTGTTATCATCTGGGTTGCTTCAGTTAGTCAGGTTAAGGCTCAGCGATGCTATGCGGCAATAAAACAAAGTCAGCTGATGACATGAACATACTGAATGAACAGGTTATACCAATAAAAGGATTTTTCCCCCCAGGATGGGATATTCAAGGACCCAAATTGTAAAAGAGTGGTTCTGAAAGCATGAGGAATCATCTTCACTCATGAATTTGCCACCACATTGTGCACTGTAATCAATGCTAAAAGCGGTCAAAAGAAATGATAGACTGTTTCAATGTATAGTACCAGTCAAAAGTTTGGACATACCTTCTAATTCAAGTTTTTTCTTTCTTTTTTATGTACGTTCTAGAACAATGTTGGAGATTTCAAAACTATGAGATAACACATCTTGCATTAGATAGTAAAGTAACATTAACAACAACACCAACAGTCAGTTGTTATTTTAAGACATGAAGGTCAGCTGTTCTGGAATTGTCAGTACTGTCAAGTACATTTGCAAAACTCATCAAGCACCATGATGAAACTGGCTCTCATGAAGACCTTCCCAGGAAAGCAAGACCAAAACTCAAGTTCATTAAGAGTTTCCAGCCCCAAAAATCACCAATTCAAAACAACCAGCACTTCAGATTAGAGCCATTATGAATTCTTTACAGAGTATAAGTAGCAAACACATCTCAATTTCAACTGTTCAAAGGAGATGATAGTATATTTTGGAACTTTCAGCATTGTTTTATAATGTACAAGGAAATAAAAATCAGAAAAAGACATGGAATTAGAAGGTGTGTTCAAACTTTCGACTGGTAGGATATATTTAAAATAAAAATACTTAGAATATAGTATGTCTAATGTAATACAAATTTAGATTCAAAGCAAATTGTTTCTTTAACTACTTTTTAAAAGAAAATAGAAAAAAAATACAAAGACAAGAAAAGGGCATAAGATTCTTTCTGAGCTGAAGTCAAGTCTTACTTTGTCCTTGGACATGACTATAAAACACAATACATATTCATATCCGTATCCACTATTTGGTATACTGGATGTGTTAGGAGTCTGGGAGAACATCTGGCTTTCTGTGCTGGCTGTGACTTTAATAACACACTGTCCTGTGGTTTTGAAAAAAGGAGTTTAGTCATCATGAGTAAACATGCACCCTACTGTGTCTTCTCTACTGATGTGTTGCAGTCCAAGTTCAGGGTTTGAGAGCGAGCCCACAGCAGCTGTTGCGCCAGTGATGTACAGCGCTCAGTACCATATACACACACACGGCTTGTTCCGAGGAATTCAGGTGGGTGTACGTGCATACACGCAGCCATCATTAGAAAGGCTTAGCTCAAGGTCATATACTCCTAGTGTCTCCGTCCTCAAAGGGAGAAAAGCAATAACTTGATATAAACACAGACTTGTTGGTGCAGAGGAGATGTGTAGTGCAGTAGATACTGTCAATCTCAGGCTTTCTCTGGCTCAATTTTCATGCTTACATTTTTTTTTATCATTAAAAAAGAGATTTGTTTAAGGCAAAATTCTTTTGATTTAAAAAAAAATAAAATTTAAGAGCTCAAGTAAGCCCCAAACCCATTTAGAGAAATCCATTCAAATCATAGACACAACTTTTTCTAAGGTGCAATAGTGAATATTTTTGCAATTCTTGGTAAACCGTTTTAAAAATAAATAACGCAAATAAATAAATGTTACATTTTTGTAAATAATAATAATAATAATAATAATAATAAAACATCTATTGATTTAGAAGAAGCTAAAGTAGCTGAAAAAACCTAGTGGGGAAAGTTTGCTTTTGGGCTAGAATGTTTGTTTTTACTTGGACTGGCCTCTTGTCATCATTTTATGGACATTGTCGCAACTCCCCATCACAGCCTTATAAATTATTGCAAAAAGTAAGATTTTTTTTAAATGTCCAAGTAAGGTGACATGCTTTGCTGATGTTACCTAATGTAGTTAGCATGCTAGTTGATCCACCATAAGTTAGTGTAGTGGGGGGCAAGTTTTTTGTGTGTGGCTGGTGGGGAATGGTGATGGGGTCAGTTGAGAAATTTTTTTTTTTAAATGTTATATGCACCTATTAAGGCATTAGAGATATTGTCTTCTACAAATATTAATGTGTTTTAACTTTTGCTCTTGTAGCTGCCCAAATTCCAATGTCCTTATCTCCATGCTTTATGTAAGAGCTTTGGTTTTCCTTATAAATTTGAATCACAAAGTTCGACCTCTGGTACTACTAAAAAACAGAGATGAGTGCTAAGGGTCACGAATGAATATCATTGAATGAGGACCGTTCAAGTCAAAACGGGACTTTTTCTTGTCTGCAATAACAGAGCACAATTATGAGAAAAAAAAACTACAGTACCTTTATTTCTTTATATAGTGCCCTGCTATTGTGTGCTTGTCAATGTCAATACAATGTCAATCAGTATAACACCTTCATGGTGTACAAGTCCTGGTTTGACTTTAATGCTCCATACATCTTCTGCAGTTTTGACTGCTGCTAAACTATTTTTGTTACACTCACTGAGTTCCCAGATGTGTGTCTTTGTGCACTTGCATTACATGATGTTTTTAACCTGAAACATTTCCCACAGGATGTGAGGCGAGTCCCAAGCATCACCCCCTCTGTTGTGAGGTCGGCTGAGCCCAGTGAGAAACGGCCATTCATGTGCTCCTACCCCGGCTGCAGCAAGAGATACTTCAAACTCTCACATCTGCAGATGCATGGAAGGAAACACACAGGTAAGAGACAGTCACTTCATCGGTAGAGTGGTGTATACACTATGCCATTCTTTTACCTGATGCTTTGGGGACAGCATAATGCATAACCATTATATAAACAAAATAAATATATAAATATATATTGTTTAATCATGACTCAGGGTATGGTGTTGCAAGAAAGTAAACATGCTGTTATAGGAAAACCATCAATTCCTTAATATTACATGCTACACCACCATACAAGTCTATGTAAATGAATTTTCCCATAAAAATGATCAAAACCGATTGGAATTACAGCCAGAACTATAGTCAGATCTGTGGGTTGTAATAGAAGATTAATCAACATATTCTGACCGATCAGATTAAAAATCATAACAACAGTGTTTGAAATTAATGCAGAGTACTGACTCCAGTCTTCTTCTTTCTTCTTCTTTGTCTTTCGGCTAATCCCTTTCAGGGGCCACAGCGAATCATCTGCCTCCACCTAACCCTATCCTCTGCTTCCTCTTCTCTTACCCCAACTAACTTCATGTCCTCTCTCACTGCACCCATAAATCTCTTCTTTGGTCTTCCTTTAGACCTCTTGCCTGGCAGTTCCAACCTCAGGATCCTTCTACCGATATATTCACAATCTCTCCTCTGAACATGTCCAAACCACCTCAATCTGGCCTCTCTGACTTTATCCCCAAAACATCTAACATGGGTTGTCCTTCTGATGAACTCATTCTTGATCCTATCTATCCTTGTCACTCCCAAAGAGAACCTCAATATCTTCATCTCCGCTACTTCCAACTCTGTCTCCTGTCTTTTCTTCAGTGCCACTGTCTCTAAGCCGTAGAGCATCGCTGGTTTACCACTGTCTTGAACAACTTTCCTTTCACTCTCGCTGATACTCTTTTATCGCACAACACACCTGACACTTTTCTCCACCCATTCCAGCCTGCGTGTACCCGCCTTTTTACCTCCTTTCCACACTCTCTGTTGCTCTGGACCGCTGACCCTAAGTACTTAAAGTCCTGCACCTTCTTTACCTCTGCTCCCTGTAGCCTCACTGTTCCACTTGGGTCCCTCTCATTCACACACATGTATTCCGTTTTGCTGCGGCTAACCTTTCCAGAGCATACCTCCATCTCTCTAGATTTTCCTCCACCTGTTCCCTGCTCTTGCTACAAAGCACAATGTCATCTGCAAACATTATTGTCCATGGAGACTCCTGTCTAACCTCATCTGTCATCCTGTCCA
>JAOVVA010000037.1:30034434-30052430 GCA_028565275.1 Leiocassis micropogon
ATTAGTTATTTTGTTTTCCGTTTTGTTAATTTGGTTTTGAATTTGTTATTTTGTTTTGGGTTTTGTTATTTTGTTTTGCACTTCAGGGCCACCGTAATATATATATATATAAAACCTTCCTAGAAAAAATGCTCAATAACAATATTGGTAGGTATATGGTAGTTACTCTACCAACATGTGCAATTAATAATAAAAGCTGTCCGTGTTTGCATTCTTTTTGGTACAGCCCTCATATTAGTTAATTCCTGTTATCAGTTACAAACAGTCATGTTCTCCCAGCCCCCTGTCTCTCTCCTTAAAAACTGTCAGGCTGTGCTTGGCTTCAGATAAACAGGACAAGTGAGGATTACCCCTATTGCAGACAAAGTAGTCGATGGTTTTCACATTATTATTGCTTGACTGGTCAGGTCTAGGTTTAGCAAGGTTGTGTGTCAATAAAATGAAGCCAGCTGATGACCTGAATGTACTGAATGACCAGCTTATCACATGGATGCATTTTTCTTCCCTGATGGCAGAGACATATTCCAGAATTCAAATTGTGAAATAGTGGTTCTTCTTTCACAAAATAATCCTTAAATAATCATTTTTACAGATAAACTGGCCACCACACTGCTCCCTTAAATCAAATCTGAACGGGATCAAACAAAATGTTTTTTCTCTTAGCCAGTTTTTGATCCAGTACGTCCTGAACACAGGATGTTACTTAAGAACTGGATGTTTCATTTATGGCAAAGAATTTGGGTAAAAAAACTCCATTACTTCCTTGCAACAAATATCTCCATTGCACCTAAGGAAACAATCAATAATCAGGGAACAAACTTGTTTTGTCTGATCACTTACATTTGGAGACGGATGAATAAATGCTGTTGGGAAAGTGAAGCAGAAAAGTAGACTTATGTTTAAGGCATTTATTAAAAAGTATACAAAAATGATGCATACAAAGCTATGCTATAATGAACTGAAGCTAGCAAAACCCCACAAGCACTAATATCTGTTCTGTCTTAAATGGTCCATTTCAGATGATAAAGTTCATACAGTGGAAATGGAGTTCTGCCTGTGGGGAAAAAAATTCCAAGCATTCCTATTCACAGCAAAACAGAATGAGTAAGTCCATTGCAGTTGACAAAGTTCAAAGAATACATGCTTAGATCAGGAAGACTTCAATATGCTGCCTTCAAGATACCAAATACACATGACAAGAACATGAACGCTAACGGAAAAAAGGCTAGATTCGGCCTTTGTTATTGCTTACTGCAACTGCTACACAAGGTTTTTTTTTTGTGGAACTACGACTTTGTTCTTAGGCTTTGAATAAAAAGGACGTTGAATTGTGGAAGGGGGAAAGAAAAAAAGAATACACCAACAATTTTCTCTCAAAAAAGAGAAAGAACACAATTAAAATCAGCACCAGTCAAGTGATAGTCCTAGGCTTGACTGGGTCTATTAACACCATGTATAATCAGATGAGCTTGTTCTAAAGTGCATAGATGTCCATGAACACTGTGATGTGAGGGAGGGAGGCTTCACGTTTTTCCTGGTGCAGCACAGAGCTCTGGGGGAACGGCAGATTTGTCAGTCATCAACAGAACAGTCAAGTCTCTCTCAGAAATGGTGAATATATATCCCTATTTTTGCCAGTTTGTTTCCTCCCCATCTCAGTGTACAAAATTAACTCTGGGTGGAGCATGCTGAAGGTATGTTTCTCAGCACAATCGACTCTTCATAGCATCAGGTGGCAAGCTTCATTCGTCCTGGGCAAAAAAGAACCAAGAGATCTGATTAGGAAATTGTGTAAAATAAACAGTTCAACACTCAAACCAATGTTCAATTGATTATCTTTAAAAAAAAAAAAAAAAAAAATCATCACCACTTTAATGTATTTTCCATACTATAAGATGTATTAGTTCCTATTTACCAGGTGTTGCAGTTTACAAATTGAAACAAGGTACACAGCATGGTAAATTATTTTATTCTGTTCTATATAGAGTACAAATGATGGCTCTAAATAATTTAGGATCACTGCTCCTAAATATTTTTTACATCTGTTGTGAGCTTGTCAAAAGTCATTGTATGGCTCTAAAATTGTGTCATGCAAGGATGTTGTAGTGTGCATCTAGAAAAGGTTTGGTTAAGAGAAGTGAAATGTACAGGACGTAACACCAGTGTTTGTACAAGATCTGAAGCAAAACTGGCACAGATGCAAAATGGGGAAAGGCAAAGAAATTTTACCAGTTGTGTTAATCACACTATTAGCTTAACTATCTGTGTGCATAGGAAATGGAACATTTCAAGTGCTTAGTATGTATAAACATATACTGTACAATGATTCAGTGTTTCAGGCTGATAATTGTGCAATTATAGCATCTAATGAATACAAAACTATAGTGAAATTCCCCAAAATGTAGCCAGTTGATAACACATGTTTTCAGCCTGTGTATCAGAAATACGCATAGCTAGACAATATGGCACAAAGTATGTGAACACCTGACTTTCACATCCATGTTGCTCCTTTGCTTTTATAATCAACCCTTCTAGGAAAAGCCCTTTCACTAGATTTCGGAGTATGGCTTTGGGATTTGTGCTCATTAAGATAAGATGATAAGAATTAGTGAGATCAGGAAGTGAAGTCAGGTGAAGAGCTTGCAGTTCATCTGAAAGGTGTTCAGCGGGGTTGAGTTTAGGGCTCTGTGCAGGCGCTGTGCAGTTCTTCCAACACTGACAAACCATGTCTGTATGAACTTCACTTCATGCACAGGGGAATCGTAATGCTGGGACAGGACTGGGGCTCTTGGCTTCAATGAAGGGAATTAATGAAATTTTAATTAATTGACCTTTGGCTTTATAGTGTACGTCAGCTTATGAGCTACGGTCAGCAAATCTACACATACTGATAAAATTGCTAATTAATGCAATTTTGAAATAGAGGCCCCTAATGAAACAGCAACTCTGTGTTATTATGTCTCTATGCAAACCGTCCACTCCGGTGTGACTTATAGTATGGAAAATATGGTACTTTCTATTAGTCACCCACCATGAAAGTTACATGAATGACAGCTTGCTTTATCCATGGATTAGACTAAAGCAAGAGCTCAACATTGCAAGGAGACGTGTGTATTTTGGTTCTGTGTTCATGAGCCCATATAGGTCAGCAAAACACAGTTATCTGCATTTCACCACTAAAAAGCACAGCCATACCAAAGCGGGTGTGAGTACATATGTTCCATCTCACACACACACACACACCAATGGAGAAAGCCACTGAAAACAGCACAGACTGTCATACACAATGAACATAAACCACACACAAATGACAAGGAAGATGTGTATTAAAAAAAAAAAAAACAATCAAACTAAAAAAAAACAAAAAAACACCAACATAGATTATTTCTCTCACTTACACTCACACACCTTCCCTGGGTTAGCGCACATTGTGTTAGATGGGCCATTAGCGATCGGGTGACACGGTTGCCATGCTGAGCTTTTCCATGCTGAGATACTAATCGGATAAAACCCCACCTACCTGCCCACTGTCCCCAAGCAATGGACTGCCTCGGTCTACCTGTCTGTCTGCAAACCAACCAATCAGAGGAGACCAACCAATCAAAATGCAGACGAGGGACAGCAAATAGGAAAAACGTAGACCCCGTCGCGGGGACGATTTGAAGACAGCATGGGTATATTGTGAGTAAATAGAAATAAGTTGAAAATACATTTAGAAAATATATATATAAATTAAGAAAGTAACATGCAAGAAAAATTATTCGTTATGTTCGTTAAGTGCACAAGAATTACAAGTATTTCTAAACTCAATATCAGGTGTCTGATCCGCAGCTAATCTACTGAAGATCTCAAAAACACACTAGAATCCAAACTTTTAAATGTCCAGGAAACATAGTATATAATATTAGCCTACCTGAATGGGCCATTTTAAACCCTTCTGCATGGGTGGAGTACACCATGAGTGTACTATGAAGAATGTGTATTGTGTAAGCAGTGTTAGCTCGGTGGTTCAAAATGGTAGACTACTGATTAGAAGTTAATTCTCGGAGTTCAAATCTCAGCACTGCCAAGCTGTCAGTGCATCTTAAAATATGACAATAGGTTGTCCTGGATAAGTGCATCTGTCAAATACATAAGAATGTAATAACTCTAAATGTAGTGGGTGGAAGGGTGGGGTAAGGATGACTAGAGAACATGGACGTGATTCAGGTTTCTAAGACTAATACACAAGTTAGTGTGGTGTAATGTTAGCTCACAAACTACATAATATACAGTATTAGTGGCGGCTGGTGCAATCTTTTTTTTGGGGGGGCGCAAACAAAATTAAAATTAAACTTTTAATAATCGCCTGTAAATAGCCATAAGAAGTGCTGAAAAAGCACAGAGTGTAAGCTCGGCCGCGATCATTTGACTGCTGCTTAATTAGAAGATCGGGTCGATCTGGTCCAAGCTCTTTAACTTTTTTTCTTTCTTCGTCCGATCGCCTTGCGAAGGGGTATTTTAGCAAAACAATTACAGAATTTTCTCTCATATTTATCTGGCTTCCACGTCAATCACTATTCAATACATTAACTAACAATCTGCTGACCGTTAATAAGACTCGTTGAGAATGGTCCAATCACATGAGCCCAAATATTTAAAACCAATATTAATTAGCTAAGGACAAAAGTGGGAGGGTTCAGGGCCACAGTGCCGCGCCCCAAAGATGATTTGAAAAAATACAATTAGAGCTCAGCCTCAAATCACATGCTTTTCAAAAATTTACGTGCCTACATAGACGCTCGTTTGTCCAGCGCCCCGCATACACGAACACGAATGTAATACTTTTTAAAAAAAGTATTAATTTAGTATTTAATTTTTATTAAAATTGTAAATAAATTATATTAAGAAATACAGCGGAATATTGTGACTAATTGACTTTATTTTATTTTTTAAATAATTAATTATCAAGTTAAATATTTACATGTTAAAGTAGTATTCTTCTCTGCCTGACTTTAGGGGGGCGGTGCCCCAGCGCCCCTTATTGACCAGCCGCCACTGTACAGTATACGTTTACTACAACAATGATATTTATCACGCTTTATTCCTTATTTAAACAACTATTTACCTCTCCATAGCTATGAGTTTTAAAAATGATGCTTTCATATCGTATACTCTGTTCCCTGGAATTTACACTCAATGTTCTCACTTTGTTAAACATTACTACATTTTGTCTGAGAAATAGAACTTTTACTACTTGGACCTCTAGGTATTTTAGATCTGTTCCTTCCCTACTCCTTAAAGCTGTTCTGAAACACATTGGGTATGTATACATGCGTTTCCTCACCTGGAGCTTGTTGGCTCTGGGATCTTCTTCGTGTGCTGGAGACTCTGGAGATAGTGGAGAGAGAAGAGCCCGCACTGCTGGCCCGGGAGATGGGTAGGGGCAGGGGAGTTATAGGTGGAGAGTCCAACTGTGTTTGGCAGACAAATAATGAAAGAAAAGCCATAATTTCAAAAGAACCCTTTTGCCTAAGTAGCTTGTGCACTTAATATTGGCGGAAAACACAGAAATAGTTTATTCTATTTAATTTTTTATTTTTTTAAAAATGGAAGCCATATCAATGCTACCCTGCTTGACTAAAAATAATAATTCTGACAAATATTTGACCATATAAAATTATATAAACAATATCAATAATCAAAATTGTTACCTCCTTCAAAGTGTTACAGGTGACAAAATTTCCATCAATCATGCTCTAATTAAAACAAACAACAAAAACAAAAAACAAGTCACACACACTAATATGTCCCTCAGCCGCCTTTAGCTTTTCTTATGGTGAGCATTCATGTGTGGAAATGTTTCCTCATGCTCCCAGGATCACTCACAATTTGAGACCTGGAATATTTCTGTGCCATGAGAGAAGAAAAAAAAATCCACTGATGGGATACTCTGGTCATTTAGTACATTCAGGTTGTCAGCTACTGCATAACGTTTCTAAGCCTTGACCTGACCGACTGAAGCAATCCCAGATCATAACACTGCCTGCAGAGACTTGTGCAGTGGAAATACTTCATGATGGGTGCAATCAATAGGGTCAATCTGGACTCATAAGATCACATGACCTTTTTCCATTGCTCCAAAGTCCATTCTTTATGCTCCTCAGCAAAATGAAGCCTTTTTTTGTAGATTATTCCCTAGCTGCAATTGCTGAAACATAACATTGCCAAGTATTTAAATACTCCGCATTCATGACTTTACATGAAGTTGATGGTTCAGCTCTTCCAGGTGTGAATAATATGTTGGACCGTTCTTTAACCAATTTTAGTGATTTTTATGTTTTCTTTTCTTTTCTCGATGTAGGCCAATAATTTAACCCTTCTGAAATGGTGCCTTTTTCTGGCCAGGTAATGTATAAATAGTGTATTTTGTGTTCGTACCTCCACGCCGTCGTGGGTAGGTGAGGAGGACGTTGAAGAGTTCTCAGCATGTCTTCGTGAAATGGAAGCCGGTCCGAGCTCAATTGTGCGAACACGTTGGGCAAACTTTAAAGAGCACACTGACTCAATGATGTTGCTTTCTAGAGGAGAAACCTAAGAAAACAAATTCATTATTAAAAAAAAGAAAAAACTGGTTAACTGCACAGTAACAATGGAATTATGAGCCAGTTTCACTTATTCATTCTCATACAGTTTAAGTCAGGAGCCTTTAAACCACACAGTGGTCCTGCAATTAAGAAGGTCTAAAAAATAAAGACCATGGTTTGAACACTACTGTATGTCCTCATCAGGCTCCCAACCTATACCTCTTGACCTTCTTCAAAATTTAAATCCTGCAGTTAAGTGTTAGTTATCAAACCTGGCAACTCCATTCTTGTTACATTCCAAGGGGGTAGTAATATTGGATATAGGCAATTTTTTTAAGGATTTTTTTTGAGTCTCTGTTGAATTTTTGTCATTTACAGACAGCGCAACTTTTTTTGGAGACTAACAGGGGAAATGAATTGGGGAAAAAAGTCTAGTCTGACAAATCTGGGAATTGCCAAAATCTGTGCTAATATTTATGCATAAATGATTACTACTCCCTGATATTATGCTACCATTAAATTGTCACGTGGAGCTTATTTAATGAACGTAAATAGGAACAGTGTAAATGTAAATGTACAGTGGAACCTCAGATTGCGTGTAACGTGGTTTGCGAGTGTTCCGCAAGACGAGCAATGATTTTTAAGAAATTTTGACTTGATAAACGAACAAGTCTTGGTTTACGACTATCATGTATCACGCATGCGCTTCTTGTTTTGACGCCGAGCGTCACGTCATCACAACTGAGCCAACGGTTTTTCTCTCTCCTGCGTTGCGGAATTGTGGGTAATCGTCTCCCCTGCTCTGTCTTAGCGCGCGTCTCTCACTGGTATAATCAACATCCGTGCACGCGTGTACTGTTTACTATAACACTGACCACGTGTGTGTGTAAAACACTTTTTATTTTGTGTTTGTATGTGCGTGTGTACACAACGCGTGTACTGTTTATTATAAAACGTGTGTGCGCGCGTGTAAAGCAAAAGAAAGCTTCATTAGAGAGGTTAACTGTTTTTAATTTTTACTTATTAGCGATGTTCCTTGCTAATTTTTCGATAAAACAGTCTTTCCGTTAGTGTGTGTGAGAGAGAGAGAAACTCAAATAAGAAAGGAGGAAGTGTTACTTTGTAAGACAAGAAGAGGGGAGGGTCTGATTCCTTCTCTCCTCTTACTTTAGCTTCTCACTCACTCTCACACACACACACACACACACACACACACACACACACAGCGCCTGCGTGCATAAACGGAAACAATTATCTGTCGGGATTTATTTTTACGTTTTTGTTTTAAAGTAAAGTGCAGGTTAATTTGTTTCATTTTTACTTTGTGTTAATTATTTTTATGTATTTATTTTTTGGGGTCTGTGGAATGAATCATTTGAGGTTCCAATATTTTTTATGGGAAAATTCGCTTTGATTTACGAGTGTTTTGAAATAAGCGCCTGCTTCCGGAAGGAATTATGCTCGTAATCCAAGGTTCTACTGTATTGTCTAATCACCCTCACATTTAATCTTGCAGATTAATGCACTGGTGGAGATTACTAATTTTATTTAAGAAGAGTTTTATAAGCGTGGAGCACGTGGAACATTTGGAAATTGGAATAATAAACTCCCCATCTATTACAGCATTTTCTTTTTTTATTTTGTTTCAAGCAGAAGTGTAAAGTGTTAAGGAGGAGTTTACTGTTTTCAGTCATCAAAGGCCTAGTCCATTATCAGTGTATGATTGGAATCAATATTTGGCACACTGCACACACCTGTACCAGCATCAGTGTCTTGCTGTCTCCGCTGAGTGAGTCCTGCAGCAGGTATGTGAGGCGAGAGTTTCTGAAAGGAACATGAGAGTGGCGTGAGCGCAGCGCGTTGATGACATCACCCAGCGCCGAGAGTGACTTATTGATGCACTGAGCCTCACGCAGGCGGCTTCCCTCAGCGCCGGATTTAGAGATCCTCTCAGAACCTGCTAGATCGACCAGATTCAGCTTGCCTGCAAAAGAAAAGGAACAGCGACAGTTTTTAAAAATTTGAGCTGCTGTTACAAACACATATAAGCCTCCTGGACAAAATAATTAGTCACATTTACAAATAACGATGCCTTATTTTGACAATGACAACAGGTTATATACCTGGACCAATGTAATTTAGCATAGAAAAAAAATTTTGTTTTAGTTTTTGCGTTTCTTGTCCAAGCAGAACATTACACTGAAGGGACACTTTGACTAGCCTGCAACTTCTTGGACTATTTTAAATAGGGCATGGGTAAAGTAGTAACTAGAGATGTTAATGATTAACTGATCAATGATACAAATTTTAATTCTTATTAATAAAAAAGTAGTAACCGATAATGCATGCATCATTTTGCATAATATTTCTTTGTAGCTCATATGTCCATTCATTTGTAAATCACAAGACTGCGAATTTGCAGTTCTGGTGATACATAATATAGGACAGTATATTTTCAGCAACCTCATTTTTAAACGAGGACAAAGAGACAAGAGTAATATTTTCGGCAACCTTGTTGACTTCCTTATTGGCAACTATTTCTGTTTCATTACTTGATCACAGAAATTGTTTGGATTGTGCTGCTAGAACTGATAAAAAAAATTCTAAATATATTAGTAAAATATATGTGTATGTAAAATATTTCTTGTGATAATTTTTTATCATTGATTATTAATTGTTAATGTTTTTACCTATTAAGAGAAATGTGTGTAGTGAACAAACATTTACTGTCTAATAATTTTTATTTATAGTTCATGGAAAAATTCTGAAGAGAAAATATGTTTTATGTTTTGTCAGCTGCCTCAAATATTATGGGGTCTGGAGGTGTGTGGGGTTATCATTACCTGAAGTGCGGTGTCCTGTGGAGGCATTAAAACCGGCTACATTGACGATGAGGAGAGCATGAGAGCGAGAGCTGTGCTCATTCAGGTTGGTACATGCTGTCGCCCTGTTCATGTGACCCAGCTCAAAAACCTACAGGGTCAAAACAAATACTTTTTTTTACATTCACTTTAGCTGTAAAGTCATCGCAGTACACAAATATGAGAACATATGGTATAAAACATATGTTTTATATGATCATATGTTTTATCTCTCTGCTCAGTCAAAGCTGAAGTGTGTGAAATGATTTTTTTCTAGCTTTTGGATTAATGATGGTTCCTACTAAAGTGGCCAAGGTGGGACACAATTGTGTGATAAGTAAAGAAGGACTAATAGCCTGATATTAAGTGGCCAAGGTGAGACTTAACAATTAAACCAAGCAAATGCTGTAAATGCTATGTTTTAGCCTATGGTATAATTTAGTCAAAGTCCGCTTTATTGTCAATTCTGCTACATCTACAGTGCATACATATAGAGAATCGAAATTACATTTCTCTCATCCTCATTACAAATAACACTGAAAAACCTTAAATAAACCTAAAAAAATTAAATAACACAAACTTAGAAAACAACAGAGGTGAGTTGTTAACAACAGAAGGTTGATATGGAGAAAAACATAACGGTGCAATAAGAATAGTGCAAGTGTGCTTATTTTAGTTGATTAAAGTGACATTATAAAGAGCAATATAAAACAGTATAACAAAACGGGGTACAAAAACAGTATGAACAAGGTACGTACATTTAAAAAATCTTTTTTTTTTTTTAAAGTTATTTCCTGGGTTGAGGTAGTGGAAGTACCAATGGTGCATGGAGCATAAAGTGACAGGTGCAAGTGTGTGATTGAGTGTATGTGTGTGTGTGTGTGTGTGTATGTGTGAGTTTGTGTGAGTGTTATAAATAAATAATTATAAGTATAGTTATAAGTAAATAATTTTAAGGGGGCACTACAGCTTTTCCAGAATGTTAAAGCTTACATCTTTGTTGGATAAAGTAAAAACATAAAACCTATTTTGTTTATCATGAGATATACAAAAACAAACAAACAACAAAAAAAAGACTTAAGTTCAGGGGAAGCCAGTGATATTTGCAGAGGCCACCATATTAGCTTTACTCCTACATTTAATGTCCTTAAATCTCAAGTTTCACGTGAGAGGAGACAAAACTCAAAGCCTAAGAGATAAATAAAAACATTGACTACAATAACACTAACTTTAAAATGAATTCTAAAAAAATTCATAGGAGCTCTCACCTTATTAATATCCTCCACACTCTTTACTGTAAACTCTGTAAGACCAGGCACATACAGCTGCCCACTGCCATCCGGACACAATTTAATGTCTAGCTTCTCATTTAGATTGTCTCCTAACAGGTTCCTGGAAAAAGAAGAGTTTTTTTTTTATTTTTTTTTTAAAAGTTTTTCTCAAAGCAAGTTTATTATAGGCAGTACCAATTCTACATTCTAAGCTTACATACCAGTTTTAAAAGAATAAATCATTATACTGCAGCTATTATTTGTTTCACAGAATTGGTTGCTGAACAACCAAACCTTACTCTTACCAGACATTACATCATTGGTAAATTGTTCACAGCAAATACTAAATATTATTTTACATTTATATAACATTTTAACTGCATTAGATTTTAATGTTGTTCTTATAAACATGTCAATTTTATAAACATAATGATGAGTGTGCTATAATGTGAATTTATCACAGGTAAGGGAGTTTTAGGCACTGATGAAATCAATGTAATGCAGAGCTTTTGTATTCTTACCTCAGTGTCTCATTGTAGATCTCAACCATGCTGACAGTGATGGTGTAGTGCCAGTCAGGCATCTTCTCAGATACCTCAGAGAACAGCAGGCGCAGAGCTCGCTGGTTAATGCCAGGATCCTCAGGAACACCCTGTGTGCCCACGCACAAACAGTAAATGTTACCACTGAAAATGCAGAATAATTTTGACCTTGACCTTGACGGTGACCTTCATCTTATAGCTTCCCGTCCAAACATTTTTCCAGCTCTCTCATGTTTACCTCCATGGTGTAGGTTTTTCCTGAACCTGTCTGGCCGTAAGCGAAGATGCACACGTTATAGCCGTCTATACAGGATGTGATCAGAGACTGCACTTCCTGAAACACCTGTTTAGTTAGAGAGAGAGAGATACAAGATCACTTCACAGGCCAGTGAAAAACAAAAACAACCAAGTAACAAGAGCTACCCATGATTTCCTGACCTCTGCCTGAGTAGCCTGAGGTGGAAAGACCTTGTCCATATCAAAGGTCATGAGCTTGCCCTTATTGGAAAGGTAGAGCACTGCATCGTCGTCAGAATCAAAAGACGCCACACTCTTGCCGTCAGCCTCGACTTCACCCTGACAGATGGGACGCACGCGACAGAAAACACGTATGTTTCCTGTCAAAAAGAGAAAATGGATTATCGTCAATTTATATAAACATTTTAAAGGGTAACCATAGCAAGCAATGAGGCGGATATAAAACTGCAAAGTACAATACCAAGGTCCAAGCATTAATAACAGTATATACCTGTTTGCATTTATGCTTCACCAACACAATTAACTGATTGTAACTATATTACAGTAAGTAATGAATATGAAAGTATAAATGTTTTTACTACATTATAACCAGAAATTTTGTAAAAGCTAACATCTAGTCTATAAAATGTTTCAGTTCAATGAGCAAGGAAAAGAATTAACAGTGTTTATGGGAAAATAATTAAATCATAGGTTGGTATGAACCTACCTAATATAGACAGAATTAATGTTTCTATTTCTATTGTTGTTCTAATGTTTCAATTTTCTAAACCCAACATTTATTCATCAAACATCACAAATACATTATAATACAAAGACATGCATAAATGGATCCATTATCTGGGCATATTATTGATGCATTATCAAAGGAAACTGCCCTATACAATGAATTTATAAAACTTCTTAATGTACATCATACACAGTACATTATGTACCTTTGAGGCGAACCAGTTCATTGTGACACTTCTTTCTCAGGTTCATTTCCCTCTTGTATTTGCGTAGCAGCTCCTGGTTGGTGTTGCTCACCTCTGCAATCATGTGGCATATCTATACACAGAAACATTCATTACGAAAGCTCAAGAATGTGTATATGGGATAAAAGAAGTTCCTTCTGAGTCGCAAACCTAATCTGAAAGCCAAAATAAATCCAGAAGGTTTAAAGTTAAAAATATGGACTATTGCTGCTAGTTAATTAAGCACTGTAATAAAATTATTTGTTCAAAGGATGTAAAGGTTATGCGTTTCCAGAAGAGAAATTAAGTCAGACAGAATTAAGTGGTGTTTATATCCTATAAGATTGGTGTTTAAGTAATGTTGCTGGAGGACATGTGTAGCAAATATAATCAATTTGCACAGGACCAATTATATCTGTACAATT
The DNA here is from genome assembly GCA_028565275.1 of Leiocassis micropogon. Classification (NCBI taxonomy): domain Eukaryota; kingdom Metazoa; phylum Chordata; class Actinopteri; order Siluriformes; family Bagridae; genus Leiocassis; species Leiocassis micropogon. The sequence continues at coordinate 30,047,308 of JAOVVA010000037.1, forward strand.
AAAAGACCTAGGAGTGTCTTCAGGAAGTATGAAAAAAAAGTTGTTTACCAAATACATCTCATTTTTTTAACAGCCAATCGCTTGACTTTTATTATAAGCACTTCTTATTTTTTTTTATTATAAGCACAATTTTGAGGCTGTGAAAGTTGTCCTTGATGTCCATAAATATGTGTACTCATACTGCATATTAGCATGTTTATGTGAGAGTCTCACCTCCTGCTTCGCCTCAGTAATAGCATTCTGCAGCATGTAGGGGAAGTCCAGGACCTGTCTCTTCAGACAGTTGTAGTCACATGTAAGCGTCCTCAGGGCAGGCTGCAGAGTCAGCAAATTCATCCTTACGCCTGTATGGAAAAGAGGATTAAAGACATGCTTACATGCACACTGTACACACACACACATGCTTATATCTAGACAAGCTGGTAGAATACACGGGGGGCGCTCTTGCATGGCAATGGAGTAGGACGTGTTTGGCTCGTGCTCTCGCCGAACTCTTGTTTTTTTTAAAAATATAAATAAGCGCTTTATTTTACAAAAAGCTGGTGGAATACACACACCTGCAAGGTTTTCATGCACTGCTTTCATTTCGCTCTCAGCTCTGATGAACGCCTCCTCGATGACCCTGTTCTTCTCCTCTTCAAGCGTTTGAATCTCAGTTTCCAGCTGGCTCCGCGTTCGCTCCATCTCACCCTGATATGCCAGGATCTAACACAAACACACACGCGCACACAGTTTGAATAAAAGAAGAAATTTGCAGAATTTTTTTTTATACACTTTTAATGACATACTGCTCACATAAAAAAGTCCACTAATCCACAACACTCTGCTCAGGATGACGAAGTGGGATTGATGGGTCTAACGTGGGAGAGTGATAGGAAACCTGGAAGCTGTGGGGTCCACCATGATACAGTGGATGTAGGATGAGACAGTTTCTCTATCACACTCTTCATCCGAGAAACTGTGTACACCATCTTTTACCATTTCAAGGGTGAAGGGTTAACAATGGCCACAATCATTATTATGAATTAGAAATGCTTGATCCCTGTTCATTTTTTCCATAAATTGAAAACCTTAATTGGTGTCATCATACTTGTCCAAGCAATGTAGAACATTAAATCAGACTGATCAGACCTATTAAATAGCTGTTTTTTATAATAATATTGGACCATCAGTGATCATTGTATTAAGTAAGAATGGTTAATTAATTATCTGTTAAATAATTAACACTCCATTATTAATTATGTAGATATTGCCACTAGATTATATTTTGCATTGCTGACCTGGGTCAGGGAAACCTAGCTAACCTTATACAGCCAGTGTTTGTCTTCCATGTTGCCCAGAGCATTAGAGTACAGGCTGCAGAGCTGAGTCTTTACTAAATTCAGCTTCGGCACAGAAAGGAAAAAAAAAAGAGAAACTCAGAGTGAAAGAGACTGACCGACTGAGGAAATTGGAGTTACAGATTACAGTACAAGAGCGCACGTGCAATAAAATCTATATATTACTAGAGCCTAGTTGAAATTCCTTTATCAGTTTAAATAAAATTTAGTAGTTCTTGTGATTTCACTTAAAAAAAAAAAAAAAAAAAAAAAAAAAAAAGACAATACACTCTCTCACATGAATCCTACAGCAGTCAGAAATTTGGGATTTTTTTTTTTTAATCCATGACAGTGATTAAACCATAGATTTGGGCATTTCCCAAACTTTTGCCACATAGCCTAAAACACACACAAGTGTCTAAATTGTCTTTGTATCTTGTCTTATTTTTCAATTTTCCTTCACTGGAACGAACTGGCCTAAAATATGACAGCATGACAATGCCACATGCACAATGTTATCTTCATGAAGACACAAGGTTCCTAAAACAGTAGTTTGTCCCCAAACAGTAGTTAAACCATAATACATAAACCAGAATACACAACCTTACTTTAGAATACAGATGGTTAGGAAAACAAACCCTAACCATCTTTTTCTGAAGAAATTCAAATAGACCCCAGGAAAGACTATGGGCACGAGTCTCACAAATCTTAGACCAAGACAATCAATAGCGACAGACAACACAGACCGTCATATTTATTTAAGCATGTTCTACTTAAAAAGACACATCTGCAGAATATGTTCGTGTGAAATGTGTCTGCGAGTGTACCTGCTGGCGGAGCTCACTGCTGGTCCTCTGGCTGTTGTGCAGTTTTTGCTCGAGCTCTCGAAGGAGCTGCCGCTGGACCCCAAGCTGCTCCTGGAGAGCCTGGTTATGTGCCTGAGCCTCCATCAGAGCCTGTTTCCACTGAGACGACTCGGCATCTGCTGCCTTGCTCACATACTGCAAAGAGAGAGATTGAGAGATTGAGAGAGGAGAGATAGACCACAAGTACTGTAACTTATGATATTCACATTTTATCATCACTGAATTCCATGTATTTACTTACAAGATCTATATAAAACTGTTGCAAAATTGTGTGCATCAAAATTGACAATGTAGATGTTATCTATAGACTGGATGATACAGCCTTGTTAAAGTTAATGCCCCCTCTTTTAATTCTATATTTCTTTTGTATAACGACATAATAATCATCTGATCATAGCAGGTCTTAGTATTATGCAAATACAACCTCAGACGAACTACCTTTTTTTTTTTAACCATACCATTATTTATTTAACAAAAATGAAGCCAAAAAACACAACCAAAATTAAAAGAGGGGGTATTAACTTTTACACCTGACTATATATAGTCATTTAATGCATTAAAAAAAAAGTTTCTGTTTGCTCATACATATTAGCATATTATCATACTTGGATCAAAATGACTAAAGTAATGGTCAGGTTGGGGTTAAAAAGAATGAGCAAAAAGGACATTAAGATCAGATACCTCCGATGAATCAAAGATAAATCATTACAATTAAGTATTTTAATGAAATTCAATAAAAGAACTAAACATATTAATATTGAATGTCTGTTATGTTTTAATTCACAAGAAATTACATCTCATGTCTCGGTTTGACTTGAACAAATCTTGTATATTTTAGTCAGTTTTTCATGATTTTTTTCCAGCAACTTGCTTAAAGGTGAATGTAAAGACAGACAGTGCAGCGTTTTTGAGTGCGTGTGTGCAAGTCTCACCATGGCCTGCGATGGCGCTGCTGTACTGTGGCGTTGCAGTATTTCCTGCGTGTGTGTGAGCTGCTCCTGAAGCTTGTCACGGCTCTGTAACGCCTCCTCCAGTTGCGCATGCAGCTCATCCATTGTGCCGGCTCTCACCCCGAGCTGATGTTCGAGCTTGGCCATGTGCCGCTCATACTCTTTACAGCGCTCTTCACATAAGGAGAGAGCCCCTCGTAGGGCTGCTGCCTCCTGAAACACACATGAGGTAGGACAGAGAGAAAAACGTATTACTGGATCTAAGTGCTCTATTATTATTATTACTTTTTCATCATGCTGAAAATTAGACAAGAAATCTGATCTGGCTGTTAGGACAGGGCGTGTGTGGTAATTATCTGGCTGTAATGCCAGGTGTGTTACCTGGCTGTGAGGGCAGGTGGAGGTGGAGCAGGTGTGTGCAGGCTCATGGATGCTGCTGGACTTAAGCTCCTGTCTGAGCCGCTGATTCTCGCTCTCTAGGAGCTCCAGCTGCTTTTCCAGGTCTGTCGCCCCCTACATGCGCGCAGACACACACACAGACAGACAGGCGCACACAAACAGACACACACAAATGAAGCCTGCTGAAGGTCTGCACCGCTCTCGTATGTAAACTAGGGTAGGCTCAGGCTCAAAGTGTGACAGGGAGTGTCTCAGCTCTCACAGATAAAAACAGACTGAAAGGAAATGGCAAAAACTGAATGCAGGCACTGGACTCAGTCTTACTTGAGTCCTGATAGTTACTTTACCTTAATAAGTTCTCTCCTTTTAGGATTAAAAATATAATCAACGATTATTGTAAATGTTATCTCAAGCTAGCTGCTTTGAAATTCAAAACTAAAACAAAAACAGATGAGCTCTCTCGGGCAGGAGTCTACACACTAGTACAAAATGAGGAGGTGTCTCAACAAAACCTTAACTGACAAGTGAAGATGTAAAGCTTATACTCAACAGTCGGATGTTGGCTGTTCATTTGGGTTTCCTTCTAGTTTCAGCCTAACGTGTCAACATGTACCAGCATTTATTCTGAATACAATCAAAATAGTGATCTCAGCTGGATATAACAGAAGAGATGTGATTTATTTTTTGACTGTCTCTCTGGACTCATTAGCTGGAGTGTGATACACAATCCCAGTCGTGTTATTTACAGTATATGTGAGAATTTGGGGCTGTTATCGACACAATAATGCTGAGATAACCCTGATCTAATAATCATGTTGCTTATTGATTAAACATATCAAGAAGAGATTTCTTTTCTGAAAGATTTTATTTATTCTTTAGAAATCCCAAATATTGCTTTTAGTTAATAATTTCTGGTCAGGAACATTAATCCCGCAGTCATCCTACATTTTAATTAATGAACTATTTACAGGCAGCCAATCATTTTCCATGGCAATGCATTACAAAGAGCTTATATTCTTGTGAAAGGAACAGTGTTCTCTCAAATTCATGCAAAATTGGAATTCAGTTCTGTCAGTTCTCGAAACGTACTGCAACATCTACCATTTTTGTTAATGTTAATACATTAATGGTTAACAGATAGATTTTTGTTTAAACAGCACATTAAATCATCAAATCCATCATTTAGATAAACTTAAACTTTAAATGTCATGAAATGAGCAGTGTATCTAATTTCCTAGTGCTTGCTAGTTATGCAGCTCAGTTATTACACAAGTACAGTAGGTGATGATTTAAATGCTTGGCTTCAATAAATTTCCTAGACCAATCCAAGTTTTCTGATTATGGATGTTCTCCCATTCTGTAGTCTCGAACTTTCAGCTCCTTTTCTTTTCTAGTGTCAACATAGGCCAAGTCTCACTTACCAGCTCAGAGCGCAGTCTCTCCACCTCCTGAGTCCGGTCCTTCAGTTTCTTCTCCAGCTCCTCAATCTGAGAAGTAGACACACATACACATATACACACATACACACATACACACACACACACACACACACACACACACACACACACACACACACACACACACACACA
>JAOVVA010000037.1:30054045-30069653 GCA_028565275.1 Leiocassis micropogon
CAGTGTAGAAGTCAATCGAGTGCCACTACAAAACGCAACATAAACGTCTAGGACGTTCAGAGCACGTTCGTTTATCCTAAAATTAAATGCCCGTGTGAACAAGGCCTTAGAGAAAGACTAGATGCGCACTGGACTTTATCAACTTAGTGGCAATGATCATACAAACAAAAGATAAAAAGTAAACATAAAGTTACTGATGTCACCCCATACCTTGTACTGGAGTGTTTTATTTTTTCCATGACAACAATTTTCTAACAAGTTTTTATTTACAGTAAAACCCTGGATTGCAAATACTGTAACTTAGTCTGAGTGTGTGTTGCAAGACAAGCAGATTTTTTTTAATTGATAAATGAATGAGGTCTTGCAATATGAGTAGTATTTATCTGCAGAGCGTCACATGATCACACCTGAGCCCATAATTCTTCTCTCTCTCGCGCGCTGCGGGATTGTGGGTGATCGCCTCTTATGCTCTGCCTCAGTGCGCGCACATAACTCGTATAGTCAACACCTGTGCGCACGCTTACTGTTAACTATAACATTGTGACCACGTGTGTGTGTGCGCGTAAAGCATTTTTTAAAGTTGTGTCCATGTGACTGTTCTTTAGTATCTGTACTGCAACAACGCCACCCGTGAAGAAAAAAGTAAAAAAGGCTGTAGCAGTGCTAGAGATCAATCTTTTTAATGGCAATGCAATGTCACATTTCCACAAATTGTCATTGGATGGGTTCCTTGTTAAAAGTCACTTGAAGTGTTAAAGTAAATTTTATATAATAAACATTTGCATGGAAAACATACTGCCATAAAGTGCTGACACTGGAGACTCCACCTTCCCACAAAGGTTAACAGAAAACTTCACAACTAAGGGTTATTCTGTACTATTCATGGTGAACAGCATACAGGTCCCTGGGCATTAGAGTGCATTAATATAACCCATATAAGCTATATACAATATAACACAGCTGCTTTTATAGAACATTAACACTTTCTGATTAACCAGATTTGTGAATTTAACAATAGTGTGGTGCAAAAATTGTATAGTCTTTTAATACAGACAAATGAGAAACAATGGAAACAGAAAAGAAAAGAAAAAAACAAAGAAAAATGAGAAAAATACAAGCAGGAAAATCAGCAAACATAATTGCTTTCTGTTGAATAGTTTATGACACAACATAATTTGAGGATTAATGACAGAATAATAAGCAGGACTGACGTTTAAAATCACTGAGCAGCACAATACTAACATTCAGGATCAGTTTTCTTGACGTTAATCATGTCTAAGTTTTATTAGCCATAAAGCTTAATTTAAACCTAAAGAGTAAAATATACTCACACATGATGCCCCTCTAATCTATCTGACCGAGTTGGATTGCACAGTAGAATCGAGTAAGCTGGAAGGTAAAGAGTGCAAAGCTGAAGCAATAGCAATTTTGCTAGGCGTTAACACTACAAACTGAGCTTGACAGAACGTCAGAACACTGTAGGCTGGGTACACAGTTGTGACACACATGCACGAGTGTCCGACGTCAATGCTTTTGTGTTTGATCATAAAGTCGCTGCGCATTCAAAGGATAAACACCGGTCTCTCAAAGACATGAACACAGCTGGGCAGCATGTGATCAAAGACCAATCAGGGATGAGCATGAGTTGTGGACTGAAGAGACTGGAAACGCGGGTATGAAGAGTCCAGCTCTTTCCCATTTATGCGCTCTCTCTCTCTCTCTCTCTCACACACACACACAAAGACAGGCACACACAACAGACATGCCATTTGAGAGTCATTTAGGTCCTTTAAGCACCTAATGAACTGCTGTACTAGATATCTAATGATATTAAATTAATAACACTATTTAAAATGATAAAACTGATGATAAAATAATTAACAGGCAGAACGAGATGTTTGTGCAGGGTTAATTTTGGCCAAACTGGTCAGAACACAACATGTAAATCTTATGAAAATTATGAAAAAGTGAAATTCTCACAGGCCTATAAATACACAGAAATGTGTGTTCTCTTCCTCTTGGACTTACTTACACCCTTTTAAACACTCTGTTTTACCCTTTTTTACATGCTCTCTTTATCCAGCCTAATAAAATGGGACTGAAGTTAAGTGTGCACTAATGGAGTAAAAGCACAGGTTGTACAAGAAGGCAAAAGAGCCCAAGATTACAGTTACTAGAAGCAGCTTCAAGAGGATGGTGTGTCCGATGTGTGTGTGAACACAACCTGATGAGAATTTAGTCATTGTTACCTGTATGAGCAGCTTCTGGTCAGAGAGGGCAGGATCGCTGTTATCTGAGGTCAAGCGGCGGTGCTGGAGAACAGAGTTGGGCAGGGTCAGGAAGGAGCTCTCCTCCTCACCATCACTAATCAGGAAATCCACTGAGCTTGCTGTACACACAGAGACACATACAGTATACTTTGTGTACTAGGGATGCAGTCAGATACAATACAGAACAGAATGCTTTTGTGCATCAGGCCTCATACTGAATATATTGGAACAAACTTTCACACTTCAACAATTTGCATCCTGGAATATCCCTCAGAGAAGGAAAAATAATCCTTTTACTGAAAGAATGACCATATCATTCAGTACATTCAGGTCATCAGCTGAGTTCACTTTATTGACCTATCAAACCACTGCCTCCAGAGGCTTGTACAGGCATCACATACAGTATGTGCTTCCCTTCACAAACATTGCTCTGGGTAGACCTTCATCCAACCTCAGCAAACTGAAAACATTTTATTTCTGATTAGCCTCACTAAAAGCTGTTTATAGCCACACAGTTGTTCAGAACCAGTCCTGTGAGTTCTCGTCTGATTGTGTGAGTAGAAATGCTCTTTTTTCAAGTGACTTTTTACAATGTTGACTTTTTACGATGCGACTTCACCAAGCGCTTAGGATATCCCTGTTCATGATTTTACTCCACCCAGATGGTTTATAACTATCCTCCCAGGTTTCAATAATGTGTTGATTCCAGTAAGTTTAACAATCTCATTAGTTGTTTTCTTTGCTTGATGTGGCTCTTTTGAAAGAACAACTTTCAAACAATGGTAACATCTGAAAGGTACTTAAATGGTAACATCTTGTTCTAAAAAAAAAAAAAAAAAAAAAAAATTATTACAATAAAATAAAAAAAGGGGCAGGTCATATTAATAGTGTGTGTTTAAAACATTATACACTTAAAAACACCCAATGACAATTGAGTGTAAGTGCTCAAGGAAATGTTTCAGGATTTGCTAATGTACAGTAGCTGCTAAACCGTTGCCTTGTAGCACTACAACTTTGACTGATGAAAAATGTGGGAATTTGTAATCATTTATGGACAAACTACTAGCTCAAAACAAAAAGTGAATCCGTAGCACGTAGAGATCGTCCCCTTCCTTTATCTAGAAGTCCCCTGTCCATCCATTTCCACAATAACAAACTCAAGGTCCTCTAGGCACCGTGGAAACAGGCACAGTGTGATAAACATGGTATGTTAACAGATAAAATGCTTTAGTGAGTGACACATTAACCTAACGGTGGTGCCTGCATATAAGAGTATGTGTGTGTGTGTGTGTCTTTTGATTTCCCAAGTCTACTGCACAGAGCTCGAGAGTCTTATCATGGGAAAAACAATCACGGCTCTGTGCTCCTACAAGCCCCGGGTACACACAAAACAAGCTAGTGATTGAGACGGAATTCAGTTTTACCTGAAACCTTCTGTAATCTCAGCTAAAGGCTTCGGAGACAGTAGCGGAGGAAACACAAACAGCAGACATTTGGAAGGCGTTAGGCCTAAAAAATTCAATAACACTGTAGGCTACTGACGTCAAAAAGGAACCGTGGCTTTGTGTTTTTCGACATGGGAGAGGTGAACACACAATATGCTTGCTATTCAAATGGTTAAGGTAGTGATCACACCTTGTTGCTAAGCAACTGGGAAGCATTACGCAGAACAGGGGTCACTTAAGATGGCTTTAAACTTTTTCACAAATTGACCAAACAAGGTGTTTGGCAATGTTTGAGCAGTGTCAGAAGTCTACTAATAAAAAGTCAGGGTCAGTGTGTGGCCACTGCTCTGATACTAGTCTAAAAACCAGTAACGGATAAACACACATTGTACATCCTGTAAGGAAATTTGATCTAGAGTTTATTGGGATCATCTTGCACAGTGTGTCAAATAATAACTGCTGGAATTGCTGGGTCTTAATGGGTTTAACAAGCTAATGATTTTCCAGGCTAGCATGAAGCCGTCAGGTGTACAAACGACAGTTTGACACGCAAAATTTCAGTTTATCAATTGCAGCTGAACTTTCATGGGCTCTAACACGTCACACATATCAGTATTGAATCACAGGTTGTGACCTCTGTGCTTTCCAAACTACAAGAGTGATCTGCTTACAAAGAAAATACATGACTGTGTGTGTCATCATGTTCTCAATGTGTTCATGGGAAGCTCTCACACTGTGATAATGTTTTAATTATGGTTCAGGATATTTGTGATTGTAAAACAAATTAATACAATATGCTGATTTCACGCTTGTGTTAAAGTCTTTATGCAGCAGGAATGCTTTTTCTCAGAAGCCTAGCCTTCAAGAATCGACTCCTTTAGGAAGGTTATACATGATACCTGCTTTCATTTTGCCAGTTTACAAGTCAGTGATCTTAGAGGAACAGTCTGTACTTTAGCTGCTCACCTGTTGCGAACATTTGCTACGACGCCTGCGGTCTAAATCAAAAGTAGGATTGTGACAGCTCATTATAATGATACACTGTGTTAAATAGTTTAATACATCATCTAACAGAGTCTCGTCTATAGCTCCTTCATACCACTGTCAACATCAGCAGATGTACAGGGTAAAAATAAATTAATACACGAACATAGCACAGCCTTTTAACAAGCTTCCTTCTAATCTCCAAAGAGCAACATCTTTACCTGGAATAAGTGTAAATGCTTCCCCCCTCATTCAGCCTGATCTCCTTTCCTTCTGTCGCATTCCTGCCTTTCTCTCCTCTTTGACTGAGCTAGTCAGCCAACCGCACACACACACTGACTCTTGCTTACTTTCATTCACACACACACACACACACACACACACACACACACACACACACACACACACACACACATTCTTGTCATATAAAAAATCTCACCACACTGGTTTGAGCGAAACCACGTGAGGACACTCACCGTCCAATGAAAGGTCGTTGTTCCAGAGCTCCTGCAGGCAGGGGGTGTGGCCGAGGTCCCACGTCTTCCTTGTGCCAAACATGACCGCCGGGCCAAACAGAGCGTACCGCTAAGAGAGAGAGGGGGGGGGAGGGGGGGGGGCAAGGGATCACGTCACATATTTTAATCAATGTGCTGCACAGCGCTCAGTTCAAGCTTTATCTTATCTGCCCATGGTTCTCTGCTACACACACACACACATATATATTATATATATTATTTTTTTCTTTTTTTTTTTCTTTAGAATCCATAGTACCGTCCTATTTAATCAGATTACTTTATTAGATTACTTTTATACACGTGGATGGAAAAAAACCCTGATTGAATATAATCAAAAGGTATGTTAGTGCCTCGACATTTGAACACACACATGGACAATGCATGTACACGTGTGCACACAGCTCATTCGCAACTTTATAGCACATACAGGAAGAGCCTGAGGCTCTGCTGTGTTTGCTCTCAATCCAACTGACAGGATAGATTTTCCAGGATCGTTACAATGCTGTGGAAGTCACACAGTGACATTATCATCACTCGCCCTCTAAACCAGGGGGGTCTCCAAAGGATCCTACGTCTTGTCTTATTTATATCTAGAGCAGAAGCTCCTACTTGAGATGAATGTAAACCTGGAGTCACTCCAGCCTTCTGCTGATATGACTAAAGACTCCTGCTCTAGCGCATTCATACGCTACAGAATCACTTGGAGTGTTTTCTTACTGCAGGATCAAAAACACAAACCATCTCAAACATGAACCAGGAACAGCATTTCTAGTCCATTTTACACCAACAGGAGCGGTCATGGGGATAATGATACATGATGATGCAGTTGCTTGTGACACCATTTTTCTCTCGGGTTTAACAAGAAGAGGTGTTTAAAATAAAACAGTTTCTGTCTGGTTACACCACCTACTGTTATGGCTGTAACAAAATAATCAGACAAAAAGCTTGTTTTGAAATATAAATACTATGTGTACACTTGCACTACAACAAGTAGTTTAAATAACTGAATGTAAGTTGTGAAAAACTGCATAAGCCCCTGCTCCTGTATAGAACGTAATACCATAAGGGAGCCACTAGGGGCAGCAGAAGCACAAACACAGTACTACTAATAAACAGAGCACTGTGCAAAAAAAGCCCAACACTAAGTGAGTTTATATGGACCCTAATAACCTGCTATCATGCAAACACTGCAATCAGAATGGTCTGGCCTGATCCGACCCGATCCGATCCTAATTAATTTTTAATTGTAATGCGGGTAGTAGTGTAAATAATCGATTCAATATGTATAGTACGTACAGTATTAGCCATCTAAACAGTTGATCTTATCGTTTCTCTTTTGTTGGAATTAATATGCTCATGAGATGTACCAACTGAAATTTTCCTAGCTGATTTCAACTTCAGATTTTTTTTAAAAGTCTGATCTGCCAGTGCAGATTTTTGGCCGAATCTGGATTTCCTTTTTTCAGTAAAAACTATAATTGATAGCATACGAAAACATTTTTGTAACTTTAATGGAAAATTCCCTTCTATGCTTATAATGACACAATGACTATTAAATAACTTTTACATTTTCTCCAAAACTGCACAATGTTACAGAACTTTCTCCAGGTTACTAGTGTGATCTTTTTTGTACCAATAAAATGCAAAAAAAAAAAAAAAGAAGCTTGAAACTGCTGCATGTGCACCTTTAGAGGGCGTTAAAACACTGATGTGCATGATCGGCTGGTGCCGTTATGATGGAAAACGGTCCAATTCCGATCACACGCCAGTCGATTGGTGCATCACAAATATATTCTTTCTGTGTGTGTTTGACCAACATGGGAGCAACATTGGATCACCTGACGTGATTTTGGGAAGGAAATTGTGCTTCCATTTTCTGTTTCTGGGAGAACAACTCTCTCCCACCAGCCTTTACTTTACAGACGTCGATCCCCTGTCTAACGAAGGGCCATTGACTGATTAGAAGCTTTACTACATATAAAATCGTGAGGAAATCATAGATGAGCTGGATTTTTGTAACTAAGGAAAGATGGAAAACCTAACCTTCAATTTGGAGAAAAACTGTTTCTCTATCTTCTTCCAGGAGATTACAGCGGTTCACAGCGGGCAGATATGAAAAAAAAAAGTTTCATTCTGATTCAAATGTTTAGGGCATGTAAATGCATGTCTTATCACAAGAGTGTCAATGTCAACAGTCAAGCTGGAATTTAGAATCAGAATGATTTCCATCTCATTCAAGAAATATTGTCCTTGTAAACAAAGCTACTGTTGAGACAGAAAAAAAAAATTTCTCTTGCAACATAGACATGAGCTGCTCCTGAGTTCATGGTAACATGGCAGATAGAATCACAAGCACACTTGGAATGATGACCACAGTGAATACCAAACCTATAACGCTAATAATTTCACACACACAGTACAGCAGTGTAGCTTATACGAATTAAAGTTGCCTAACATACCAGCACGAGAAATAAAAACTAAGGCACCTAGAAGCTATTGCTGTGTGACTGAAATATACGAAAAGGTGAATGTTATAGCATCATATTTTATTTAAGGGGCTTGATTTTTTTTTTTTGTAAAATATGTGTAGTTATTTTACTACATCTATGTTAAGAGACATTTGCACATAGATACTGAAATGCATGTCAATAAGCACACAAAAAAATTCTCCTGTACAAAATAACATTGAACAGAATAACATCAAATTACTTGCAGGTGTCAGGAGTCACAAGTAACACACACACACACACACACAAACCTGCTTTCCTTTTTTCCAGTAATCTGTTGTATGGATGTAGCGATCTCGCTCCCGCCAGCTTTTGTGAAAAAGTGACGCCACCCAACTTAACATTTTTGCTAGCAAAATGCTGAGGCTCAACTTCTACGCTATTCCAATGAAGGAAGGAGTGACGAAAGGCCAAATATTGAGAAAGGAAACACAACCGCTTGCTAAGACATGAGAGTATTGCTGTAGTTGTGATTACCCATAATCCTTTAAACCTGTCAGCAGATGGCCTCCTCCCTCCCTCCACCTATTACTGTGGTCAAGGGCAAAACAGACCAGACATCCTGGGCCAAATCCAGGAATCAGTTAGCACCGGTTCCAGAAAACTCTTTCCAATATTATGGAGGTCCACCGCGCTCCAATTTGTAGGCTCTGGATTCGGCGGATGGGGTCAGGCATCATTGCATCATTGGCCAAGGCCTCATAGAACCAATGAAATTAATTGTATTAAATGAGAATTCCACTAAGCAAAAATGCAGTTTTTTTTGCATTCATGCTTGATGTTTAAAGTAGGGTTGAGAAAATTTTAAAGGCTGGATTTTAGGGTGAGTCAAAAATTATCAAAAATAAAATTATCTCCGGCTGTAGTATTTATTTCAGTTAAATTTTTAAAAAGACATACTGTATACAATTTCGACATAATCTCCTTGCTTTTCAATATACTTTATCTGTCAACAAGTTTTCGTATTCCCTCTTTTAAAATCTTTTAGGCTGAGCTGTGAGCCAGGAATGCACTGCTGTCTTCACTTGTAGGGATGCTTTCAAAGGACCAAACAGGTGAAAGTCCAATGGAGCAAGATCAGGACTGTAGGGACTTTGAAGAGTGTTAACAGTGTGTGCTGAAGTGCTTGGATAGCAGTCCTATGTGTTTAATCTTAAGTTTAGTCTTCACCTCTTCAATAAGCATCTCACTGTAACGAGCATTGTTGATTGTTGGATCTTTTTCCTGATAATGTTCCAACTCCCAGAAAAACTGTCCAGGTGATGGTTGCATTTAACTTTTAAACTTTTTTTGGTTGCCGATTGAGGATGTCTCTATTCCATACTCTGTCGTTTAGTCTCAGGCTCGTAGTGATGAATCCATGTCTTGTCACCAGTAATGATTCTCTTTAAAAAAAAAAAACTTTCACCCTCCTTACAGTATCTGTAGAGCCCAAATTTTGTTTGCAGATATCCAAACAGTTCGGTTCCTCTTCCATTAGTTGTTTTGCGACCAGGTACACCCTCAGACCACGGAAAACACGCTGCTCTTCTTTCGTGCAAATCACAACTGGGGCATCTGTTTTTGCTCGCACTGCAGTTAAAAATAAACTAATGTAACACGTTCACACCTGCACAGCAGTGACATGGGAGACAGTAGCCTTGAACTAAAAGTGCTGATAAGACAGTGTGGCCAACAGGAGTTTTAATATAACCAGAGTGCTGAGAATTATAAAATCACCCTCGTACAAATGTGCTTGCTGGGCTTCCTTCTGGTACTCCAGTTTTCTCCCACGGTCCAAAGACATGCATAGATAATTAAGATAAGTAAGATAATTAAGATAATTGCCGTTTCCAAATTGCGTGTTGTGTGTGAGTGTGTGCCCTGCGATGCATTGGGACATGTCCAGGGTGTACCCCGCCTCATACGTACAAGATAAGCGGTATAGAGAATGTATGAGAGAGAGAGAGAGAGAGATGTGGAAATGCTTCTTGCACTTTACCACTGTAACACTGGTATTCTTCAAATCTTATTCAGTTCATTTAGCTAATGTGTTTTTCCCCTATACTGTAAATAGATTAGATAATAAATGCAGAGGTAGGTAAAATCCTTAAATGCAATGTTGAATCCTTAAATGCAGATTTTAAAATGCTATTACATCTGTGCAAATGACACAGCAATTTCAGTCTGTAATTTTCAGAACTATTCAGTAGTATTGGGTGGAGAGCAAAGATTTGGCCATGTGTACAGCTTTCCCCAAAAATATATAAATCTAAATGAAAGAAGAAACAAAAATGTTTTTTTTTTTTTTTTTTTTTTAGAACTAACTCAGCCCTACAGTGTCAAAACCACACGGGAACACCTTAAGCTTGAAACAAACCGCTGAAAATTTCAGCCTGCTGATTACAAAACATCAAATGGGTGGTTAGGACATTAAATTACATAGTGAGTCTAGTTAGGCTGGCACTGTAAGCCTTGAGAAGCAACATTTACACACCAAACAGGTCCAGGCTGTGCCAGTCAGGTACCTTATCCTTGTGGGATTTTCACTAATGGCCATTAGAGGGCTACTGCATTCCTGAGAGTTCACACAGATGTATTGAGGTTAATGTCAAAGAGTCAATTATCATAGGATGACCTAAATGCGTTCAACACACGCTCTTGGATCAGCACCTGTGCTTTCTACTCCCTGTGTGTAGAATCCGGTTTCTCTCAGAAGAATGAGACAGTTTCGGAGTTTCAGCTGCGAAAGCTTGCTGATCCTCAGACGAGCCATGTCGCCCAGCACAGAATATGGTGCCTCAACACTTAAAACAAGCATCTCAAGTACATGTTGTAAATTTCCACTTCCTGAAACGTGCACGCTGATGTTTTAACAGCATTTGCACAACTCCAGCAGTTAAAGAAAGGTATACCTTCTACATGACATTAAAAACACCACAGAATCATCAGAACAGGAGCACCTGCATAAACAAAAATCTCCTCATGGCATCCATTATACAACAGTTCTGACATAGTAATTTGACTGGACGAGAGGCATTCCACGAATAGTAATAATAGAGCATGATAGCTCTGGGACGTTTAAGTAGATATAGTATGTATCTCAGGTGTTCTAACATTTGCAGATCACACGAACTGTTGGTTCCCAGCATGGGGGGGCAGGGTAGGTTGGTATGGTCCAAAGTACTGGAAAGATGACAGAGCAGCTGCCTGCTAAAACCCACTGTTAAAACCATGATGGACGCACTTTCTGTGAGAAAAGACATCTATAACACTGTCATCTTAAACAACCATTTGTCTCTGTCGTTCTGAATTGCCTCTGAACCACCTGTGTTCTTTTAGTTATTGCTACAGTACAAAGCTAACTGGCTACTACCACAAGGGTGAATCCCAAATCCAGATAATGCCAAGTTTCATGCATGCATGTATTCCAACTGTATATGTACTATACAGGTGTTTTAATGGCTTAAAAATGTCAAATTGCTAATATCATAAGCAATAAAGAAAACAATACATTGCACATTTAATGTGAAAGCATGGTCGATATCTTAAAGTGTATTATAATTAAATATTATTATTATACATTTTTGCTAGGTAACTAGATCAGTGCATTAATGGACTAAGGGAAGCAAACTTAATGTATTAATGAAGTTATTGAATATCTGTGACAGGAATATTGTGCATTTGAAACATTAGATCTGATCCTTTACTGTTACTTTGCATTTTGCTTTATTTTGCTATACTGACTAACACCTTGAGGCTTGCTCAGTTTAAATATCTCATATTTAACTTTAACAAGTTAACATGGGTCTCAGAGGTTCTGAAAAGTGTGTTTATTAATGCTTCAGTTGATATACCCCTTAGACAATGCACTGTTATGCTTCAAACTCCCTTTAAGGTGGCACAGGGGTTAGTACAGTGGCCTTGCATCTCCAGGGTCGGGGGTTTGCTTTCCACATCAGGTCTGTGTGCGTATTTGCATGTTCTCCCCGTGCGTGGAGGGTACTGTACATGCGTGCTCTGAGTGTATACTCTGCGATGGATTGGCTGTCTGTCTGTCCAGGGTTACCCTACCTTGTGCCCCAAGTCTCCTGGGATAATGAATAAATGAAATGGGGGGAAAATATTTATTATTTCACTCTCCCCTCCCCTGTTTAACACAAACACAGAAAACAAAAATGCACATTCACACTGCAGACCCTTTCCTAAAGCATAAAATACCCCTTTAAAATGAAGCAATGTGCCAATTAATAACTTAAAATAAGGAGGTAGGGTTTTTATATACCTGGTTGTTTAACCTAGTAATGACTTTTCTAAACTTTACTAAACTATATTAAAATACTTAAACTACAAATTAAAATGCAAAAATACTTTTATAAAACTTGGCTGTCTTGGATGCACGGATTACTGAGTTGTCCTATTTTATTTTTATCTCACATAAAAAACAGTTCATCATTTTTCTGCCTGGGAAATGAGCTGAAACAAAAACAGTGCAAGCCTTCCATTTATTAAACGACATTTGCCTGAGGAAAAATGAAGAGCTGAGAAGCTGTGCTCCAACAGGGGGCTAATTTCAAGAGCAGAAAAAAAAGAAAAAAAACAGGAAACCAGCCTAATCTAATGCACACTATAGCAATATACGAATCACACTGGTAGTGCTTTATTTATTTATTTATTTTAAACAAAGGATATCAGTATAAATAAGTATTACTGTACAAATTTTTAAATCATGCACGTCTGTATGCATCATATGTAAGTGGCCTATTTTCGACAGGCACTTTACATGGGGAAATATATATTCCTAGAACACACAATTCTTTTTGAATCATGACAAATCGTGTTTGTTCTGTCTGGGGGAGTACATCATTATAGGACGATTTTTATTTTAAGTCTTTTCTTTGATATAAAAAGGCAACAATACATCCAGTGGAATTTAATAATCAGTTTATAGATCGGGATGAGCGACCAGAGAGCTACTACTGACAAAGAGCATTTCATTAGACCAGCCATATGAATCAATTATTCAACACACACACGCACACACACACACACACACTCCGCTCCCTGTATGGAGTGCCATGATGAAGCCAGCAGGCTGCTGCCGTCTGCAGTGTATCGCACATCAGCCTTTGTGTCTCATGCACATAAATACACACACACACACACACACACACACACACACACACACACACACACACACAGGATGACAAGTTTACACAAGCCAAGTCAAATAGAATGTGCTGCTCCTGATCCCGAACGAGTCGATATTGCAGGCTGTACATTTCTTAGACATAAAAGGGTCACTGCCTCTGCTATAACTAGAAGCTCACCGTACTCAAGCTAACAAATGCTCCAGTTATACCAGCTAAATGCTGCAGCAGTTTAAATCTGTACCATCCATCTGTACTCACCTCCCGGCTCTCTTCATCCCACCTCTGCCATGGAGACGAGCACACACGAACGCTAACTGTACGCACACCACCACACACTGTCACATTGCTACACAATTTCCCCCTGCACTACTTCTCCCTCCTTCACCCTCTCTCTCTCCTTCTCTCTCTCTCTCCCCCTCTCACATACACACTATGCCACTCTCAAACACTATGCTTTCACTTGCTATTCCTTAGTAACAGAAATGGACGTAGCATCACTGTGCATGCCCCCCCTCCTCTCCATCTTTTCTCCAACGCTCCCTCTATAGCTGCAGAAATAAATATTTGAACTTCAGCAGATGCTTCGCTCTTCCTACCTAGCCATGTGTTGGAATGACATGGCAAACTACTTGCAGTACAGCCTCAGATATTGAAGCAAATCAATCATCACACACACCAACAATGTAACACAGGAATGTATATATTAGGGATGAAACCAAATAGAAATAAAAATATTAAAGTGATTATATGTTCTAAAGAAATACAAACATTCATACTGTATATGAAGAGTAGATTTTTAAAAAAAAATTTTTTTTTAAAAGGTATGTACAGTACCAAGGACATCTAGTTGAGACTAGAGGTGTCCATCAGGACTGCAACCTGAGACTTGCAAGCCGAAGAAAGCATTCATTTACAAATAGGTGCCGTGTGATCCTGAATGAAACACTGTCTTATGGACATTTCCCATGGCAATGTCACCCTCCCATCCGTTGAAGATATTTCAGCTCTAATTACAGACACACATACACACAAAAAAAAGACAAACAAACAAAAAAGAAAAAAAAAAAACAAGAGCACTTTCCCATGCTAAGCGAACTGAGCTCACACATTCTGGTTTTATATTAAAAGCCTATTCATTCTCTCAGATACTGCACCGATACACTGACCTCATTTTCTTCAGAAATGCAGCTCTCTAAAGATGAAATACTCTCACGCACACACAAACACTTTCCATCTTGCCTCCCCACTGCTCAGTAACTGGGTTACAAACTCAAACACCATTAAATAAAAATCTGAGCCATGATGCGCCAACTTTCCGATGAGAGACTGGTGTAAAAAGTAACACACAAAGACATTTCTAATTATTTGGAACAGGAGTCAAATAATTTGGAACAAATAATTCACCACTACTACTCTCCTGAGTGTGAATCGCTGCAAAATTGTAACATGCTTTTCCTGGGCATAAAATATGGAACCAAGCAGGGATTTAAAAAAATACATAATTTAATATACAAATTGAACAGAATAACTCCTAAAATGTACAAATCGGCCTTCACACTTCGGGATGCACTTCGTACTGAGTCTGATGATCACATACTGACATCAAAGCATATCGAGAAAAAGTCATTTGGTTTCAAGATGGGCGTTATTATTATAGCTCTGCAACATCCTTTTTCTTAAGGACTTTTATAAATAACAGATGATCCATAGATCAGTACCATCATGATTATCAGAACGCATAGGACCCTATACTAAATATGTACTACAAAAAGAGATACTAAAAAGCTCAGCATGGTTTGAGAGGTGCATATCTGGCAGTTTAAATGAGATGTTTAACCCTAAATAATTATATTAAATATTAATTGAACCCTCATCTGGAAGCTTTTAATTTCCCAGTGTAAAATGGAATGAGTGACATTCACAAACCTATCATGTCTGGGCTTGCCACAATAGGCTTTTCTGAAATGCTTTTCTGAGGTTTTTATATATTTTTTTATGGGTCAGGTCAGTGTGAGTGAGTGAGTGAGAGCGAGAGAGAGGTGCTTATAGAAATAGATCAGTACTGAAATAACATGATTAATGACAAGTGCATCAAGCACTTTACCTGAAGAAACCAGATTATCCCCTCATTGTTTATAGCTTGTTACAGCACTGTTTACTCTCTCTCTCTCACACACACATACAACGGATTTTGCACACTTCTGAAAACCTAACCATATAGTGGAACACGGGACACCAGGACCAATTAGAGAAGTCCCCTCCTTCTCTACAGTGTGCATTAATAAGCAAGTCTTTAATGTTTCTCTGGAACATGCTCTGCTTTACCTTTAACATTCCTTAATTACAGATCACAAGCTTCTTTTGTGAGAACCATGTCACATCCAACACCTCCTTTTTTCTCTTTCGACAAATTATTTGAATAAACAGCCTTGTATTAATATAAATGCAATGATTTATTACAGTGTTCACAATGACAATTCTTGAATTCCTTCATAGCCCCTTGACTGGGACTTACAGGTAGAGAAGCCACACCCCTTCACTGGGACTTACAGGTCCAGAGGCCATACTGTACCTCCTTCACTGGGACTTACAGGTACAGAGGCCACACCTCCTTCACTGGGACTTACAGGTACAGAGGCCACACCTCCTTCACTGGGACTTACAGGTACAGAGGCCACACCTCCTTCACTGGGACTTACAGGTACAGAGGCCACACCTCCTTCACTGGGACTTACAGGTACAGAGGCCACACCTC